>CM016614.1:83589671-83973736 GCA_005393395.2 Gossypium australe
AGAAATATTTTGGTGTTATATTCTATGTTTATTATATGTGAATTAATATGTGTGAAAATGTCGTAGAAAAATTTTATCGTTTAAGTGCTTAATTTGGTAAAGAGGATTTAATCGCGAAAAGCGTAAATGTTGCATGCTAAGGTGTAATGTACTAAATTGCTTGTGGCTTTTTAAGTGGGTGTCCTAAAAGGGCAATTAGCCCATTGACCATAGTGATGGACGGCAATGGGCCAAGTTTTGCTAGATATATATGCTAGTTTAATTAAATTTTTATTTTATGCTTATGTTAGTACTTTTATAAGAAATAAAGTTAGTGTAAATGTTAGATAAAACATAAATAAGGCCACTATCTCCTTCATTCTCTCATGGCCGATTATTAGCAAATAAAAGGGCAAATTGAATTGTTCTTGCAAGATGGATTTGCATGTCAAATTTCCCTAAAAGCAAAGTAGAGGACGGTAAGCATGCTAAGAAATTAGTAGTTTATATGTTATAATAATAATTAATAAGGTGAGCATGTTAATAAAATAAAGAAACATAAAACAACTAGGGGGTTCATCTTTATTCCTTTATTCTTTATTACCGAAAATTTGCTAAAGGAAAAAGAAGAGAAAAAGCTCTCTCATGTTCGGCTACTTCAAGCTAAAATAGGTATGTGTGTTTGATAATTTTGATAATTGAGGGCATTTTGAAATGGTTATCAAGAGCTTTATATAGCCCACGTAAAAAAAAATGCGTTTTGGTTGTGATTTTTATGAAGTACCATGGAAGAAAGCTTGATGATTTAGTTGTTAAATGGTAAAATTTTGATGATAGGTGATAAAGTAGTAATTTTGTTCTTGGACTTTTAGTGAAATGAGGAAGTTAGAATTTAGATGTTAGAATTAATTGGGGAATTAAAAAGAAAAAAAAATAGTTTGTAAGGACTTGTATTAGCTAGGGATACATTCGGCTCTTGAGGAAGGAACTTAAATTCCATGTAATTTGTGTTTTGTGCTTAAAAGACTTAATTGGAAGAGTTGTAAATGTCGGGGGGCAAAAAGGGTAAAATGTGCAATCAAGTATTCATGGATTTAATTGAGATGAAATGAAAATTTAGCTATTATATTTGGTTATAAATTATATATTATATGATTTTGTTTTTAAATTTAATGAAATGTGGTTATATTGGTTTAATTGAACCGAATTAGATCAAGAACAAAAGGAGAAGAATTTGGAGCGAGGAAAAGCTAAACTAAACGAATAGTTGGAGATTTCGAATCTATCGACTTCTAAGGTAAGTCCTTAAGCTATAGTATATTGAAGAATTATTTATAAATCAATTGTACGATAATGTTTGATAAATTTTAGTAGATATTCATGTCATAGCCGAATGTATATAAGCCTATTAGAATGGTTTTGATTGTTTGATGTAAATAAGCCAAAGTACTTTCATTATGTGATATAGTATAAAAGGTATTAGCGATGATTGATTACATTAATGTGTTTCGGGCTTTAAGCCTAGCAGGCCTAGTGCCGGTGATTTAATTCGGGCTTTAAGCCTAGCAGGCCTAGTGCCGGTGATTTAATTCGGGCTTTAAGCCTAGCAGGCCTAGTGCCGGTGATTTAATTCGGGCTTTAAGCCTAGCAGGCCTCGTGCCGGTGATTTAATTCGGGCTTTAAGCCTAGCAGGCCTAGTGCCGGTGATTTAATTCGGGCTTTAAGCCTAGCAGGCCTCGTGCCGGTGTTACTTATCGGGCTTTTACGCCTAGCAGGCCTTGTGCCGGTGTTATTTATCGGGCTTTTATGCCTAGCAGGCTTGATGCCGGTGTTGTATTTCACAAACTAGAAACCGAAATTGTGTTCAAGTCGAATTAAAGCAAATTTATCGAGTTAACGGCTCAGGTGAGTATGTAAAGTAGGAATGAACTTCTTACTTAATTAAGATAAGGTAAACTAGTGATTCAGTGATTTATTACCAATGGTATGTGTTCTCGGTTTTATTGATGAATGATGTGGTATCGTGACTTTGGCCGTTTAATATGTAGATATAAGACTAGGTGTATTCGGCCACAAGGGTGGTTGTATAATTAATGACATGCTATAATAATTGATATCCAAGTATATGAATAATTGTACCTATGGTTATATGATGACACATTGGGTTTTAAAGATTGGATTACGAACAAATATTTTTGATCATAAATATGTGGGTAAGGAGAAATTTCCCTACAAATTCATACTTAGTTACATGGATATGAAATTGAAAGCTTGATAATGAATATGAGTACAAGCTTACAAGTTGAATTGTAGTAATTAAATTGTTGATGTTTGAATGTTATATTTTTTTTATGAAATTAGGACTTACTAAGCTAGCAAGCTTATCGTGTGAAATGTTTCCTCTGTTTTATAGATTAGGTAAAAGCTACAAGCTCGTCGGGATCGTTCGGGAAGTCGCCCACACTATCAATCTACATTTTGGTACTCTTTCATTTTGGTATTAAACGGAGGCATGTATAGGAAAGACTTGGTCTTGTTTTGATAAAATCTTAAGGTTCATGTATATAATAGCCATGCTAATATGGCTAAATTTTAGTTAAGTATGTTGTTGTGTTTTTGATATGTATGTTGATTTATGATGGCAATGTTTATGCATTCTTAATCGAAGTTAAATCGTTTTTGTTAAAGAAATGTTTGTGTATGAAATGAATCTTTGAATTAGGAGTGTAGGTACGTTCGGTTAGAAACTAGTCTTTCATAAATTGCAACGAAACAGCTTGTAGTAGCAGCAGTGATGTGATTTAGAAAAATCACCAAAAATAGGGTATATTGAATTAGAAGGTGAATGAGATATGAAATTAAACCTTATTGTGTCTATTTTTACATGAAAGAAACAGAGTAGGCAAAGGTTTTATATATTATGAGATAATTAAGTTTTAGTGAGAATCGCTCTGAATGAATTCGTGAGTCACTTTTCTGTTTTGCAAAAATTGTCAAAAATTGTATATAAATAATTAAGAAGCATGGTTTATATGTGTAGAATACTTAATGAGTCTATTTTTCATTGGTATAAACAAGAACATTATTGGAAATTTTTGAAATGAGATAACTGTAGTTTTGTAAAGACAGGTCAGAATTGTCAAGCAGTGTATTAAGGGTAACTTTGATGAATAAACTGTACTAATTGGACACATGAAAAATTCTGGAAAAATTATGGTGAAAAGTCATATGAGTCTAGTTTCAAGGAAAATTTACGGATCTAAATTTTGAGTTTTGTAACTCGAGTTATGGTCGATTTAGTCAGCGTGGCGCAGTTGGACAGCTTTAAAATTTTATGCCCTGAGTTAATAGTCAAGTCTAGTAATGCCACGTACTCGATTCCGGCATGGGTTTCGGGTAAGGGGTGTTACATTTGATTGGTATCAGAGCTTACGGTTTAGTCGATTCTAGGACTACCGTAGTTCGTGTGAGTCTAGCTATACATGCCTTCATTATATGTTGATAGTGTGGTGACTTCTGACAGTCTGAATTTTGTTTTATTTAGTAAATGGACACTGATCCTGAAAGAGCCGTAGCTGATGATGTTGAGAGCGTAGCGCCTGACCGCGCACGCGGATCAGCGCCGGTAGACTCTTGACCTGTTTCAGGTAGCCACGAAGGAGAGACTAAACAAGCCTTTTATCAGATGATGAATGAGTGGTTTGCCCAATTTATTCAAAATAACCCGGCTGTACACCAATCTCCACCCCCGAATAATCCAACTCCGATTCCTTCAGCTCCCCCGATGATAGATCCGATGAGATCTAGTAGGCCCCCAGTTGATAAAATCCGAAAATTTGGGGCCGAAGAATTTAAAGCTAATGACGATGATGACGCTGAGAGAGCCGAAATGTGGCTTGATAACACTATTCGGGTACTTGATGAGCTGTCTTGTACTCCGGATGAATGCTTGAAGTATGCTATATCCTTACTGCGGGACACTGCATATCACTGGTGGAATACACTAGTATCAGTGGTTCCGAAAGAAAAAGTGACATGGGATTTCTTCCAAAATGAGTTTCGCAAGAAGTATATTAGCCAAAGATTCATTGATCAAAAACGAAAGGAGTTCCTTGAGCTGAAACAGGGGCGAATGACCGTAACAGAATATGAAAGAAAATTTGTCAGGCTCAGCAGATATGCTAGAGAGTGTGTTTCCACCGAAGCCATTATGTGTAAAAGATTTGAAGATGGCCTAAATGAAGATATAAAGATGTTTGTTGGCATTCTTGAAATTCAAGAGTTTGTGACTTTAGTTGAGAGAGTTTGCAAAGCTGAAGAGCTCGAGAAAGAGAAAAGAAAGGCTGAGACAGAAGCTAGAGACATCCGTAAAAGATCTTCGGGTAAGGTCTTTCATTCCACAGCCAAGAAGTCCAGAGATGACTACAGCCGACATAAAGCTACTACAGATCCTCCTAGACGGGATCGACCTCCTATGAGCTCCCGAGCTACCTCGATAGCCAGTGTTGGTAACGTTCCTCAGAATAGAGTTGAATGCAAGCACTGTGGGAAATGGCACTCAGGGAGTTGTAGATTTCATGATTGGTCTTGCTATAAATGTGGATCGTTAGATCATTTTATTAGAGAATGTCCGAGGTTAGCTGAGCAGAATACAGTTCAAAACACTAAGCCGAGCAACACGTCAATGCGAGGTAGACCACCCAGACATTCAGGCAATGTAGGTGGTAGTCAGAAAGGAACAAAGAACACTACGGTTCGATCTGAGGCTAGAGCTCCGGCTAGAGCCTATGCTGCACGAGCCAGAGAGGATGCTTCCTCCCTCGACGTCATTACCGATATATTTTCACTCTTTATGATACTACTGTGATTGCACTAATTGATCCTGGTTCGACTCATTCTTATGTATGTGAAACTTTAGAATTTGGCAAGACTCTGCTAGTTGAGTCTATCGAGTTTGTGATTCGTGTGTCCAACCCCTTGGGTAGATGTGTGCTTGTTGATAAAGTGTGTAGAGGTTGCCCGTTGATGATTCCGGATTATTGCTTCCCAGCTGATTTAATGTTGTTGCCCTTTGACGAATTTGATATAATCTTGGGTATGGACTGGTTAACTTCACATGAGTCAGTAGTGGATTGTAAAAGAGAGCTCATCGATTTGAAATGTCGAAACGGTGAGACCATCAGAATTAAATCCTGTGACGTAAATGGGTTGCCTACAGTAATATCTTCAATGTTAGCCCGAAAGTATGTGAGAAAAGGGTGTGAAGCTTATTTGGCTTATGTACTAGATAATAAAATGTCCGAGAAACAAATTGAATTTGTATCAGTTGTATGTGAATACCCCGATGTGTTTCCTGAAGAACTACCGGGTTTACCCCCAGTACGAGAGGTTGAGTTTGGCATTGAGTTAATACCGGGTGCGGCTCCGATTTCGATAGCTCCGTACCGAATGGCACCTATTGAATTAAAAGAATTGAAAGCGCAGTTGCAAGAGTTGACAGATAAGGGCTTCGCGCGACCGAGTTTCTCTCCGTGGGGTGCACCGGTTTTATTTGTGAAAAAGAAAGATGGGACTATGCGAATGTGTATCGACTACCGGCAACTAAATAAGGTAACTATAAAGAATAAGTACCCGTTACCTCGGATTGATGATTTATTTGATCAGTTGAAGGGGGCTTCAGTGTTTTCGAAAATAGATTTGAGATCGGGATATTATCAGTTGCGAGTCAGAGATTCAGATGTGCCAAAGACTGCATTCCGCACGAGGTACGGACACTATGAGTTTTTGGTTATGCCTTTTGGACTCACTAATGCACCTGCTGTTTTTATGGATCTAATGAACCGAGTCTTCCGACAGTTTTTGGATCGGTTTGTAGTAGTGTTTATTGATGATATACTGATCTATTCCAAAAATGAAACGGAACATGCTGAGCATTTGAGATTAGTACTACAAACTTTGAGAGATCAACGATTGTATGCAAAGTTCAGTAAGTGTGAGTTCTGGATGAATGAAGTCAACTTTTTGGGTCATGTTGTTTCGGTGTCAGGTATTCGGGTGGATCCGAACAAAATAGCAGCCATACTCGAATGGAAACCACCAAAGAATGTTTCCGAGATCCGAAGTTTCCTGGGCCTTGCGGGGTATTACAGACGATTTGTAAAAGGTTTTTCTGTTATAGCTACACCTTTGACGAGACTGCTATAGAAAGATTCAAATTTGAGTGGTCAGAAAGGTGTCAGAAAAGTTTCGAGCAGTTGAAAGCCCTTTTGACCGAAGCTCCAGTGTTAACTCAGCCTGAATCGGGTAAAGAATTTATTATTTTTAGCGATGCTTCCTTGAATGGGTTGGGTTGCGTTTTAATGCAAGAAGGCAAGGTGATAGCCTACGCTTCGAGACAATTGAAGCCGCATGAGAAAAATTATTCAACTCACGATCTGGAGTTAGCAGCCATTGTGTTCGCATTGAAAATTTGGCGTCACTATTTATTCGGTGAAAAATGTCATATTTATTCGGATCACAAAAGTTTAAAATATTTGATGACTCAGAAAGATCTAAACTTGAGACAACGCAGATGGTTAGAATTGCTGAAAGACTATGAATTAGTGATTGACTACCATCCGGGGAAAGCCAATGTTGTTGCGGATGCGTTAAGTCGAAAATCATTATTTGCTCTTCGTGCATTGAACGCACAGATGGCTATGTCTGATGATGGTTCGATCCTAGCCGAGTTACAAGCAAGACCGATGTTTATTCAGCAGATTTGTGATGCACAGAAAGTTGACAAAAAGTTGATTGCTATTCGGATTCAGTGTGGAAATGGTACAGAATCAGATTTTCAGATTGATGCAAATAATTGTTTGAAATATAAAAGCCGATTGTGTGTTCCAAAGGACTCAGATTTGATACAGATGATCCTGAGTGAGGCCCATAGTGGTCGACTATCGATACACCCGGGTAGCACTAAAATGTATAACGATTTAAAGCAGTTCTATTGGTGGCCTGGCATGAAACGAGATATATCTGAGTTTGTTTCCAAATGCTTAATCTGTCAACAAGTAAAAGCTGAGCATCAGGTACCGTCCGGACTACTGCAACCAATCATGATACCCGAATGGAAATGGGATAGAATTACAATGGATTTTGTATCCGGTCTTCCTATGACACCGAGTAAGAAAGATGCCGTATGGGTTATCGTTGATAGATTGACTAAATCAGCTCATTTTGTACCGGTACGTACCGACCATTCACTTGATAAGCTTGCCGAATTGTATGTGTCACAGATTGTAAGGTTGCACGGTGTACCGAGTTCCATTGTTTCAGATAGGGACCCGAGATTCACATCGCGGTTCTGGAGGAAATTACAAGATGCTCTAGGTACTAGACTTCATTTTAGTACAGCCTTCCATCCGCAAACAGACGGTCAGTCTGAGCGAACTATTTTAATACTTGAGGACATGTTGAGGTGTTGCGTTCTTGAATTTGAAGGTACGTGGGAACGATACCTACCTTTGGTTGAATTTGCTTATAATAATAGCTTCCAATCTAGTATAAAAATGGCGCCTTATGAAGCCTTATACGGTCGAAAATGTCGCACACCGTTGTATTGGACTGAGCTCAGTGAGAATAAGATACACGGGGTCGATTGGATTAAAGAAACAGAACAGAAGGTGGTTGTTATTAGAAGTAATTTAAAAGCTGCTTCGGATCGTCAAAAGTCTTATGCCGATTTGAAACGTAAGGACATTGAATTTCAGGTCGGAGATCGGGTGTTCTTAAAAGTTTCTCCGTGGAAGAAAATACTCCGATTTGGTCAGAAAGGCAAGTTGAGTCCGAGATTTATCGGACCGTATGAAATCATCGAGCGTATAGGGCCTGTTGCTTATAGATTGAAATTGCCCCTTGACTTAGAAAAGATACACAATGTATTTCACGTTTTGATGCTTCGCAAATACAGATCGGACCCGTCTCAATTGATCACACCGTCAGAGATAGAAATTCGATCCGATTTGACATATGATGAGGAATCGATTCGTATCTTGGCTCGGGAAATGAAGGAGTTGAGAAATAAGAGGATTCCACTAGTGAAAGTATTATGGAATCGACACGGAGTTGAAGAGGCCACGTGGGAACCTGAAGATTCAATGAAACAACAATATCCGATCTTATTTAACGGTAAGATTTTCGAGGACGAAAATTCTTAAGGGGGAGAGAGTTGTGACAGACCAATTTTGACCCTAATCGGAACGGTGGTTTCGGGACCACGAATCCGAGCCCGAGAAATATTTTGGTGTTATATTCTATGTTTATTATATGTGAATTAATATGTGTGAAAATGTCGTAGAAAAATTTTATCGTTTAACTGCTTAATTTGGTAAAGAGGATTTAATCGCGAAAAGCGTAAATGTTGCATGCTAAGGTGTAATGTACTAAATTGCTTGTGGCTTTTTAAGTGGGTGTCCTAAAAGGGCAATTAGCCCATTGACCATAGTGATGGACGGCAATGGGCCAAGTTATGCTAGATATATATGCTAGTTTAATTAAATTTTTATTTTATGCTTATGTTAGTACTTTTATAAAGAAATAAAGTTGGTGTAAATGTTAGATAAAACATAAAATAAGGCCACTATCTCCTTCATTCTCTCATGGCCGATTATTAGCAAATAAAAGGGGCAAATTGAATTGTTCTTGCAAGAATGGAATTGCATGTCAAATTTCCCTAAAAGCAAAGTAGAGGACGGTAAGCATGCTAAGAAATTAGTAGTTTATATGTTATAATAATAAGTTAATAAGGTGAGCATGTTAATAAAATAAAGAAACATAAAACAACTAGGGGGTTCATCTTTATTCCTTTATTCTTTATTACCGAAAATTTGCTAAAGGAAAAAGAAGAGAAAAAGCTCTCTCATGTTCGGCTACTTCAAGCTAAAATAGGTATGTGTGTTTGATAATTTTGATAATTGATGGCATTTTGAAATGGTTATCAAGAGCTTTATATAGCCCACGTAAAAAAAATGCGTTTTGGTTGTGATTTTTATGAAGTACCATGGAAGAAAGCTTGATGATTTAGTTGTTAAATGGTAAAATTTTGATGATAGGTGATAAAGTAGTAAATTTTGTTCTTGGACTTTTAGTGAAAATGAGGAAGTTAGAATTTAGATGTTAGAATAATTAGTTGGGGAATTAAAAAGAAAAAAAATAGTTTGTAAGGACTAGTATTAGCTAGGGATACATTCGGCTCTTGAGGAAGGAACTTAAATTCCATGTAATTTGTGTTTTGTGCTTAAAAGACTTAATTGGAAGAGTTGTAAATGTCGGGGGGCAAAAGGGTAAAATGTGCAATCAAGTATTCATGGATTTAATTGAGATGAAATGAAAATTTAGCTATTATATTTGGTTATAAATTATATATTATATGATTTTGTTTTTAAATTTAATGAAAATGTGGTTATATTGGTTTAATTGAACCGAATTAGATCAAGAACAAAAGGAGAAGAATTTGGAGCGAGGAAAAGCTAAACTAAACGAATAGTTGGAGATTTCGAATCTATCGACTTCTAAGGTAAGTCCTTAAGCTATAGTATATTGAAGAATTATTTATAAATCAATTGTACGATAATGTTTGATAAATTTTAGTAGATATTCATGTCATAGCCGAATGTATATAAGCCTATTAGAATGGTTTTGATTGTTTGATGTAAATAAGCCAAAGTACTTTCATTATGTGATATAGTATAAAAGGTATTAGCGATGATTGATTACATTAATGTGTTTCGGGCTTTAAGCCTAGCAGGCCTAGTGCCGGTGATTTAATTCGGGCTTTAAGCCTAGCAGGCCTAGTGCCGGTGATTTAATTCGGGCTTTAAGCCTAGCAGGCCTCGTGCCGGTGTTACTTATCGGGCTTTTACGCCTAGCAGGCCTTGTGCCAGTGTTATTTATCGGGCTTTTATGCCTAGCAGGCTTGATGCCGGTGTTGTATTTCACAAACTAGAAACCGAAATTGTGTTCAAGTCGAATTAAAGCAAATTTATCGAGTTAACGGCTCAGGTGAGTATGTAAAGTAGGAATGAACTTCTTACTTAAATAAGATAAGGTAAACTAGTGATTCAGTGATTTATTACCAATGGTATGTGTTCTCGGTTTTATTGATGAATGATGTGGTATCGTGACTTTGGCCGTTTAATATGTAGATATAAGACTAGGTGTATTCGGCCACAAGGGTGGTTGTATAATTAATGACATGCTATAATAATTGATATCCAAGTATATGAATAATTGTACCTATGGTTATATGATGACACATTGGGTTTTAAAGATTGGATTACGAACAAATATTTTTGATCATAAATATGTGGGTAAGGAGAAATTTCCCTACAAATTCATACTTAGTTACATGGATATGAAATTGAAAGCTTGATAATGAATATGAGTACAAGCTTACAAGTTGAATTGTAGTAATTAAATTGTTGATGTTTGAATGTTATATTTTTTTTTGAAATTAGGACTTACTAAGCTAGCAAGCTTATCGTGTGAAATGTTTCCTCTGTTTTATAGATTAGGTAAAAGCTACAAGCTCGTCGGGATCGTTCGGGAAGTCGCCCACACTATCAATCTACATTTTGGTACTCTTTCATTTTGGTATTAAACGGAGGCATGTATAGGAAAGACTTGGTCTTGTTTTGATAAAATCTTAAGGTTCATGTATATAATAGCCATGCTAATATGGCTAAATTTTTAGTTAAGTATGTTGTTGTGTTTTTGATATGTATGTTGATTTATGATGGCAATGTTTATGCATTCTTAATCGAAGTTAAATCGTTTTGTTAAAGAAATGTTTGTGTATGAAATGAATCTTTGAATTAGGAGTGTAGGTACGTTCGGTTAGAAACTAGTCTTTCATAAATTGCAACGAAACAGCTTGTAGTAGCAGCAGTGATGTGATTTAGAAAAATCACCAAAAATAGGGTATATTGAATTAGAAGGTGAATGAGATATGAAATTAAACCTTATTGTGTCTATTTTTACTTGAAAGAAACAGAGTAGGCAAAGTTTTTATATATTATGAGATAATTAAGTTTTAGTGAGAATCGCTCTGAATGAATTCGTGAGTCACTGTTCTGTTTTGCAAAAATTGTCAAAAATTGTATATAAATAATTAAGAAGCATGGTTTATATGTGTAGAATCCTTAATGACTCTATTTTTCATTGGTATAGACAAGAACATTATTGGAAATTTGTGAAATGAGATAACTGTAGTTTTGTAAAGACAGGTCAGAATTGTCAAGCAGTGTATTAAGGGTAACTTTGATGAATAAAATGTACTAATTGGCCACATGAAAAATTCTGGAAACATTATGGTGAAAAGTCATATGAGTCTAGTTTCAAGGAAAATTTACGGATCTAAATTTTGAGTTTTGAAACTCGAGTTATGGTCGATTTAGTCAGCGTGGCGCAGTTGGACAGCTTTAAAATTTTATGCCCTGAGTTAATAGTCAAGTCTAGTAATGCCACGTACTCAATTCCGGCATGGGTTTCGGGTAAGGGGTGTTACATGTGTCCCCTATTTTGATGAAAAATTTTGTAAGTCTTCTTAAAGTTTCCTAAGTTCTCGGTTTAGTCCTGAATAGTTCCCAATGATTGTTTTGGGCCTCGTGGGCCCATATAAGGGACGACTTGCATGTGAATGTGTGATTTTAAATTGAATGAAATTTTATAGTCCGATTTTATATAAATGTTCATGTTTAAGTCCGGTAATACCTCGTATCCTGTCCTGGCGTCAGACACGGGTAAGGGGTGTTACAACATGGGTGTGTGTCCCCTGTATTTTGCAAAAATTTTCTAAGTGTTCCAAAACTTTTTTGAATTATCAATTTAGTCCCGAACCACTTCTAAAGCATGTTTTTGGGCCCCGTAGGCTCATATTAGGGACAACGTGATTGATTATGAGTGACTTGTATATGAAATTGATAATTTTATAATAAATGTTTGTTTAATTGTGTAATAAGTCTGGTAATGCTCCGTAACCCTATTTCGGCATTGAATATGGGTGAGTGGTGTTATATTTATTGGTATCAGAGCTACGATTTAGTCGATTCTATAACTAACATAGCGTATGTGAGAGTCTAGCTATACATGCCATATATAACATGTGATAGTCTGATATCTCTTGACAGTTTTAAATCGTGTTTTTATATAGTAAATGGATCCCAATCGAGCTGTAGCTAATGATGTTGAATTTAACACCCCAAACCCGGTCAACACACCACGACCGAATCTGGCATGTCACAGAGTGAAAACGTTTCGAAGAAAACAAGTTGCCGATTTAATTTCAGCGAAAAACTCTTTGTTTGCTTTGTGTTTGCAGAAATCCGGTGCATGTATAGTTGAAATCGTTAAGTTGTTTTGAAATCCTGAAAATTCGAATGAGTTAAACTTAGTTACTTTAAAACCGTTTGTATTGGAGTTTTGGAAAAACTTAGATGTGAAAATCAGTTAAGTTAGCTTAATTATCATCTTATGTGTTTTGTTACCCGATGGTAACGTTTAGAAACCCTATTGCGTAGTATAATTTTGAAAACTTGATTATCAGGTTATTTAAAACATGTTAAACAGTTTACTTAGCAGCATTTAAAAATTTAAAGCAGATATAATAAAACCCAAAATAAAAATACTAATGGCCTTATTGCAAACCCAAGTAAAACCGAAATATAAAGTTAAGTACTCAAGTCGAAAATCCATATAAAACCGAAAACAAGTATCGCATGGCCACCTCGAGTCCACCCGGCTCCTCATCCGCGATCTACGAATCACCTGAAAAGATAAGGGAGAAGGTGAGTCACCAAGACTCAGTGCATAATCCCCCTCCCGAAAATGGCAACATTTTTACACAAGTCATAACCAAGTAAACATATCATGCACCCAAACCTAGCCATCCACGACTCCTTTTTCTACCCCGTGTGGTACGAAACCACTGGTGGTGCCAAACCACTGGTGACCCAAAGTCACGAATAATCCATATGTGGGGCCAACCCACGTTGTGATACCAAATCACTGGCGACAATCCCGTTTTATCAAATTTGGGGCCAACCCACTATGGTGCGAAGCCAGTGGGACGAGTCGCTATGAGGTGCCAAACCTCTGGTGACCCAAAGTCACGAATGTCAACTGTGGTACCAAACCACTGGTGACCCAAAGTCACAGATATCAAAACTTCCCCCTCCTCTCATATCACCCACAATAATGCACATGCATATACATATCATGCCAACATGCTTAATCATTAAACATATATCGAACATATCGTAGATAATAGCATCAGCAATCATGCATCTTAAACTCATCAAAACAGACTTACCCGAAATCCTTGCTCATACCCATAAGGGGACCATATCGAAATCTACACAGTTTTTGGCTTTTAACGAAGTTTAGGTTATTAGCACATTTACATAGATTATGAAGTGTGTAAGATACAAACCTGGTTACTAACGCGACTACCAAACCCCGTAGATCAAGATCTAACGCACAGGATCCCCCTTCCTTACTCCTTTCGTACCTTAAGCAGATCTCGAAGCACAATGACAAGCCTTCCCACAGTCTTTAACAAAACCGATTGATAGAGAGTGGATGACCACGATCCACTGCTTCAAAATCCTGAAAAACCCACTCCAAAATCGACTAGAGTAGAAGACACGAGAGATCTACAACGCAATGAGAGAAAAGAAGAGATCTTCAATGGTTGAGAGAGATTTCGGCAATGGTGGTGGAACAATCAAAGGAGGTTCGGCTATGGCTTTTCAAAGAAGAGCAAAAGAGATTCGGCTTTGCAAGGAATCAAGAAAAGATTGATGGACTTTCGGCACAAGAGAAAATGAGGAGAAAAGAAAGTTGTCGATTTGAGAAGAAGAGGTACTGATGCGGTTTTGAACAAAGAATGAAAAGAAAGAAATAGGGGAGAAGGAGATTCGGCCAAAGTGGTTTCAGTTTCAAATGAAGAAAAGATCAAATGGTTCTTCTAGGGATTTGGCTAGATGCTTTAGAGGGAAGTCAACAATAGCCTAAAAACTTTCGGCTTTTGTTTCAAATGGTGCACTAAGGGAAGAAATCGACAAGGGCTAAGGGGGTTTCGCCTTTAGCTCACAATTGAATGTACTAAGGCATTAACTAGCCGAAAATGTCATTAAAGAATTTCGACACTCCCCCCTAGTCTTCCAACCGATTACTCTTCCTCACACTAGAGTTCAAATTTCGGAAAACTCCTCAAACTTCTCCTGGCCAACCATTCAAATGAGTTTGAATTATTCAAACTCCTAAATTCTCTCTTCTCCACCCGTTTAAATTTGTTGACTTGTTCAACAGTTATCCATCAGAGTTTGAGTTGAGTACAACTCTTCCCCTCTCTTGCGTCAAAAAGAATTAGTAGTAAGTGATTTCTGCAGCTCGAACCCAAGCTCTCCTTCCCTGTATGTGGCGTCACTTCTCAAGGCCCTAAGTGGCGCCTTCTGCCACTTCACCACTGGGCTACTTGTGCTAAAGTTTACCAATTAATACACTTAACCCCTAGCTCCTTCAGCTCCCCTTAACCAAAGCTTAAAATTAGAAATTTTCCTATAGCTCGGGCCTACCCTTGGCTCATACCTAGACCCTAAGACACCTCAATTAATAACACAATCAAGCCATACACATGCAAACAATTCAAGCATAACAGCCCCTATTTAAGGATGTTACAGTTCTACCCCCCTTAAAAATAATTTCGACCTCGAAATTACCTGGTCAAAAGAGTTGAGGTTATTGCTGCCTCATCACATCCTCTGGTTCCCACGTAGCTTCTTCCACGCCATGGTCCCGCCATAACACCTTCACTAATGGAACTGACTTCTTGCGCAAAACCTTCACATCCCGATCTAGAAGCTGCACTGGTTCCTCTTCCATGGTCAAACCTGGGCTCACCTCAATTTCCTCCACCGATACAACATGCGATGGATCTGAACGGTAACGCCTCAGCATGGAGACGTGGAATACATCATGTATCTGGCTCAGTTCTGCTGGCAACTCGAGCTGATAAGCTACTGGTCCCACTCGTCTCAATACCTTATATGGGCCAATAAACCTTGGACTTAGCTTGCCTTTCCTTCCAAACCTCAGCACATTCTTCCATGGCGAGACCTTCAGGAAAACCCTGTCACCCACTGCAAACTCAATATCTCTCCGCTTAAAATCGGCATATGACTTTTGCCTGTCCGAAGCTTCCTTCAGGCGAGCCTGAATCAACTTGACTTTATCCTCGGTCTCAGCAACCAACTCTAGTCCCAACATCTGACGCTCACCCAATTCTGTCCAGCATGTGGGTGTACGACACTTCCTACCATACAATGCCTCATATAGTGCCATTTTAATGCTTGCCTGGTAACTATTGTTGTACGCGAATTCAGCTAATGGTAGAAATTCTTCCCAGCTGCCTCTAAAGTCCAAAACACAGCCCCTCAGCATATCTTCCAAGATTTGTATCACCCTTTCTGACTGTCCGTCTGTCTATGGATGAAATGCTGTGCTAAAATCCAACCGCGTACCCAACGCCTGATGCAATGCTTTCCAGAACCTCGACGTGAATCTGGGATCCCTATCCGAGATGATCGATACTGGCACACTGTGCAACCTCACTATCTCTGCCACATACAGCTTAGCTAACTTCTGAAGCGAGTAATCAACCCTTACCGGTATGAAATGAGCTGACTTAGTCAAACAGTCCACAATCACCCAAACTGAGTCCTTCTTACTAGGCATAAGGGGTAGCCCACTAACAAAGTCCATAGTGATCCTTTCCCACTTCCACTGTGGAATCTTCACCGGCTGAAGTAAACCCGACGGCAACTGATGTCAGCTTTGACCTGCTGACACGTCAAACATTTACTCACAAACTCAGTTACTTCCCGTTTCAATCCTGGCCACCAAAACTGCTCTCACAAATTCCGGTACATCTTGCTACCTCCAGGATGCATAGCGTATGGGCTGCTATGTGCGTCTTGAAGAATTCTCAGCCTTAACTCGACGTCCTTCGGCATACAAGCTCTTCCTTGAAAACACAACACTCCATCACTGGTTAAGCTGTAACCTTCCAAACCACCATTCTAAACTTGCAACCTCTGAGCAGTCAAACCCTCATCCACTAACTGCTTCTATTTAATCTGCTCTACCCAAGTCGGCTTAACTTGCAATTCTACCAAAAGACTCCCCTCGTCATACAAGCTAAGATGAGCAAACATCGCTCTCAGGTCCGACACTACCTTACGGCTCAACGCGTCCGCTACCACGTTAGCCTAGCCCGGATGATACTCAATTGAACAGTCGTAGTCCTTCAACAGCTCAATCCATCTACGCTGTCTCAAATTTAAATCCTTCTGAGTCAAAAGATACTTCAGACTCTTGTGGTCCGTGTAGACTATCGACTTCTCTCCGTACAAATAGTGTCTCCATATCTTCAGGGCGAAGACCACTGCAGCCAACTCCAAGTCATGTGTCAGATAGTTAACCTCATGCAGTCTCAGCTGTCGAGACGCATATGCCACTACCTTCCCTTCCTGCATCAGCACAAATCCCAAGCCAGTATGCGATGCATCACAATATACCGTGAATTCCTTTCCAGCCTCAGGCTGAATCAAAACCGGAGCTTCAGTCAGAATCTTCTTTAACTTGCTGAAACTTTCCTTTTGTTTCTCAGACCACACAAATGGAACTTCTTTCCTCAGTAATTTGGTCAACGGCGCTGCGATCAGAGAAAATCCCTCAACAAATCTTCAGTAATACCCCGCCAGACCTAGAAAACTCTGAACTTCTGCCACTGACTTAGGCGGTTTCCAGTCCAACACTGCCTCAATCTTTCGAGGGTCCATTCTAATCCCTTCAGCTAACACCACGTGCCCCAAGAAAGTCACCTCCCTAAGCCAAAACTCGCACTTACTAAACTTGGCAAATAACTGTTTTTCCCTCAGAATCTGCAAAACTACCCACAGATGTGCATCATGATCCTTCTCAGATCTTGAGTACACCAGTATGTCGTCTATAAATACCACAACAAACTGGACCAGATACGGCTGGAACACCAGATTCATCATGTCCATGAATGCTGCCGATGCATTAGTCAACCCAAATGGCATTACCAGAAACTCGTAGTGCCCATACCGAGTGCGAAACGCCGTCTTGTGGATATCAGCCTCTTTCACCTTAAGTTGATGATACCCCGACCTTAAATTGATCTTCGAGAAAACCGATGCTCCCTTAAGCTGATCAAACATGTCGTTATCCTCGGCAACGGATACTTGTTCTTGATCGTCAGCTTATTCAACTGGCGGTAGTCTATACACATCTGCATTGTACCATCCTTCTTCTTAACAAAGAACACTGGCGCTCCCCAAGGCGAAACACTTGGATGGATAAAACCTCGGTCCAATAACTACTGAATCTGAGCCTTCAGTTCCACTAATTCCTTCGGAGCCATTCTATACGAGGCAATAGACAATGGCGCAGTTCTGGGTAACGGATCTATACCGAATTCAACTTCCCGATCCGGAGGCAGACCCGGAAGTTCTTCTGGAAACACGTCGACAAATTCCTTCACCGTTCGGACATTCTCTACAGCTGACTCCTTGGCCTCCAAGGCACACACATGAACAAAAAATGCCTTACAACCCTTCCTGACCATTTTCTCAGCTTTCAGAGCAGACACAACGTTGGATAGATAATTCCTTCTATTACCTATCATCGCCACTTCTTCACCCTCAACCATTTTCAAAACAATACGCTTAGCTGCGTAGTCCAAACTCGCTTGGTACTTCACCAGCCAATCCGTCCCAAGAATCAGATCGAACTCCCCAAACGGCAGTTCCATCAGATCAGCCACAAACACTACCCCTTGGAGTTCTAGGGGTACATCCCTATACAGCTTATTAACTTCTACAGAGTGACCTAGAGGGCTAATTACTGTCATCTCCCTAGAAGTAGTCTCAAAGTCTAGGTTCATAGTTTCCACTATGCTACTAGCAACATACGAATGCGTCGAACCAACATCTATCAAAGTAGTATATGGTAATCCAAAGATTAAGAACGTACCGGTTATGACGTCCGGTGCATCGCCTTCCTCTCGACGCCTCGCTGCATATACCAATCCAGGCTGTCTTGCTTCAGTGTTGCCTGTACCTCTGCCCGGTGCTCCGCGACCCCGACTAGAACCATTACCTCCTCTACCAGAAGCACGACCCCTCTGCGGTTGCGGTCCCTCATTTCTGAACTGAGCACGGCCCTGACCCTAAGACTGAATCCTGGCTAGCTTCCGTGGAAAATCTCTCACACGATGATCCAGCGACCCACACTCAAAGCATCCTTTGCCACCGGTCCAACATTCTCCCCAATGAGATTTTCCACACCGATTACACTGCGCTGGTCCTTGATTAGCAGCAACAGACCTCCCAGACTGATTCGGCCCACCATGCCTAGCCCTTTCTTGAGAATTTCTGGCTGATCCAGATGATCCAAAACCTCTTTTATGTCATTCCTATCCAGATTCTATCTCACAGACTCTTTTACCCCTTTAGCTATCTTAGCCTTTTCTACCAGCACAGCAAACTCCCGCTCCTGCTGTGGAGCAATCAGCAATCTCGGCTCGTCTCTCAGTCCGTCCTCAAACCGGACACATCGCTCATGCTCCGTCGCCACGATACCTCGAGCATACCGGCTCAACCTTAAAAATTCTGTCTCATACTCCGATACGGACTTACTCCCCTGAACCAGTCTCAGAAACACCTTCTGCTGTGCTTCAATGTAGCTAGATCCAATATATTTCTTTTGATAAACTGCCTTAAAGTAGTCCCACGCGAAATCATCCGCTGCAACACTATCCCGAACCGTGAGCCACCACTGGTATGACTCATCCCGAAGAAGCGACACTATCCCTTTTAGTTTCTCCTCAGCAGTCAGATCCAAGTCGTCCATGATACGCTCCGTCGCCTCCAACCAATACTCAGCCGTATTGGGCGCCACACTAGAAACACCTCGGAATACCTCAGTTCAATTGGCTCGGAGTCGCTCAAATACAGATTTCCAAGCTCCCGCACCCCCACCTGCTCCAGCCACTCTCTCAAGAACCCGCAGCATCACCTGCAACACTGCGTCATCCCCCGTCTGATCCTGAAACTCAACACCTGCAGCTGGTGGTGCTGGTTGCATCTCATATTCCGACCCCTGACCAGACCCCACTAGTTCAGACACGGTCATCCTACCCCGACCGCGTCCACGTGTATTACAACCACGACCTCGAGTGCTCATGTCTAACGTCTCGACTTATCTGATTTAAAAGTTTTATGCGTCAGTCTATATTCCACTATTATTAAGGCACAGTCTTATGAACAATTCTTTAAAGAGTTTTGTTTCCCGCGAGTTCACAGAATCCTATAGGTTTTCGTCTCTAGGGTAGTCCACTAATAGTATTCATATAATATCATATATCACAATCATAAACAAAGGTTAGGGGTACTTACCTGGGCGGATTGGTGCTGGAGACTCGGTGCCATGCTTTTCAAACCATGTATTTCTCCATCAATACTTTTTAAAACCACATTTTAAAACATTTTGGGCCTCGAGCCCACAGCCGAGCTTTTGAACTTGACTCTGATACCAAAAATATAACACCCCAAACCCGGTTAACACACCACGACCGAATCTGGCATGTCACAGAGTGAAAACATTTCGAAGAAAACAAGTTGCCGATTTAATTTCAGCGAAAAACTCTTTGTTTGCTTTGTGTTTGCAGAAATCCGGTGCATGTATAGTTGAAATCATTAAGTTGTTTTCAAATCCCGAAAATCCGAATGAGTTAAACTTAGTTACTTTAAAACCGTTTGTATTGGAGTTTTGGAAAAACTTAGATGTGAAAATCAGTTAAGTTAGCTTAATTATCATCTTATGTGTTTTGTTACCCGATGGTAACGTTTAGAAACCCTATTGCGTAGTATAATTTTGAAAACTTGATTATCAGGTTATTTAAAACATGTTAAACAGTTTACTTAGCAGCAATTAAAAATTTAAAGTAGATATAATAAAACCCAAAATAAAAATACTAATGGCCTTATTACAAACCCAAGTAAAATCGAAATATAAAGTTAAGTACTCAAGTCGAAAATCCATGTAAAACCGAAAACAAGTATCGCATGGCCACCTCGAGTCCACCCGGCTCCTCATCCGCGATCTATGAATCACCTGAAAAGATAAGTGAGAAGGTGAGTCACCAAGACTGAGTGCATAATCCCCCTCTCGAATATGGCAACATTCTTACACAAGTCATAACCAAGTAAACATATCATGCACCCAAACCTAGCCATCCACAACTCCTTTTTCTACCCCGTGTTGTACCAAACCACTGGTGGTGCCAAACCACTAGTGACCCAAAGTCATTGATATCAATAATAATGTGGTGCCAAACCACTGGTGACCCAAAGTCACGAATAATCCATATGTGGGGCCAACCCACGTTGTGATACCAAATCACTGGCGACAATCCCGTTTTATCAAATGTGGGGCCAACCCACTGTGGTGCGAAGCCACTGGGACGAGTCGCTATGAGGTGCCAAACCTCTGGTGACCCAAAGTCACGAATGTCAACTGTGGTACCAAACCACTGGTGACCCAAAGTCACAGATATCAAAACTTCCCCCTCCTCTCATATCACCCACAATAATGCACATGCATATACATATCATGCCAACATGCTTAATTATTAAACATATATCGAACATATCGTAGATAATAGCATCAGCAATCATGCATCTTAAACTCATCAAAACAGACTTACCAGAAATCCTTGCTCATACCCATAAGGGTACCATATCGAAATCTACACAATTTTCGGCTTTTAACAAAGTTTAGGTTATTAGCACATTTACATAGATTATGAAGTGTGTAAGATACACACCTGGTTACTAACGCGACAACTGAACCCCGTAGATCAAGATCTAACGCACAAGATCTCCCTTCCTTACTCCTTTCGTACCTTAAGCAGATCCCGAAGCACATAATGACAAGCCTTCCCACAGTCTTTAACGAAACTGATTGATAGAGAGTGGATGACCACGATCCACTGCTTCAAAATCCCGAAGAACCCACTCCAAAATTGACTAGAGCAGAAGACACGAGAGATCTACAACGCAACGAAAGAAAAAAAGAGATCTTCAATGGTTGAGAGAGATTTCGGCAATGGTGGTGGAACAATCAAAGGAGTTTTGGCTATGGCTTTTGAAAGAAGAGCAAAAGAGATTCGGCTTTGCAAGGAATCAAGAAAAGATTGTTGGACTTTCGGCATAAGAGAAGATGAGGAGAAAAGAAAGTTGTCGATTTGAGAAGAAGAGGTGCTGATGCAGTTTTGAACAAAGAATGAAAAGAAAGAAATGGGGAAGAAGGAGATTCGGCCAAAGTGTTTTCGGTTTCAAATGAAGAAAAGCTCAAATGGTTCTTCTGGGGATTCGGCTAGATGCTTTAGAGGGAAGTCGACAATAGCCTAAAAACCTTCGGCTTTTGTTGCAAATGGTGCACTAAGGGAAGAAATCGACAAGGGCTAAGGGGGTTTCGGCTTTAGCTCACAACTGAATGTACTAAGACATTGACTAGCCGAAAATGTCATTAAGGAATTTCGACACTCCCCCTAGTCTTCCAACCGATTACTCTTCCTCACACTAGAGTTCAAATTTCGGCAAACTCCTCAAACTTCTCCTGGCCAACCATTCAAATGAGTTTGAATTATTCAAACTCCTAAATTCTCTCTTCTCCACCCGTTTAAATCTGTTGACTTGTTCAACAATTATCCATCAAAGTTTGAGCTGAGCACAACTCTTCCCCTCTCTGGCGTCAAAAAGAATTAGCAGCAAGGGATTTCTGCAGCTCGAACCCAAGCTCCCCTTCCCTGCATGTGGCGTCACTTCTCAAGGCCCTAAGTGGCGCCTTCTGCCACTTCACCACTGGGCTACTTGTGCTAAAGTTTACCACATAATACACTTAACCCCTAGCTCTTTCAGCTCCCCTTAACCAAAGCTTAAAATTAAAAATTTTCCTATAGCTCGGGCCTACCCTTGGCTCATACCTAGACCCTAAGACACCTCAATTAATAACACAATCAAGCCATACACATATAAACAGTTCAAGCATAACAGCCCCTATTTAAGGATGTTACATTGAAAGCAATGCGCCAGCCTCCATTCACGAAGTAGCGCAATCTGAGTCGAGACCCGTATCAGGTAGTCAGGGAGGAGAGGCTAAGGAAGACATCTTCCAAATGATGAACGAGTGGTTTACGGAGTTTGTTCGAACAAATCCGACTACTCAGCAACCTCGACCCCCACCTGATCCTCAACAAGTTCCCGTAGCTCTTCAAGGTATAAAACTTTTACGATTAAATAAGCCACATGTTGATAAAATCTAAAAATACGGGGCTGAAAAATTTAGAGCTACTGTTGATGACGACCCTGAGAGAGTCGAGTTTTGGCTTGAGAATACTATCAGAGTATTTGATGAATTATCGCGCCAACTGAATGTGTAAAATGCACCGTATCACTTCTGACAGACACTGCATGTTAATGGTGGAATACTTTGATATCGGTAGTGTCGAGAGAATGGGCCTCATGGGAATTCTTTCAAGCTGAGTTCAGAAAGAAATACATTAGCTAGAGGTTTATCAATCAAAAATGAAAAGAGTTTCTGGATTTGAAATAGGGCCGAATGTCTGTAACTGAGTACTAGAGAGAGTTTGTGAGACTCAGTAAATATGTTCGAAAATGTGTTTCCACTGAGGCAATTATGTATAAGAGATTCGAAGATGAATTGAACGAAGACATCAGATTGCTGGTCGGGATTCTGGAATTGAAGGAATTTGTTGTGTTAGTTGATTGAGCTTGCAAAGTCGAAGAACTTGGCAAAGAAAAAAGAAAAGCTGATTTCAAAGCTAGAGATTCGAGGAAGAGATCGATGAATAAACCCTATCAATCCTCTTCAAAGAAATCACAGGATTCGTATAATCATTTAACAGCTTCAGTGGGTTATTCAAATAGAGCTCGTGGAAAGCAATACACGAGTCCTAAAGCTCATGCTACTTCAGTGTCGAGTGTGGGTGTGAGAAATAATAAACCCGAGTGTCAACAATGTGGAAGGCAACATTTTGGAGACTACTGGATGAATAATAAATATTTTTTTAAATGTGACTCGCAAGATCATTTCATTTGAGATTGTTCTGAGTTACCCAAGAAAGATAGATATTAGAATGCAAGATCGAGTAATACAGTTGTTAGAGGAAGACCATTTAGAAATGCGGGAAATGTGTCCAGTAGAAAAAGAACGAAAAAGGACTCTGCTGTGATATCCGAGGCTAGAGCACTAGCTAGAGCTTACGCTATTCGCGCTCGCAAAGATGCTTTGTCAACTGATGTTATCACTAGTACATTTTCTCTCTATGACACTAATGTGATTGCTTTGATAGGTCCTAGATCGACTCTTTCATATATCTGTATGAATTTAGTGTCTAGTAAGAGTTTGCCTATTGAGTCTACTGAGTTTGTGATTAAAGTATCGAACCCCTTAGGCAAGTATGTCCGAGTTGATAAAGTTTTCAAGAATTGTCCTTTGATGACTCAGGGTTACTGTTTTCTGGCAAATTTGATGCTTTACCTTTTGATGAATTTGATGTAATTCTAGGTATGGATTGGTTGACGTTACATGATGCTGTTGTGAATTGTAGACGAAAAACTGTTGAATTGAAATGTCAGAATAGTGAAATTCTTCGATTGAATCAGATGACTCAAGTGGATTTCCTGTTGTGATTTCGTTGATGTCAACTCAGAGATACGTGAGAAAAGGTTGTGATGCTTATCTTGCATATGTACTAGATACAAAAGTATCTGAATCGAAGATTGAATCAGTACCAGTGGTATGTGAATATCCGGATGTGTTTCCAGAAGAGTTGCCTAGGTTGCCACCGATCAGAGAAGTCGAGTTTGCTATTGAATTAATATTGGGAACATCACTGATATCGATAGCTCCGTATAGAATGGCCCCGACAGAATTGAAAACTTAGTTGCAAGAGTTAATAGATAGAGGTTTTGTACGACCTAGTTTTTTGCCCTGGGGTGCACCAGTTCTATTCGTAAAGAAGAAAGATGGATCGATGAGAATGTGCATTGATTATCGTCAACTTAACAAGGTTACGATTAAGAATAAATATCCGTTGCTGAGAATTGATGATTTGTTTGATCAGTTGAAATGAGCAACAGTATTTTTGAAGATTGATTTGAGATCTGGCTATTATCAGTTGCGAGTTAAAGATTCAGACGTGCCGAAAATTGCATTCAGAACAAGGTACGAGCATTATGAATTTTTTTAATGCCTTCGGATTAACTAATGCTCCTGCAGTTTTTATGGATTTGATGAATCAAATCTTTAGACCGCTTTTAGACAGATTTGTTGTTGTATTTATTGACGACTTTCTGATTTATTTCAAACATGAATCTGAGCATGCTGAACATTTGAGAATTGTGCTACAAACATTGAGAGACAAGCAAATGTTCGTTAAATTCAGCAAATGTGAGTTTTGGCTCCAAGAGGTTGGATTTTTGGGGCATATTGTTTCAGCAGAAGGCATCCGAGTTGACCCTAGTAAGATTTCAGTAGTTGTTGATTGGAAACCACCAAGAAATGTATCTAAAGTTAGAAGCTTTCTAGGATTAGCTGGTTATTATCGATGTTTTGTAAAAGGATTCTCGATTGTTGCTACACAGATGACTAGATTACTACATAAAGATGTGAAATTTGAGTGGTCCGAGAAATGTCAACAGAGTTTTGAAAAGTTGAAAGCATTGTTAACTGAGGCACCAGTTTTGGTTCAACCTGAGTCGTGTAAAGAATTTGTGATTTTCAACGACGCGTCATCTAACAGTTTGGGTTGTGTTTTGATGCAAGAGGGCAAGGTGATAGCTTATGTTTCCAGACAGTTGAAACCACATGAAAAGAATTATTCGACGTACGATTTAGAGTTGGCCGCTATAGTTTTTGCATTAAAAATTTGGCATCATCATTTATACGGTGAAAAGTGTCATATCTTTACTGATCACAAGAGCTTAAAGTATATAATGACTCAGAAATATTTGAATTTGTGACAACGAAAATGGCTAGAGTTGCTGAAAGACTATGAGTTAGTAATTGATTATCATCTGGGGAAAGCGGATGTAGTCGCGGATGCTCTAAGTAGAAAGTCTTTATTTGCTTTGAGAGCTATGAATATTCAGTTAACTTTTTCTGATAATGGTTCGATTCTAGTAGAGTTAAAAGCTAAACCATTATTTCTTCAACAAATTTGTGGTGCTCAGAAGTGCGATAATGAGTTGCAAGCTAAAAGAGTGCAATGTGAGTCGACTATTGATTCAGACAATCAGATCGGATCCGATGATTATTTAATGTTCCGAGGTAGAATATGTGTACCAAAGAATTCTGAGCTTATTCAGAAAATTCTACACGAAACACACAGTGGTTGTTTATCTATTCATCCGGGAAGTACTAAAATGTACAATTATTTGAAACATTTGTATTGGTGGTTGGGCATGAAACGAGACATTACAGAGTTTGTGTCGAGATGCTTAGTTTGTCAACGAGTTAAAGACGAACATCAAGTACCTTCGGGATTATTATAGCTTGTGTGATACCAGAATAGAAATGGGATAAAGTTACGATGGATTTCGTATAGGGATTACCCTTATCTTTGAAAAAGAAAGATGTTATTTGGGTTGTTGTTGATCGACTGACGAAATAGGCACATTTCATTTCGATACGTATAGACTTCTCGCTTGATAGATTAGCTGAGTTGTACATCTCTGAGATTGTTAGATTGCACGGGGTGTCAATTTCTATTATTTCGGATAGAGATCAGAGGTTTACGTCGCGATTCTGGAAGAAACTGAAAGAAGCTTTAGGTACGCGGTTACATTTTAGTACTGCATTTCATTTGCAAACTGACGATCAGTCTGAGAGAGTAATCCAGATTCTCGAAGATATGCTTCGTTGCTGTGTTTTAGAGTTTGAAGGCAACTGGGAAAAATATTTATCGTTAGTTGAATTCACGTATAACAACAGTTTTCAATCAAGCATAACGATGGCACCGTACGAAGCATTGTATGGTCGCAAATGCCGAACTCCATTATACTGGACCGAGCTTAGTGAAAAAAAGATTCGCGGTGTTGATTTGATTAAAAAGACCGAAGAGAAAGTGAAAGTAATTCGTGACAGTTTGAAAGCAGCTTCCGATCGACAGAAATCGTATGTGGATTTGAAATGTAAAGACATTGAATTTCAAATCGGCGACAGAGTATTCTTGAAAGTATCTTTGTGGAAGAAAATCCTTCGTTTTGGTCATAAAGGCAAATTGAGTCCACAATTTATTGGGCCGCATGAGATTATTGAAAGAATAGGGCCGGTAGCATATCAACTAGCTTTGTCTTTAGAATTAGAAAAGGTCCATAATGTATTTCATGTGTCGATGTTACAACGGTATCAATAAGATCCATTGCATATCATTTCTCCGGTAGAGATTGAAATTCAACCTGATATGACGTATAGCGAATAACTGATCAGAATTTTAGTGCGAGAGGTTAAAGAGTTAAGAAATAAGAACATAGCTTCGGTGAAGGTTTTATGGCAACATCATGGGATTGAAGAAGCTACGTGGGAAACCGAGGAAGCTATGAGAAAATAGTACCCTAACCTCTTTTCTGTTAAGATTTTCAGGGACGAAAATCCCTAAGGGGGGAGAGTTGTAACAGCCCATTTTAGTCAAATCAGAACAGTGGTTTCGGGACCACAAATCTGAGGTTGAAATATTTATTTTATTATTAAATTGAAGTCTACAGCATGATAATATGATTGTGTGAAAATTTCGTTAAGAAAATTTATCGTTTGAATGCTCAATTTGATAAAAAGGACTAAATCGCATAAAGTGTAAAACTTGTGTTCTATTAGCTAAAGGTGTCAAATAGCTATAGAACTTTAAAGTGGAGGTCCTTATGTGGTAATTAGACCATTTTTATAGTGGGTGGACATTTATGGACATCTTGTAAGTGATGTTTAATGGTTAATTAAAAAGGTTAAATTGGTAATTTAGTTAATAAAGACAAATTAAATAAAAAAATAACAAGCTATCATCTTCCTTAGTCAATTTTTCACCGAAAATAAGAAGGAAGAAACTTTATTTTTGTCTTTTAAGATTCGGCCAAGTCTTCTTGTGCATGTAAGTAATTTTTGCTTGAGCTTTAGGATTTGAGTTTTGCTTTCCACGATCTCTATTTGGATACCCAATTGAAGCATTTGAACAAATATATGAATCTCGTGATTTCTTTGACGAGGATTGATATGGTTTGCTCATCGATCTCTTCCTCAAATCTCTAGCCTCGAAATCAGCTTTTCTCTTTTCTTTGCCCAATTCTTCAGCTTTGCAAGCTCTGTCAACTAAAACAACAAATTCCTTCAATTCAACAATACCGACCAACACTCTAATGTCTTCTTTCAATCCATCTTCGAACCTTTTACACATAATAGATTCGGTTGAAACACATTCCCAAGCATACTTACTGAGTCTCACAAACTCTCGTTCATATTCTGTCACAGACATACGGCCCTGTTTCAACTCTAGAAACTCTTTGTGTTTTTTATCACTGAATCGTTGACTGATGTATTCCTTTCTAAACTCGGCTTGAAATAATTCCCAGGTAACTCATTCTCTCGGTACCACAGATATCAAAGTATTCCACCACTGATATGTAGTGTCTTTCAGAAGTGAAACAACACATTTAACACACTCAGTCGGTGTAACACCCCTTACCCGTATCTGAAGCCGGGACCGGGTTTGAGGCATTACCTAAGTTATCACACTTAACATCTCGAAATGGGCTATAAAATTTCATTTAAACCCACCACTTACTCATTCTCGGCCCACGAGGCCCTAATCATACCTCAGATGTTTCGGAGCTAATCCCAGAACTTTTACGATCCCAAGAAACTTTTTATCGAAACAAGGGCCACACGCCCATGTTGGTCCAGGGACATGCCCGCGTCTTTCGCCCGTGGTCGATCCTGAGCAAAACACACGGCCTAGACACGCCCGTGTCTTATACCCGAGGAGCTCTCTGACTATGACATCTCCAACCCTTACTTGGCACATGGCCAAAGCACATGCCTGTGTGGCTGGACCGTGGTTACCTCTAATTAATCCACACGGCCAGTCGCACGCCCGTGTGCTACAACTGTGTGGCGATTTAAATTCCAAATCCTAGGCACAGACTTCACACGGTCTGGGCACACGCCCATGTACTGACCGTGTGTCACACACGGCCTAGACACGAGCCCGTGTGCCTATCCATGTAGACAAGAACAAGGCTATTTGCCAAGCTCTTTGCGATCCCCTAGTTCGAACCATATGAATCCGTTCAACTTATCAATAAACGACTCATAACCCAAAGGCAAATCAAAGAACTCATCAAGACATCCATACACAAGGGCATACACTCCATGAAAATCATCTTCATTAAGCAAAAGAATTTGCCAAGTATTGGCCTAACCTAATAGGCCATTTACAAAATGACTTTAGTAACATATATAACCAACACTTTGGCTAACAATTACAACTTAACAAAATACTTGAGTCCTATACATGCCATACTGAAAATAAGTCTAATTTGTTATACCAAAGTGCTGTTGATAGTGTGATTTTCGAACTCCGACGATCCACGTTCCTCGAGTTATCTTGGCAATACTACAAGGAAAAAGGGCAATAAAAAGGGGTAAGCATAAAGCTTAGTAAGTTTGCATGGAAATTAATAGCAACAATAAGCTCATAATAATATCCATCCATGGCATTAACTAACCATACACAAGTCATAGGCTCCTCGCCATACTTACTTACAATGGCCCTTATTTAGCACATACTGTGCCACACCTCGTAATCATTTCTTCGTGACTCATTCATGAGTACCTATTTTCACTCAATCACGTGACTTTAGTACAATTCTCATTTCTACTTCTATGCTTATCTACTTATCCCTTAATTATAAGAGATATTCAAAGATGCATAATCATCATCATTCATATAGGTCCAAAGCCCATGCCACATCCCCGAGGTGGTCTTACATGGAGTCACTTCTAAATGTCAATGCCATATCCTGGATATGGTCTTACATGAATTTTCATATTAAGTATCGGTGCCATATCCCGGATATGGTCTTACACGATTTTCATATTCATTACCAAAGTCATATCCCGGATATGGTCTTATATGGGATCTCAACTCGGTGCCGGGGCCATGTCTTGGACATGGTCTTATAAGGGACCTTATTTATCTTATTCAACATTAACTAATCAATTTAACAGAGCATCATGCATCAATATAATGCCAAGTATTCTCAACACGCTAATATAAATGTTGAATCTATCACATACAAACTTACCACGATTTCAAAATGAACTAGCTCCACAGTCTAGTCCGAGATTTGTTCTTTCCTCGATCGAGGCAAATTCTCGGTTTTTCTTACTCTATAATAGCAATTTAGCTCATTTTACTCACCATATTAATAAAAGCATTTCAATAATCATGCTTAGGAAAAATTACTATTTTGCCCTTAGACTGAATTCTAATCACATTTTTACCTTCCACAAGCCTAGGTGAACATTTAATACTCTTATAGCTATCATCAAAACTCAACATTTCACATACTTACTACAAATTTTATAACATTTTTATCAAGGTCCTATTTGGTGTTTTCAAGACAACACCTTTCATAAAAGTTGTTCATCTAACAATTAAGACTCAATTTCTTCCATAAAAATGCAGCAAATAACAATGATAGCTCTCATGGAACAACTTTAAACTCTTCACCATATTGCACAATAGTCCCCTCATTTGAAAGCTTTAGCTTTAGGGGTCTCAAAAGTACAACTATTTTCAAGAAAAGATCATAGAACACTTACTTGGATGGAGGAGAGCTTGCTAAAAATTTTGAGCTTTCAAACCCCTATTTTTCTTACAAATTCCGGTGGAGAAGATGGAGAGAAAATATGATAGCTTTTCTTTCTTTATCCTAATATTAAACTAGTCAATTTGGTCACCAACTATTACCAACTTTGACCAACATTGTCCATCTTCATCTCCTATGATCGTTCATGCTGATATTGGGGGTCTAATTGCCTTTTAAAGACCTCGAATTATCAATCTATGGCTATTTGGTACCTTTTGCTTATAGAATGGAACTTTTACACTTAATGCGATTTAGTCCTTTTTCGCAATTAATCAAGAAATTGCTAAAATTAAAGTACCAAAATTCCCATGTACATATATCATCATGCTCTGGCTCATCAAATGAAATGAAATTAATTTTCTCTAACCTCGAATTTGTGATCTCAAGATCACTGTTCCGACTAGCCCCTAATTCGAGCTGTTACAATTCTTCCGCCCTTAAGGATTTTTGTCTCCAAAAATCTTACCGGTGAAAAGGTTGGGGTATTGCTTTCTCATCGTTTCCTCGGGCTCCCACATTGCCTCTTCTATTCCGTGCCTTTGCCATAGGACCTTCACTAGGGCTATGCTTTTGTTTCTTAACTGCTTGACCTCTCGTGCCAAAATTCTAACCGGCTCTTCACCATAAGCCAAATCCGGTTGTATCTCTACCTCTGTTGCTACTATGACATGTGAAGGATTTGAACAGTATCGGCGTAACATGGATACGTGAAAGATGTCATGAATCTTTTCTAGTTCAGGTCGCAAGGCCAACCGAGAAGCTACCGGTCCTATCCTCTCGGTAACTTCGTAAGGTCCGATAAAACGCGGACTCAATTTACCCTTCTGGCCAAATCTAAGGACTTTCCTCCATGGTGATACTTTCAAGAACACTTTATCACTGACTTTGAATTCTATTGCTGTCCTTTTTAAATCTGAATAGGACTTCTGTCTATCTGAGGCGACTTCCAGACAATCTCGTATCACTTTCACTTTCTCTTCAGTTTCCCTAACCAAGTCAACCCCATGAATCTGTTTCTCTCTGAGTTCTGACTAATACAAGGGCGTTCGGCACTTACGCCCATACAATGCCTCATAAGGTGCCATTTTCAAACTAGACTAAAAACTATTGTTGTAAGCGAATTCCACCAATGGTAAGTATTTCTCCCAATTACCGTGGAATTCCAAAACACAACATCAAAGCATATCTTCGAGTATCTGAATCACCCTCTCCAACTGCCCATCGGTCTGTGGAAGGAAAGCTGTACTGAAACTCAATTTCATTGCCAAGGCCTCTTGTAACTTTTTCCAAAATCGTGACGTGAATCTCAGATCTCTATCCGAAATTATCGACAATGGTACACCTTGAAGTCTTACTATCTCTGACCTGTACAAGTCCGCCAATTTATCAAGCGAATAGTCGACTCGCACTGGTATAAAATGGGTTGACTTTGAGAGTCTATCAACCACTACCCATACTGCATCTTTCTTCTTTAGAGTCAATGGTAAGCCTGTCACGAAGTCCATGGTGATATGGTCCAATTTCCACTTAAGAACTATAATGGGCTAAAGTAAACCCGAAGGTACTTGGTGTTCAGCCTTCACTTGCTGACAAATCAGGCAGCTCGACACAAACTCGGAAATGTCTTTCTTCATACCAGGCTACCAATACCATTTCCTCAAATCATTGAACATCTTTGTGCTCCCAGGGTGCACAGCTAAACATCCACTATACGCTTCATGCAAGATCTTACGAATAAGCTCGTCATTCTTAGGTACACAGACCCTATCTCGAAACGTTAAACATCCATCAAGACCTACTCAAAAGTCTGACACGATATTCGACTCACACAAAGCCCTTTTGGCTTGCAAGCTGCTATCTTATTTCAGAGGTTCACAAATCTCTTGAAGGAACAATGGTCTAGCCTTCAACTCGGCTAGAATGGAACCATCATCCAATAAAGCCATTTGAGTACTCATGGCTCTCTGTGCGAACAATGACTTCCTACTCAAAGCATTTGTGACTACATTTGCCTTTCTCAGATAGTAGTCAATTATCCTCATAATCCTTAATCAGCTCTAACTACCTTCATTGCCTCAAATTCAATTCCTTTTGAGTCATCAAATATTTTAGGCTTTTATGGTCGGTGAAAATCCGACATCTTTCACCATATAAATGATGTCTCCAAATCTTTAACGCAAAAACAATTGCAGCCAACTCTAAATCATGAGTCGGGTAATTATTCTCATGCGGCTTCAATTGCCTAGAGGCGTAAGCAATCACCTTACCTCTTGCATAAGTACACAATCCATTCCGTTCAAGGACGCATCACTGAAAACCACAAATTCTTTTTCCTGGTTCAGGTTGCACCAAAACAGGAGCTTCGGTCAACAGCGTCTTCAGTTTCTCAAAACTTTGTTCGCACTTTTCTGTCTAAACAAACTTCACATCTTTTTAGAACAGTCTCGTCATCGGGGTAGCTATCATGGAAAACCCCTTGAAAAAACGCCTAAAATAGCCGGCTAGGCCTAGAAAACTCCTTACTTCAGTTACACTCTTCGATGGTTTCCATTCAACAATTGCTAAAATCTTACTCGGGTCCACTCTACTTCCATCTCCCGAGACTATGTGCCCCAAAATCCCACTTCTTTAAGCCAAAATTCACTCTTACTGAATTTGGCGTACAATTGTTTTTCTCTTAAAACTTGCAGAACCATACTCAACTACTCAGTATGTTCGTTCTCATCTCGAGAGTAGATCAATATGTCATCGATGAAAACCACGACAAATTTGTCCAAATATGGCTGAAAAATGCGATTCATCAAATCCATGAAGCTCGCGAGGGCATTCGTTAGACCAAAAGGCATGACCAAAAATTCATAGTGGCCATACCTAGTCCTAAACGCGGTTTTCGGTACATCTGAGTCCTTGACTCTCAACTGATAGTACCCTGATCTCAAATCTATCTTGGAAACTACCATGGCTCCCTTCAATTGATTAAATAGATCATCAATCCTCGGCAACGGGTACTTTTTCTTCATAGTTACCTTATTGAGTTGCCGATAATCTATGTATAACCTCATAGAACCATCTTTCTTCTTCACGAATAAACTGGGAGCACCCTACAAAGAAAAACTTGGCCTTGTGAAACCTTTATCCGTTAACTCTTACAACTGTGCTTTCAACTCTTTTAGCTCGGTTGGTGTCATTCTATATGGAGTAATAGAAATAGAGGCAATACCCAGAGCTAATTCAATCCCAAATTCAACTTCTCTAACTGGAGGTAGCCCTGGCAACTCTTCCGGGAAGACATCTGGGTACTCGCGCACTTTGGGTACCGACTCCATTTTCAAATCACTTTCCTTAGTGTTCAACACAAAGGCAAGAAAAGCCTCGTACCCTTTCCTCAAATACATCTGAGCCAACAAAGTTGATATTACTACTGGTGATCTATCTAGTTTATATAATTCAACACGAATAAGATTACCATTTTCATTTTTCAACTCAATATGCTTCTCCCCACAATTCACAATTACCCCATGAGTAACCAACCAATCCATCCCAATGATGACATCAAACTCATCAAAAGTCAATAGCATAAGTTCAACCGGAAAACAATGACCCTTAATCATCAAAGGGCATTCTTTACAAACTCTATCAACTAACACATGCTCATGCTAGAGACTAATTTCATGCATATGTATGAGTGGGTAGATCCCGGATCAATTAAAGCAATAACACGAGTATCATAAAGAGAAAATGTACCCATGATTACGTCGGGAGAAGATGCCTCTTCACGAGCACGAATGGCATAAGTTCTCGCCGATACTCTACCCTCGACTCTTGCGGCTTGCTCTCTGGATAGGTTCTTATTACCCGTCTCATTTCTCGGGTTTCTCAGTGGTCTTCCCCTAGCAGTACTTCCCGGCCTTGCATTCTGAGACTTATCTTTATCTCCCACCTTGAGGCAGTCTCTGATAAAGTGGTCCAAGGACCCACATCGGTATGCACTGCGGGCATTCTGGTCTACTTGGTCGAACATTGCCAACACTAGCAACTGATGCGGTCTGCCTTTTAGACCCCGAAAGTTGCTTGCCTATACTTCGGGTTGAAAACCCGGCTGAGGTGACTAATCGAGTAGCAAAATCCCTCGATTTTTTAAATGAGGATCGGTGAGACTTATTCAATTGTCTCTTCATCGAGTCCCGAGACTTATTCTCAGCTCTTCTTTTCTCTTTAGCCAACTCTTCGGCTTTACAGGCTCTATCTACCAACACTACAAATTCTTTTAGTTCGAGGACTCCCACGTATAAACAGATATCTTCATTTAATCCGTCCTCGAATCTCTTGCACATGACGGCCTCAGTAGACATGCACTCTCGGGCATACTTGCTAAGTCTTATGAACTCCCATTCGTAGTCAGTCATTAACATACGGCCTTGCTTCAGGTCCAGGAACTCCTTCCTCTTATGGTCGATGAACCTCTAGTTGATATACTTCTTTCGGTATTCCTCTTGGAAGAATTCCCAGCTAACTCTCTCCCTTGGTACCACCGACACCAGGGTGTTCCACCATCGTAAGGCTGAATCTCTCAAGAGAGACACTGCACATGTTAGGCACTCCTCAGGTGTGCACAACAATTCATCGAATTCCCTGATGGTATTCTTGAGCCAGAATTTCGCTCTCTCCGGATCATCATCCTTACTAGCCCGAAATCCTTCGGCTCCTTGCCTCCGGATCTTATCGACCGGAGGTCTTTCTCTCCTCATCACCTCAACCACTTATGGTGCCACTAGAGCGGGCTGAGGGATTGGTGGGGGTGGAGGGGGTTGAGCATTAGGATTCGCTCGAGTATACTCCGTATACCAGTTGCTCATCATGTGAATGAAGGCTTCTCGAGCCTCTTCCCTCTGACCCAAGGTCTTGGGTCTACTATTAGTTGCCACGGTCCCTTGAGCGGGAGCCGACGCGTTACTCGCAACATCATCTGCTGCAGTTTTGTCTGGATCAGAATCCATATACTACATAAAACACAATTTTTTGAACGTCAGGAGCCATCACACTATCATTACTCAATCACTCTTACATATGGCATGTATAGCTAGACTCGTACTTACGCAACGTTAGTCCTAGAATCGACTAAACTATAGCTCTGATACGAATAAATGTAACAACCCTTACCCATATCTGAAGATGGGACCAGGTTTGAGGCATTACCTAACTTATCACACTTAACATCTCAAAACAGGTTATAAAATTTCATTTAAACCCACCACTTACTCATTATCGTCCCACGAGGCCCTAATCATACCTCCGAGATGTTTCAGAGCTAATCCTGGAACTTTTACAATCTCGAGAAACTTTTCATTGAAACAAGGGCCACACGCCCGTGTTGGTCTAGGGACACGCCCGTGTGCCCCTAAGACATGCCTGTGTCTTCCGCCTATGGTCGATCCTGACCAAAACACACGGCCTAGACACGCCCGTGTCTTATACCCGAGGAGCTCTCTGACTATGACATCACCAACCCTTACTTGGCACATGGCCAAAGCACATGCTTGTGTGGCTGGCCCGTGGTCACCTCTAATTAATCCACACGGCCGGTCGCACACCTGTGTGCTACAACAGTGTGGCGATTTAAATTCCAAATCCTAGGTACAGACTTCACACGATCTAGGCACACGCCCATGTACTGACCGTGTGTCACACACGGTCTAGACACGAGCCCGTGTGCCTATCCATGTAGACAAGAACAAGGCTATTTGCCAAGCTCTTTGTGATCCCCTAGTTTGAACGATATGAATCCGTCCAACTTATCAATAATGACTCATAACCCAAAGGCACATCTAAGAACTCATCAAGACATCCATACACAAGGGCATACACTCCATGAAAATCATCTTCATTAAGCAAAAGAATTTGCCAAGTATTGGCCTAACCTAATAGGCCATTTACAAAATGACTTTAGTAACATATAACCAACACTTTAGCTAACAATTACAACTTATCAAAATACTCGAGTCCTATACACGCCATACTGAAAATAAGTCTAATTTATTATACCAAAGTGCTGTTGATAGTGTGATTTCTGAACTCCGACGATCCACGTTCCTCGAGTTATCTTGGCAATACTACAAGGAAAAAGGGCAATGAAAAGGGGCAAGCATAAAGTTTAGTAAGTTTGCATGGAAATTAATAGCAACAATAAGCTCATAATAATATCCATCCATGGCATTAACTAACCATACACAAGTCATAGGCTCCTCGCCATACTTACTTACAATGGCCCTTATTTAGCACAACCGTGCCACACCTCGTAATCATTTCTTCATGACTCATTCACGAGTACCTGTTTTCAATCAATCACGTGACTTTAGTACAATTCTCATTTCTACTTCTCTGCTTATCTACTTATCCCTTAATTACAAGAGATATTCAAAAACGCATATTCATTATCATTCATATAAGTCTGAAGCCCATGCCACATCCCCGAGGTGGTCTTACATGAAGTCACTTCTAAATGTCAATACCATATCCTGGATATGGTCTTACATGAATTTTCATATTAAGTATCGATGCCATAACCCGGATATGGTCTTACACGATTTTCATATTCATTACCAAAGTCATATCCCGGATATGGTCTTATACGGGATCTCAACTCGGTGCCGGGGCCATGTCTCGGACATGGTCTTATACGGGACCTTATCTATCTTATTCAACATTAACTAATCAATTTAATAGAGTATCATGCATCAATATAATGCCAAGTATTCTCAACATGCTAATATAAATGTTGAATCTATCACATACAAACTTACCACGATTTCAAAATGAGCTAGCTCGACGGTCTAGTCCGAGATTTGTTCTTTCCTCGATCGATGTGGATTCTCGATTCTTCTTGCTCTATAATAGCAATTTAGCTCATTTTAATCACCACATTAATAAAAGCATTTCAATAATCTTGCTTAGGCAAAATTACTATTTTGCCCTTAGACTTTGGCAAAATGACCATTTTGCCCCTAGGCTCGAAATTAAATTCTAATCACATTTTTACTTTCCACAAGCCTAGGTGAACATTTAATACTTTTATAGCTATCATCAAAACTCAACATTTCACATACTTTTACAAATTTTATAACCTTTTTATCAATGTCCTATTTGGTGTTTTCAAGACAACACCTTTCATAAAAGTTGTTCATCTAACAACTAAGACTCAATCTCTTCCCTAAAAATGCAGCAAATAACAATGTGCTCTCATGGCACAACTTTAAACTCTTCACCATATTGCACAATAGTCCCCTCATTTGAAAGCTTAAGCTTTAAGGGTCTCAAAAGTACAACCATTTTCAAGAAAAGATCACTAGAACACTTACTGGGATGGAGGAGAGCTTGCTAAAAATTTTGAGCTTTCAAACCCCTATTTTTCTTACAAATTCCAGTGGAAAAGACGGAGAGAAAAGATGATAGCTTTTCTTTCTTTATTCTAATATTAAACTAGTCAATTTGGTCACCAACTATTACCAACTTTGACCAACATTGTCCATCTTTGTCTCCTATGGCCGGTCATGCTAATATTGGGGGTCTAATTACCTTTTAAAGACCTCCAATTATCAATCTATGGCTATTTGGTACATTTAGCTGATAGAATGGAACTTTCGCACTTAATGCGATTTAGTCCTTTTTCGCGATTAATCAAGAAATCGTTAAAATTAACGTACCAAAATTCTCATGTACATATATCATCATGCCCTGACTCATAAAATGACATGAAAATAATTTTCTCTAACCTCAAATTAGTGATCCTGAGATCACTGTTCTGACTAGCCCCTAATTCGGGTTGTTACAGCCGATGTGCAAGAAAGCTCATCAAATACTCTAATAGTGTTTTCAAGACAAAACTCGGCTCTCTCGGGATTGTCATCAACTAGCAGCTTAATCAGTCGTAGAAGTTCCATACCTTGAGAAGCTTCAAAAATCGGTTGGGGATTAGGTGGGGATGGAGGTTGTGGGGCATCCGGATTTGTCCGAACAAACTCCGTGAACCACTCGTTCATCATTTGGAAAAGGGCTTCCTTAGCCTCTCCTCCCTGGCTACTCGATATAGGTCTCGACTCTGATTGCGCTACTCTGTGAACGGAGGCTCTTTTGACATCATCAGCTACAGCTCGATTGGGATCCATTTACTATATAAAAACACGATTTAAATTTCCAAGAGATATCATACTCTCATAGGTTATATATGGCATGTATAGCTAGACTTTCACATACGCTAAGTTTGTCTGAGAATCGATTGGGTTCGATTGATCACTGTTGTTATGCTACTACTGTGATCGTTTGTTGTTGTATCCTGGGAGACAGATGTCCAACGTTACTAAAAGCACCGAGGAGGGGACAAATCTGTCTTAAGAAAACTATCTATATAGGCCTCAACAAAATTCTTCTTCTAATTTTTAACTTTTTCCGATTACAGGTATTCTATTGTGTTACTGCTACTGCATTGTATTGCATTATCATTGTTTACATATTAATATTACATACGATATCAAATTTTCTTGCAAAAGTTGTGCTAATTTTATTAATGTAAAAAAGAGTTATTACTTAAATAGAATTTTAAGCATCTTAGTTATCACTTAATTAATATTAAAAGTAATTATGTTAATTATTATTATTATTTGGAATAATGTTACTTTGCCTTATTACAGAAAGTAAAATTATATTGTATGTTAAATATGTAAAAAAAATTCTAATTATTACTTGAAAAATTTCTACTATAATATTTGAATTGATAAGTTAATATATTTTTATTATATTCAATAATTTTGTAGAGTGCGCCTTATATTTACTAATTGATGTTGCAACGAGGAAGAGTCGACGTCCCGACGATGCGAAGAATGACTTCCTGAAAAGGGACATACGACGTTGCAACGTGGCGACGTATTTCCCAATTCAGTCGAGTTTTCTTCTCCTTGTTAAATTTTGTATTATTTCCTAGTTAAACTTTGATTAGTCTAGGGTTATTTTAGTCATGTTTAACCTTACGAATGTAACATATAAAAAGGGTTGTTGTAACTTGGATTAATCATCTTCGTCATATTTGAGATTGAGAGAGTTTTGTAAGTTTTAGGAAATTTCAAGTTTCAACTAAAGTACTTTGTTTTTTTTGGGTTTAGGGTTTGTTTGTTGAGATTATCTTCATCCTGTACTTTTTCAGTTTTTGCTCATTTTGTAAAGTCTCATTTACTCATGGTTTTTAGTCTTCTTCGAAGGAATTTTTCCACTTAAATATTTGTGTGTTTGTTCTTCTCTACTTTTACTTTTATATTCTCGTTGCATATACGGGCCGATACCTAACAAACTAGTATCAGAGACTAGTTCAACTTTCACAGACCAACATGTTCAAAGATGGCAATGAAGTTCGATATCGATAGGTTCAATGACTACACAAATTTTAGTTTATGACAAGTTCGGATGACGACAATTCTAGTTCAAAACGGCCTGAAAAAGGTCATTATTGGGAAAAAGCCCGAAAATCTAGATCAGTCAAAATGGGATGAGCTTAATAAGAAGGCTCTGTTTGTAATTCAGTTCTGCCTCACGAATGATGTGTTGGAAGAGGTGCTTTCAAAGAAAATAGTAACAGACTTATTGAGGAAGATAAAAACCCTATATATGAAAAAGTCTCTGGCTAATCATTTGGTATTGAAACAGTGCTTGTATACATTTCATATTGGAGAAGATGACTTCATTAGGGCTCACATCAGTAAGTTTGTTTCTCTGAATGATTTAAAGAATATCAAGGTTTAGATTGATGATGAAGATCAGGTCATGCTATTATTATACTCTTTGGCCCCTCGATAAGTCTTTCAAGGAAACCCTAATTTATGGGAGAGACAAGCTCTCGTTTGAGGAAGTGAAGGGAAACTTGTTGAACAAGGGAAAACTAGATAATGAGTTTGGTTCAGATAGCAATTCAGGTTGAAAACTCTTGCCATTTGTTGCAAGAAGCATGACTAGTTCGAGGTCGAGGTGTAACACCCTATACCCGGCCTGGATGTCGAGCCCGAATATTTGGATGTCACACCACCTTCTCATCAACAATCATAGCCAAACATCTCATCGAACATGCGAATCATGTCACATTATTAATCTTAAAAATATACAGAATTCCTAAGTCACGAATGAAACACCCCTCACCCATATTAACCGTCAGAATAGGCTTATAAGGTATTATCAATCAATACACATCATTTAACTGCTCAAAGCTGGTGCTTCGGTTAATAATGCTTTCAATTGCTCGAAGCTCTGCTGACACTTTTCTAACCATTCAAATTTAACATCTTTTTGAAGCAATCTTGTCATCGGAGTTGCAATCATCAAAAAACTTTTCACAAATCAACTATAATAGCCGACTAGTCCCAGAAAATTGTAGACTTTTGATATATTTCTCGGAGGTTTCCAATCTAATATAGCAGAAACTTTGCTTGAGTCAACTCGGATACCCGTAGCTGAAACTATATGTCCTAGAAAACCAACTTCTCGTAGCCAAAACTCACATTTGCTGAACTTTGCAAACAACCATTTCTCTCTCAAAGTTTGTAACACGATTCTCAATTTCTTGGCATGCTCATATTCATCACAGGAGTAGATCAAAATGTCATCAATAAATACAATACAAATTGATTTAAATACGACCTAAAAATCCAGTTCATCAAGTCCATAAAAATAGCAGGTGCATTTGTTAGACCGGAAGGCATAATAAGAAATTCGTAGTGTTCGTACCCTATTCTAAATGCAGTCTTTGGCACATCGAAGTCTTTAACTCGCAACTGGTAATAACCCGATCTCAAATAAATTTTCAAAAACACCGTTGCCCTTTTTAACTGATCAAACAAATCATCTATTCGTGGCAAAGGGTATTTATTCTTGATCATCACTTTGTTGAGTTGTCGGTAGTCTATACACATTCTCATCGTGCCATCTTGATTTTTCACAAATAACACCAGTGCACCCTAGTGAGAGAAACTCGGTCTAGCAAAACCTCTATCTGTCAATTCTTACAACTGAGCTTTCAATTCTTTTAACTCTGTTGGGGCCATTCTGCATGGAGCTATCGATGTCGGCGTTGTCCTCGACACTAATTCAATACCAAACTTAACCTCTCTGATAGGTGGTAAACCCGATAACTCTTCGGGGAATACATCTGAATACTCGCACACAATTGGTACTGATTCAATCTTTTTTTCTGTCACTTTCATATCTAATACATATGCAAAATAAGCTTCACACCTCTCTAAGCTAACATAGATAAGATCATAACTAGCATACTATTCAAATCATCAGATTCAATTCTAATAATCTCATTATTTTGACATTTCAGTTCAATTGTCTTTCGTCTACAATTCACTATAGCATTATGCATCGTTAGCCAATCCATACCCAAAATCACATCAAATTCATTGAATGGCAACAACATCAGATTAGCCAAAAAACAGAAATCCCAATGCATTAACAGACAATTCTTGTAGACTTTGTCAACCAAAACACATTTGCGTAAGGGGTTTGATACTCTAATCACAAATTTAGTAGACTCTACAGGTAAAGTCTTACTAAATATTAAATTCAGGCATATATAAGAATGAGTTGATCCTGGATATATCAATACAATCGCATTAGTATCATAGAAAGTGAAAGTACCAGTGATAACATTTGGAGATGACGCTTCTTCGCGAATGCAATTAGCGTAGGCTCTAGCAGGTGCTCTAGCCTCAAATCTCACGGTAGAGTCTCTCGTCGTCCCTCGACTACCACTCACATTCCCAGCATTTCTCAGTGGTCTTCCATTAGCCGACATATTACTTGGTCTTGCATTCTCAGATTTATCTGTTTCATTTAGTTCGGGACAATCTATGATAAAATGATCTCGTGAACCACAACTATAACAAGATCTATTATTACTTTTCATCTAGCACTCTCCAAAATGTCGTTTTCCACACTGTTGACACTCAGGTTTAACATCTTTCACATTGACAATACTTGATACCGATGTAGTTTGAGCTTTAAGGCCGATATACTACTTTCCACGATCTTGATTAGAATATCCCACTAAGCTGTCGATCGGTTAAAATAGACTTTGGATTTCTTCTATCAAGATGATAAGGCTTACTCATCGACCTTTTTCTCGAATCTCTAGCTTTTGAATCTGCCTTTCTCTTTTCTTTGCTAAGATCCTCGGCTTTACAAGCCCTTTCAACAAGAACGGCAAATTCTTTCAACTCTTGATTTCTGACCAGTATTTTTATATCTTCGTTCAATCCATCTACGAATCACTTGCATATAATTTCTTTAGTGGAAACATATTCCCGAGCATACTTGCTCAACCGAACGAATTCTCTTTCATACTCTATTACAGTCTTTCGGCCCTATTTCAACTCTAGAAATTCTTTATGCTTCTGATCGAGAAATCTTTGACTGATGTATTTCTTTCGAAATTCAGATTGAAAGAACTCCCAAGTAACTCGTTCTTTCAGAACCATAGATATCAGTGTTTTCCACCATTGATACGCGATGTCTCTCAGCAAAGATACAACACATTTAATACATTCATCAGGAGTATAATATAATTCATCAAATACCCGAATCGTATTTTCAAGCCAGAACTCAACTCTCTAGGCATCATCATCAACAGTGGCCCGAAACTCTTCAACCCCATGTTTACGAATCTTATCTACTGGCGACTTGTTCAATCATATCAGATCTACAACTTAAGGAACAACAGGGATTTGTTGAGGAATAGGTGGGAGTGGAGGTTGTTGAGTAGCCGGATTCATTCGAACAAACTCCATGAACCACTCGTTCATCATTTGGAAAAAGGCTTGCTTAGCCTCTCCCTCGTGGCTACTTGACACGGGTCTAGATTCAGTAGGCATTGTCCCTTGAGCGGGAGCGGGTCCATTACTCTCTACATCATCGGCTACAGCTCGTTCGGGATCCATTACTATACGAAAACACAATTTAAGCTGTCAGGAATCGACTAAACCGTAACTCTGATACCAATAAATGAAACACCCCTCACCCGTATTCATCGTCAGAATAGGGTTATGAGGTATTAACGATCAATACACATCATTTAACATCCAATACACATACATTTATGCATTCATACTCAATTACCATTTCAACACAAACTCATTGTCCCTTATAAGAGCCTACGATGCCTTAAACATGCTTTAGAAATGGTTCGAAACTAAACTGATAACATACGAAATTTTTGGAGAACTTAGAAATTTTTCATCCATTCAGGAGTCACACACCCGTGTGAACAGGCTGTGTGCCTCACACGGCATCAGACACGCCCGTGTCACAGGCTGTGTGAAAATAGGGCATACATACTGACTTGGGTCACACGCCCGTGTGCCCTTCAAAGTGGCCAAACACGCCTGTGTGACAGGCTATGTATTAGGCTGTGCCAAACCTTTAGGGTATACTAACTTATGCAATACGGCCAAGTCACATGCCCATGTGCTAGGCCGTGTGCCATTTAGGGGGTATACTGACTTGTACCACACGACAAGTCACACGCTTGTGTGTGAGACAATGTGGAGCATACTGACTTCAATTTAATATCAACACCAGGGGACACACGGCCATGTAGTTAACCATGTGTCATAGACGACTGAGAGATATGCGTGTGTCTCTGCCCATGTGGACAAAAATAGGCCATTAGCAAGGCCAATTTGCCACCCATTATGCACGTACCTATTAAAGCTCAAATGGCACCATTACAAGTCACTACTAGGCATTCAAATACCAACAATACTAATCACAAACATACTATAGTTTGCCATCAATTTTTCATACCTAAATTTACATATACAATTCAATCAACTAATCATTCCACACTTACATTAATCGCATATAATTTTACTAGTACATAAACTCTCAAATTATCAATCTCCATAATACCATATAAATCAATTACCAAGCTCCAAATCTAACCATTTTGGGCAACCAAAAACCATAACCACATTCATGCTAAATTATACCAAAATAAGCCATCACCCATGGCTATATATACAACCAAAACATATGCATTTACAATTCATTTCTAATAGCTAAACACACAACCATATTAACATCATTTACAAGCCAACTCTCATGGCTATATTCACAACCAAAACAGCACAAGTAGCCCATACATGCCATATACATATATACACAACTCAAAAGTACCAAATAGATGTCCGACAGTGCGATGATGATGTTCCCGACGACTTCCAGATCTGAGCTAGCCTTGATTCTCTATAAAACATAGAAAAATAACACAAAGTAAGCTTCATAGCTTAGTAAGTTCATACTAATATACTCAACAATTCATAAAATACAATTCATCAATTTGAACAAGTTAACGTATCATTCATGATAAAATCGAACCTTTCATAACTTATTCATATACTAATATGCAAAGTCATAATCTTTTCTATTTGATCTTCATACTTACATGTACAAACCTGTACAAATTCATAATGAACTCATACCTTCCTGTAGCTCTGTCGAATACTCGATGTTTCGCACACTAAGTGCCATCGCATAGCCGAAGCTATTATAATTCCGCACACTAAGTGCCTTACTCGATGTTTCGCACACTAAGTGTCATCGCATAGCCGAAGCTATTATAATTCCACACACTAAGGCTTAGTTTGGATGGGCGGTGTGTTTACCTCCGGTGAGGTTAAAAATAGCGGTGGCGGTGAGATTAGTTACTGTAGCGGTGAGATTGGACACTGTAGCAGTGAGATTAGAAACAGCGGTGGAGTGTGTGTTTGGATTCAAATGCAGCTATAGTGGTGAGGTGAAAATAAAAAATGACTATTAGAGACATCAAAGTAGAATTGATATATAATAGAAGCTTTTAAATTATTTTACTTATATAAAATTATTAAAATATGTGAATTTATAAATTCATTTAATAAAATATTAAAATGTATCTTCCGATATTTATTATAAATATTTTAATGAATTATATAATCAATTTAAATTATTTGTTAGATAAAAATGAAAATTATTTTTAATTTTTTATAGTTAAATATTCTTTTTTAACAATGATAAATATTATTTTCCCAAATAGTAACATTATACTTTGATCAAATTTTGAAGTATCTAAACAAATGATTTTTAATAAAAAAATATAGTAACATAAGACAACACAAGTTTCATTATTACTAGAAATTAGGTTATGATACAAAATTGTTTTTACAAATATTGATTCATTAAACTATTTGCAATGGTTTCCCTTAACATTGCAATTTCAAGGTCACTTTCACTGTTAGAAGAACTCGATTCACCTCTATCAAAATGGCCTGAAGAGATTGGCATGTCAGGTATATTCTCAAATTGTCGAAAATTCTCATCATTTGACCAAGCATGTCTTCGAATGTAATTAAGAGCATTACATTGAAACTTATATACAATAGAAGTTTTAAAATATTTTATTTTTATAAAATTATTAAAAATTTAATTTAATAAAATCATATATATCACAATATTTTTATAAATATTTTAATTAATTGTTTTGCAACCACTTTAAATTATTTATTATATTAAATGATAAATCATATTTAATTATTTTTATAGTAAACCATTTTTTTATAAAAATGCTAAGTATTATATCAACAAATAAAAACATTATATTTTTTAGGGAATAAAAAAAAACTACTTAAATCATATTGAGTATTAAAATATACTAAAAGGATTTGACATTAAATAAAATTTAATTATATTTATATTAAGAATATGATAATTTTTTAATACGAACAAATATAACAAATGTAAAATATAAACATATATTGAAAATTTAGAGATAAAATATAAAACATATAAAAGGAATGCCACAACAAATATGTGGATAAATAAAAATTCTCATGCATGTCACTTTATATTATTTAGGAGTAGAAATTGGTAAAACAAAGGGGGCATATTTTCCAAATAGATGGCGCGGTGAACTAATTGGAGCTTTCTACATCAGTGGAAAATGGGACATCAGTTGCCCAAACACACTTCACTGGTATTTATCCAAACAGGAAATCAGGTGCAGTTGAGCATGGGAAAGTGTGAAACACATTGAACTGGAGGTTCAGTGTAATCCAAAGGGAGCCTAAGTGCCTTACTCGATGTTTCACACACTAAGTGCCATCGCATAGCCGAAGCTATTATAATTTTGCACACTTAATGCTAAACATTGTCAATTTATCGTCGAACATGACCGTTGTCTCGTGTATACAATTTATGCAATATCAAAGCGTTAAAAGCATAATTGTAACAATGTTTATCACATACGAACTTACCTCGTGTTTAGAATTGACGGATCAGATCGACTATTCAACAACCTTGCTTTTCCCCCGATCTAAATCCGAATTCTTTCTTTCTTGATCTATATGAATTCAAAATTAACTCATTCAATCACTACTTTATTCAATTTAGTCCAAAACATACATTTAGGCCTATTTGCACTTTAGCCCCTAAACTTTCACATTTTCATAATTTATTTCTTATTTCACAAATACTCAAAATTCACATAATTTCACTAAACCAAAGCTTAACCGAATTACATATAAGTCCCTAGCAGCCCAAAACTTTCATTTATTTCACATTTCAACCAAAAACTTTGCATATTTCACAATTTAATCTCTATTTGACATTTTTGTCAAAAATCACTTTACAAAACTATTAAATCTATCAATAAACCTTCATAATCTATCATCAATCATCAAATTACTCAAGTATTCAACAATGGAAACATGATAATTCTTTAACAGTTTTGAAAATTAAGGTACGGGCTAGCTAGAACGCTAAGCAACGATCACAAAAACATAGAAATCATCAAAAATAGAGCTAAAATGAACTTACAATTAAGCTCCAAGATGATCGAATGCTTCAAGCTATATTAATGGCTTCCTTAGGTATATTTTCGGTGGATGAATGATAATGGAAGATGATAGATGCCATTGTTTTGTTTTAATTTATTTTTATTTACCAATTTACTATATTAACCTTAGTCATAAACCATTAAAAACATTCATATAATGCCCATAAATGTCCACTAGCACTACCAATGGTCCAATATCATCATAAGGACCTTTGATTTAATAAATCATAGCAATTAAACACTTTTAGCAATTAGAATGCATTTTTTATATTTTACGTGATTAAGTCCTTTTTCTCAAATTGAGCAATTAAACGATAAAATTAGCTCACGAAATTTTCACACCTACATGTTGTCTTGCTGTAAACTTATAAAATAATATTAAAATAATTTTCTAACATCGGATTTGTGGTTCCGAAACTATTGTTTTGATTTAGCTAAAACCAGGCTGTTACAACGAATACTCAAAGTAGCGTTATATTAAGCCATACAAATATCAATCGAGCTTATTACGCAATTACAACATGCATATGAATCATTCACCTAATTTCAATACAATTCACGTAGGTATCGATACTGAAACTGGGATATCGATAATTTTCTTATATGGTATCGATACCGCTTGGAAAATCGATACCAAAATAGCATTTTGTTTCTCACTTAAAGCCAAAACACAAGAAAATATCGGTACATTTCAAAAAGTATCGATTTAATTACCCCGAGTATTGATAATCCTGGTATGGTATCAATATCAAATTACAACACTAACTTCCTGCACATCAAAATATCATGGAGGTATCATTTTAAAAACCCGAATATCAATACATTTCCTCCAGACAGCAAAAATACAACATATAAAAGCAATTAGTTCATCCTATCTTGAATCCAATCAACATGCAACTTTCACCTCATCAAATAATCATCGAAACAACCATAATAACAGTTCAAAACATCGAAGACATGTCCAAGCAAGAATTAACATATCAAGGTCCAACTCCTTAAATCCTAAGAACAAATAAGCTATGAAAACATCCAAAACATCATGGCAATATTTATGCAACAAATTTACCACATTATTCAACGTCCATTGACCATATGTACAACTCATGGCACTTCAACATAGCAAATATTCAAACTAAACCAATACCAATGAAATAATTATAACATCCATCAAAAGTGCTTGAAAACTAAACCCATAATATATCATGAAGACCACAATAATAATCGATAAAAGTCTAACCACATTGTCTTATCCCCACAGTTCAAAGAATAATATTAACACTACCTACGCAAATACTAAAGCCTAACTTGGATCACTTCTTTGGTATCCCCGCACCGCTCATACTGCAAACGCTAAATATCTACAATGGTTAGAGAGACTGGGTGAGCTTAAACAAGCTTAGTGAATGTTAGAGTAACCAAAATGTATACACAAAATCAAAGGTTAAACAAGAGCATGCTATAACATATTCACAACCTTATTCTAACCAAGTCACAATAACATATTCACGTTTCATTAAATCATAAAACTAGCATATACTCTTACGTATTACTACACTCAACTCATATACAAATAATTCAATTTACAATAATTCATCAAGACTAACAACGTATAAATGCTTTAACAATTCACAAGTCTAGCTTATATATTCACATGCATTCACAAGTTAAATGAAAACTACCCAAACTACAATTACATACACAATTTACCATGATAACATACTAACATTTTCATGAAACTTAAATCAATTCATTTAGCATATTATTCACATGTTTATGTATCCTTCTCACATCGTATTATCACAATATATAAGATCACATTTAAATGATAATTTGACACTTGAGGCTATGAAACATAAAACTGGGCTCTATTACCATACATCGGATACACAGATCTCCAACACACCAATTGACTCATTAAGTCAAACACGTCCCAAATGCGTAGCATTTAGCTAACACTCTCCAACACACCAACATATCCCAGTGAATGGAGCTTATCTCACATTCTTTTACCTCTCCAAACTGTCACAAGGCCTCAATGCCCAAATCTAAAAAACAAAGGTGAGTACTCACAACCCTATGGAATGCCAACTATCTCCAACGGTTTCAAGATATCACAAGGACAAAATATCCACAATTAAACACTTTTAAGTACTGATTTAATGCACATCATCTCTATTCATATTCATCAATTTCAATCACAAACTTGTATCTATTGCATGCTTATCGAATCCACATTTAATTGCACTTTAAGTGCCACAATAATGCTCATTGAGCCATCACATATTTGACCACATAGATGTGCATTAAAAGCAGTACATCATATATAACATAAAGTATTCTCACATATTTCCTGTCATAATAGTATCACATTCCACAATTCAACACATATATACTTACCAAAAGTCCGCTCGCTTTCGCTACATATTTGCATTATTAGCGTATCATAATCACTGTCATTTGGCATGTATATCATGCCCACAACACAACATAATTCACAATAGTCATCAAACATGTCTCATATCATAATATTGTATCATAATAATCAATCCACAATTATTCACATAATCACATAATTTGCCAAAATAAAGCAATGGCAATAGAAATCTTACACTCAAAACTTAGGAGAGTGGTTTACGCTATGCCTAAGCTCCCAATTAACACTATGAATCATGTCTACAAGTAGCAATTCCAAACACTCATTGTTCATGCTTTTGCCTAATTGTTGAAAGCTTAAACTAGCTTTTTCTTGCCTTTTGCTTTACTCGAAGAGGGTTCTAGTGATTTCGAAGCTTCACCAAATTAAGTCACATAATAAACACAATTAACAGTCAGCCAAAGACTCACCAAAATCAACTAAAAATGCAAGCCTAAGCTATATTTCTCATGAAATTGAAATTTCGACTAGCAAACTTGAAACTCAAAAATCTCGGCCTATATTTAATCTTTTTGCCTAAAATTGATTCTGCTCACCTAATTATTCACCTATAACTGATTCTCAGCTTTTAAACTACTCAAAACTACCCAATTCATGGTATCAAAATTTTTGACATGTTTATGGCAATTTTCACAAAAATTCATTAAAACGTTGGAAACCTTCAACGAAACTTTAAAGTAAGTTTAGAAATCCTCTAATCATGTCAAAATTAATTAAAAACACTTTGAAACCATATTTTTACCCAAAATCTCGATATCCACCATTAACAACCCAATTTTTGATTTTTATTTAAAACATGCGATTTAACAGCTAAAACTCAATTTAAAGGATCAAATAACATCAAAAAATAATAAGAAATCAAATCATTACCTTAGATGACGAAAAACTGAACATTTGATCGAAAAATTGAATGTTTGATCAAAAACTCGAAAGACCTAAAAATTCAAGAATGGAGAAATCTATGGTGTTCTTAGATGTTTTTCTTGAAATACTATGGGGATTTATGGCTTGAGGAATGATAAAAATATAAAGAATTAAGTTTGGGAATCAAAATTGAAAGAGAGGAGCTTTGGAATGCAATGGACGATAAAATAAAAATATAGAGAAAAGACTAACATGTGTTTTATAAAGATGAAGGGGGGAAATAGGGTGAAATTTAAATTTTGGTTTAATTACCTTTTAAGAACTCATAATTTAGACCCTTTTAAAAATCAGTTCTTATTTCAAAATTGAAAGCCTTTTGAACATTATTTTCAAAAATTGTTTTAATTTAAAAAATGCTATAGACAAAAACAGTTCCAGATACCATGCTAACGAGATTCCTGAGCTCACTAGAGCTAAAATCCCAATTTTATCCTCAAAACTTCTAGCCCAATTTTGGGGTGTGACATGAGGAATCGAGAAAAAGATATATGGCTACTGCAAGAAGAAATGTCACATTAAGGCAGATTGTTACAAACTGCAAAATAAGAATAGGAGGGCTGCTAAGAGCAACGAGGATGAAGTAGCTAATGGTAATACGATCGAAGACAAGGGTGATGATTGGTTGTTGGTGTCTACAACCGAAAGGTTCCAGTTTATGTCCAAGTGGATCTTGAATTCAAGGTGTTCTTTCCACGTGTCCCAATAAGGACTGGTACTCCACATATAGTTTAGTTGAAGGTGGAGTTGTGTGTATCGGGAATGGTTCACTCAGTAAGGTAACAGGTATTGATATTGTTCAGATTAGGATGCACAACGAAATTATATGGAAACTGTCGGGTGTCAAGCATGTGCCTAACGTAGAGAAAAACCTCATCTCCTTAAGTATGTTAGACTCGAAAAAGTGCAGGATCATTATCGAGTTAAGGGACATTAAGGTATCCTATGGAGCTCTTGTTTTGATGAGAGGTCAAAAGGTTGGCAGTCTATTTGTTCGTCAAGGTTCAATCATGACTAGTGTAGCAGTAATTTCTTTGACAATTATGGAGTCGGAGTCGACACAATGAAAATATAAGAAATTTGACTCTTTTAGGTTAAGCAGTGGATCTGCTATTAAGGGTCGTTCAATTTTCAAGTTCAAACACTGATTTCAACTTGGTGAGTAACCTGCAAAGGTTTAGATCGGCCCATGATTGGCTCGGAAAATGAGACATGAAAAAATACGATTCAAGGTGGAGATTTCTAACACCCTATACTCGGCCTGGTCGCCAAGCTCGAATATTAGGATGCCACACCACCGTCTTATGTCATACTCATAATAAATTGTCACATTATTAAAAAAACATCCTATTTATCAGTGATCTTATAAATTTTTAGTCAAACATATATCAATCATCATTAGAACATGCCGAACAAACTTTAAATAAATTTATAATAATAATTAAACATGCATTAAGACCACTTAACAAAATTTAAAAACAAGTCATGTAGGTATTGATACTAGAATAGGGGTATTGGTATTTTCTTGGTATGGTATTGATACCGTTTGGAAAATCGATACCAAATCAACATTTTGTTTCTCGTCTAAAATCAAAACATGAGACAATATCGGCACCTTTCAAAAAATATTAATAATTTTGCCTCCAGTATCGATACTCGTTATAGGGTATCGATACTAAATTATGATTTTGACTTCCTGCACATTTGAAAGTCAGAAAAGTATCGGTTTTACAATACGAATATCAATACCTCTGCTTTAGACTAGAAAAATATAACATACATAAGCATAAAAATCATTCTAACTTGTACCAATTCATCATGCTATCATATCATCATCAAATAAACATCAAAATAGCCGTAATAGTAGTCTCGAATATTGAAAATAAGTTCAAACGTTAATCAGCTTAATACGATTCAATTCTCAAAATCCTAAGAGTAATTAAGCTATGAAACTTCCAAAACATCATGACAAATATCATTAAAAGTCTACCATATTGCCTTATTCCCAAAACAAAAACAAATAACAATAAACACCTACAAAAATAGAAATTGACTTACTTAGATCACCCCTTAGAACCACACCGCTCACACTGGCACATAACTACTCTACAAGGGTTTTAAGAAAGGAGTGGGTAAGCTTAACAAGCTCAGTGAATGTTCAAAATAACCACAATGTACAACATGTTCACAACCCTATTCTAATCAAGTCAAAATATCATATTCACGTTTCATTAAATCATAAAACTCACATATACTCTGTAACACCCCAAACCCGGCCTAGAAGTTAGGCCCGAATCTGGCGTGTCACATTGAAGGACTGTTGAAAGGCTAAGCGATTGTTTAGAAAACTTGCTTGTTGAAAATGTTGCGTTTCTTATGAAAACTCTGAGTTTCTATGTTTGTTAGCAAAAACCCCGATTTACTTAGTGTCTCTTTTATGAAGTTGTTATTAGCTTGAAAACTGCCTTTGTTAAGAAAATCAAATTTGAGTATTTGCGGAAACATGATGTTTTGAAAAATGTTTGCTAATGTTTTAAGAAAATCCAATGTTTATGAAATCAACAGTTATTAACGAAAACTTAAAAGAAAGTTTAACCAGAGGCCTTATTACAAAATATTAACCCACATAATAATAGAAATAATCTTGGAAATAAGCAGAAAAGAAATTTACAAAGGTTCTCAAGCGTTGTTCCTAAAGTATGGCCTCCACCGAGTCATCCAAGGCTCCAAGTACTTACTGCCGAACATTACCTGCGAGGTTAAAGACAGAGGGGTGAGTTACAAGAACTCAGTGTGTAATCCCCTTACCGTCTCCAACTGGGCCCGAACCCATATGACATCAATTTGGGCCTAAGCCCATTAAACATAATAGTGCAAATAATGAATTGATGCAGCCCAACCCATCCATCCAACACACCCCCGACCAGCCAATCACACCTGTGGGGATCAAGTCAACCCACCCCGCCGCTCACACCAGTAATGCAGTCAAGCTGCTAATCATAGAGTATTTGTGGCTGAGCCACCGGAGTCATAATTACGCATATATATATTTATATTGTGGCTATGCCACCAGGCTACACTGCTCTTCATTCAGATTCCCACCCCATGCAACATGATAAAATGCATCATACATCACAATATACATATATAAAAGCATAATGTAATCATATATGTGTTAACAAACGATATCGAAGGTAAGACAGACATTCAACCCAACCAGGGTATTTTAGTAAATCGACCCTACAAGGGCATTTTGGTAAACCGGCCCAACAAGGGCATTTTAATAAATTGGCTCATTAAGGGCATTTTGGTAAATCGGCAGTTAAGGGCATTTTGGTAAATCGGCTCGTTAAGGGCATTTTGGTAAATCGACCGACAAACACCGATTTTAGCAAATTTTAGAACTGAATTTGTTTAGGCGAGTTAAACGATTCCATGCAATATTCCGGTTTATTAAGCATACGAGGTAACGGTGGATCGATTTTTACCAACATTGTAGCGTATTACGAAACTACATGGTTACGGTGTGAGATTACACACCTGATTACGTAGAGAACTATACCCTCCTGATCGTCGTCACCCTTACTATCGCGAACAACCACGATTTGCCTATTCGCATCGGATGTTGGTTCCTTTCCACAACTCAGCGGAAAATCTCGAACTGCTGACACCGCCCTACGTTTGAACTTGGGAGCAGGGGTTACGAGACCACTCCCCTTAGGTTCCCTTAGCGATACCCCCTTCGATTGATTATCACTTGCATCCATGAGGAAAACCCGATAAGTAAAGTACTACAGTGTAAATGGCACAAGGGGTTTCGGCTCTTACCACTACTTCCTGAAGTCCAAACAATTAGAAAACAGAGAAGGGAATTGCTTACTCCAAAGCACAATCTAACTTGATTAAAAGAGAATCGAGCACAGATAGATTTAGCTATGGTATGAAGAGAAAATAGAGGAGGGATTAGTTGTGAACGAAGAGAAAGTGAGATAGCCACTCCTGCTATAGAAGACATAAGAGCGAATCGAAAAGAAAAACGAGAACGAATCACCTTACCTTGATTATAGAGAAGTCGACTGAGAAGGAGAGATTCGGCCAACTCCCTTTAATCACTACAAGAGGAAGTCACAAGGAGAAAGAATAAGGGAGATGGAGTTTCGGTTAGTGATGCAACGAAACCAACAAATGGTGGAGATATACACTCGGCCAAAGAAAAAAGAAAATAAGAGGAAGGGAAAGAACTTAAACTTACCAGAGTCAGTCAAAAGAAAGGTGATCAATCACGTAAAGAAGAGAAAAGAGATTCGGCTTTTGGTAATGCAAAGGTAAATGAATGGTACGGGAAAGATGAAAGAAAGTAGAAGAGAAGAGGGGTGCAGGGAAGTTTCGGCTAACACCAAAGAAAATATGACGAAAAAGTGGAGAGGAGAAGTCCCTTAATGGTCACAGTTTTCAGCAAGAAAAGATGCACAAATTGGCCAAAAGAAAAGAAACTCTTACCGTATCAAAGTTCAACAAAAATGTTTCAGAATTTCGGCACTCACCTCCCCTACCAAAACTGAATTCACTATTAACCCAAAAGACCCCTCTTGACCGAAATTCTCCCCCATGTACTTCCCCAAAATCAGCCACTACTCCCTCTCACCTCAATCCCATAATTTACTCCTTGATTTTCTCCTCAAACTCCTCTCCATCACTCATTCAAATTCATTTGACTGAGTCTCCAACTCTTCTTGCAGAGTCCAAGTTGAACTCTACTACCTTCACCTGCTTAGCACAAAATAAATTAAATGAGTTGCAGTAGGTGAGATTTGAACCCAAGATCTCCTCTGTGCCATTTCACGCCACAGCCACCTTGCCCGTTTCCCAGCTTGTGTTAGCAACTTACCAACCTTTTTCCCCTATGCATTGCAGCCCACAGCCTTCTCCCCTTAAAACTAAAATTTTACCAGGGCCCAGACTCAACCCCAGGCCTTCTTAGGGCCCTAAACACCCTTAAACAACACACAGAACCAGCATAACGTGAAATTGCACAAATTTACAAACCCCCAGATTTTAGGATGTTACAATTCTACCCTCTTAAAGAAATTTCGGCCTCGAAATTTACCTGATTAAAAGAGATGAGGGTATTGCCGTCGAATTGTGTCTTCTGGCTCCCACGTGGCTTCCTCTGACCCGTGATTACACCATAACACTTTCACCAACGGAACAGATTTCCTTCTCAACACCAACCTCCCGATCTAGAATCTGTACTAGCTCTTCTTCAAAAGACAGATCAGGTCTTACCTCGATTTCCTCCACCGACACTACATGAGACGAATCCGAACGATAGCGCCTTAGCATCGAAACATAGAATACATTATGGATCTGACTTAACTTTGGAGGTAACTCAAGCGGATAAGCTACCGGTCCCACACGTTTCAATACTCGGTAAGACCCGATGAACCTAGGGCTCAACTTACCCTTCCGTCCAAACCTTAGAACCTTCTTTCAGGGTGAGACTTTTAAGAAGATACGATCCCTCACTAAAAATTCTATTTCTCTACACTTCAGATCTGCATACGATTTCTATCTATCGGAAGCTTCCTTCAACCGAGCCCGAATCGACTTAACCTTTTCCTCAGTCTTTGAGATCAATTCCGGACCCAACAGCTGTTGCTCACCCAACTCTATCCAGCAAGTAGGGGTACAACACCTACGACCATACAACACCTCGTAGGGTGCCATCTGAATGCTGGATTGATAGCTATTGTTGTATGCAAATTCTACCAATGGTAGAAAATCTTCCCAACTGCCTCTGAAATCGAGCACACAGCCCCTTAACATGTCTTCTAGAATCTGAATTACCTTTTCTGACTGACCATCAGACTGCGGGAGGAACGCTATGCTAAAATCCAGCCTTGTACCCAAAGCTTCATGTAAAGCCTTCCAGAACCGTGATGTAAACCTAGGATCCCTGTCGGATATGATAGACACAGGTACCCGATGCAACCTCACAATTTCTGCCACATACAGCTTGGCTAACTTCTATAACGAATAATCCGTACGAACCAGTATAAAGTGAGCGGACTTCGTTAACCGATCGACAATCACCCATACTGAATCTTTCTTAGTAGGCATTAGGGGTAGCCCACTAACAAAGTCCATCATTATCGCTCTCATTTCCAAAGTGAGATCTTCACCGGCTGTAGCAACCCCGAAGGCAATTGATGCTCCGTCTTCACTTGCTGACACGTCAAACACTTGCTCACGAAGTCAGTAACCTCATGCTTTAACCCTGGCCACCAATATTGTTCACGGAGGTCTCGATACATCTTGTTTCCACAGGAGTGCATAGCGTATGGGCTACTTTGTGCCTCTCACAGAATCGTTTGTCTCAATTCAGAATCCTTCAGCATACAAACTCTTCCACGGAAACATAGTATCCCCTCACTGTTCAGCCCAAAATCCACTGTCTCACCACTTTTCACCTGCTGAAACCAAGAACTCAACGATTCATCTGACCCTTGTTTCTCCTTAATTTGACTAACCTAAGACGGTTTCACCTGAAGCTCCGCCAGCAAACTACCATCCTCAAAAAGGCTAAGATGGGCAAACATAGCTCTCAATTTAGACACTACCTTCCGACTTAAAGCATCCGCTACCACGTTGGCTTTACCCAGGTGATACTCAATCGAGCAGTCATAATCCTTCAGTAACTCTATCCACCTCCGTTGCCTTAAATTTAGCTCCTTTTGGGTGAGAAGATATTTCAGGCTTTTGTGATCGGTGTAGATGATCGACTTTTCTCCGTACAGATAATGCCTCCATATCTTTAGAGCGAACACCATCGCAGCTAACTCCAAATCATGAGTGGGATAGTTTACTTCATGTGGTCTTAATTGCCGAGACGCATACGCCACAACCTTCCCTTCTTGCATTAGCACACATCCTAACCCTGTTTGCGATGCATCACAATAGATAACAAATTCCTTCCCAGCCTCAAGTTGAATCAATACTGGTGCCTTAGTCAAAATCCTCTTTAGCTTCTCACAGCTTCCCTGTTGCTTATCAGCCCAAACAAACGGTACCCCTTTTCGTAACAACTTTGTTAAGGGTGCAGCAATCAGTGAAAACCCATCGACAAATCGCCTGTAGTACCCAGCCAAACCCAAAAAACTTCGAATTTTCGACACTAACTTCGGTGGTTTCCAATCCAACACCGCTTCAATCTTTCAGGGATCAACTCTAATCCCCTCGGCAGACACAACATGCCCCAAAAAAGGTCACCTCCTTCAGCCAAAATTCACACTTACTGAATTTGGCATACAGCTACTTCTCTCTTAATATCTGCAACATAACTCGAAGAAACGAATCATGCTCCTCTTCAGTCTTTGAGTACACCAAGATGTCATCTATGAATACCACCACGAACCGGTCTAGATAGGGTTGGAAGACCCGGTTCATTATGTAAATAAAAGTAGCTGGTGCATTTGTTAACCCGAACGGCATCACCAAAAACTCGTAGTGCCCATACCGAGTTCGGAACGCAGTCTTATGAATATCCGCCTCCTTGACCTTTAGTTGATAGTACCCAGATCTCAAGTCTATCTTCGAGAAAACCAAAGCCCCTCGCAACTAATCGAACAGGTCATCAATCCTCGGTAGCGGGTACTTGTTCTTGATCGTCAACTTGTTCAATTGCCTATAGTCAATGCACATACGCATCGACCCATCTTTTTTCTTAACGAAAAAGACCGGTGCTCCCCACGGAGACACACTTGGTCGGATAAAACCACGTTCCAACAGCTCCTGAATCTGAGCTTTAAGTTCCACTAGCTCTTTCAGCGCCATCCTATAAGAGGCGATGGACACCGAGGCCGTTCCTGGCAACAGCTCAATGCCAAATTCCACCTCGCGATTCGGAGGTAATCCTGGAAGCTCCTCAGGAAAGACGTCTGTAAACTTTTTCACCGTTCTAACATTCTCTATCGATAACTCCTTAGCATCCAAAGCACTGATATAAGGTAGGAACGCCTCGCATCCTTTTCGCACCAACTTTTCAACTTTTAAAGCAGAAACCACATTGGACAGGTAATTCTTTCTCTCACCTATCATCATCACTTCCTTATCCTCTGGAGTTCTTAGTACCATACACTTTGCAGCACAGTCCAAGCCCTGAACTTCTAGGGCAGTTCCATCAAATCCGCCAAAAATACTACTCCCTGAACTTCTAGGGGCACATTCCTAAACAACTTATTCACTACCACAGATTGTCCTAAAGGGCTAATCATAGACATTTCTCTAGCAGCAATCTCAGATTTAATATCCAAAGTTCCAGACACAGCACAGGCAACATACGAATGGGTAGATCCAATATCTATCAAAGCGGTAAAGGGTACATCAAATATGAAAAACGTACCAGTTATGACATCCGGTGAGTCGTCATCCTCTCGACGTCTAGCAGCGTAAACTAGTCCTGGCTGTCTCGCATCTGTGTTACCCTTGTTACTAGCACCCCTACCCTGTGCTCCTTGACCACGTCCTATACCATTTCCACCTCAACTCCGCCCGCAACCTCTCAGCGGTTGCTGAGCGCCTCCCCCTGGTTGCACAAATTTATGACGAACTACTTATGTCAGAACAGGCTCTCGAGGACAATCCCTAAACCGGTGATCCTTGGATCCGCATCTGAAACACCCATCAGTTCTTTTCCAGCACTCACTTGAGTGAAATTTCCCACAGTCCACACAAGGCTGTAACTAATTGGTAACAGCTGGAACACCCACTCGAACTGGCCCCTCGTACCTAGGCCTTTTCCGAAACCCTCTTGCAGGACCTGAGTACCCAGAATCTCTTTTGTTCTTGCCCCTGTCCTTATCTCGATTTCACTGTTCCGAGTGTTTCACCTCCTCAGTAGTTTTAGCTTTTTCTACCATTGTGGCAAAACTACTCTCCCTCTACGGGGCTATCAGTACTCGCAACTCATCACGCAGCCCGTCCTTAAAATGCACACAGTGTTCATAATCAGTCAGCACTATTCCCCGAGCATACTAGCTCAGACGCAAAAACTCCGCCTCGTACGCTGCCACAGATCTACCTCCCTGAACCAGATTTAAAAATTCTTTTCGCCGGGAATTCACATAGCTAGCCCCGACATATTTTCCCTGGAATACTGTCTTAAAGAAATCCCAGGTGATGCAATCAGCTTGAGTGCCTTCTCTAACCGTGAGCCACCACTGGTACGCCTCGTCTCTCAGCAATGACATCACCCCTTTCAATTTCTGCTCAGCTGTGCAATCCAAATCATCCATAGTCTATTCTACAGCCTCAAGCCAGTACTCCGCTACATTTGGGGCTACACCTGAAATGCCCCTAAAAACTTCGGCCCCACTCTATCTGTCTTTCAGATATAGACCCACGAGTTGCCGACCCAGTACTTGCCTCAGCAACCCTTTCCAGCACCCGCAGCATAGCTTGGGACAGGGCATCATCCCCTCCCAATCGGTCATGTGACCCAGTTTCAGTCATAGGTGATGTATGTGCATCCATTTCAGGCATGTGCCCAGATGCTTCGGACCCAACCCCGGCACCTCGGCCTCTACCACGGCCACGTCTACCGCGTCCACATCTTCTAGCGCTCATGTTTGCTAGGTCGATTTAATCTGATTAGGAATCTTATGAATCAGTACGTAATTCAATGTTTATTAATAAGTGTTTTATGGAGTGTAGGTATAAAAGTTGTTGTCGCGAATCGTATTCCTAAAGTCTCAATCTCTATAGTCTGAGCTCCTAAAGCTAGAATTTCCAGTATACTATTGTCTCGCACAATTTTCTTACTACAGTCATAACATCATCATATCAACAATCATAAAATGAGGAGACTTACGGATTTGGTGCCGAATACTCGTGGTGCCATACTTCCACGAAGGACGTGCATTTTTAAACCAAGTTTCAAACAACTTTGAAAAACATTTTTTTGAACCGAGTTTTGCAACCGAGCTCTGATACCAAAAATTGTAACACCCTAAACTCGGCCTAGAAGTTAGGCCCGAATCCGACGTGTCACATTGAAGGAATGTTGAAAGGCTAAGCGATTGTTTAGAAAACTAGCTTGTTGAAAATGTTGCGTTTCTTATGAAAACTCTGGGTTTTGATGTTTGTTAGCAAAAACCATGATTTACTTATTGTCTCTTTTATGAAGTTGTTATTAGCTTGAAAACTGCCTTTGTTAAGAAAATCGAATTTGAGTTTTTGTGGAAACACGATGTTCTGAAAAATGTTTGCTAATGCTTTAAGAAAATCCCGTGTTTATGAAATCAACAGTTATTAACGAAAACTTAAAAGAAAGTTTAACCAGAAGCCTTATTACAAAATATTAACCCACATAATAGTAGAAATAATCTTGGAAATAAGCAGAAAAGAAATTTACTAAGGTTCTCAAGCGTTGTTCCTAAAGTATGGCCTCCACCGAGTCATCCAAGGCTCCAAGTCCTTACTGCCGAACATTACCTGCGAGGTTAAAGAGAGAGAGGGGTGAGTTACAAGAATTTAGTGTGTAATCCCCTTACCGTCTCCAACTGGGCCCGAACCCATATGACATCAAATTGGGCCTAAGCCCATTAACATAATAGTGCAAATAATGAATTGATGCAGCCCAACCCATCCATCCAACACACCCCCGACCAGCCAATCACACTTGTGGGGATCAAATCAACCCACCCCACCGCTCACACCAGTAATGCAGTCAAGCTGCTAATCATAGAGTATTTGTGGCTGAGCCACCGGAGTCATAATTACGCATATATATATTTATATTATGGCTATGCCACCAGGCTACACTGCTCTTCATTTAGATTCTCGCCCCATGCAACATGATAAAATGCATCACACATCACAATATACATATATAAAAGCATAATGTAATCATACATATGTTACCAGATGATATCGAAGGTAAGACAGACATTCAACCCAACCAGGGTATTTTAGTAAATCAGCCTTACAAGGGCATTTCGGTAAATCGGCCCAACAAGGGCATTTTGGTAAATCAGCCCGTTAGGGGCATTTTGGTAAATCGAGCCGTTAAGGGCATTTTGGTAAATCGGCCTGTTAAGGGCATTTTGGTAAATCGACCGGTAAACACCGATTTTAGCAAATTTTAAAACTGAAGTTGCTTAGGCGAGTTAATCGATTCCATGCAATATTCCGGTTTATTAAGCATACGAGGTAACGGTGGATCGGTTTTTACCAACATTGTAGCGTATTATGAAACTACATGGTTACGGTGTGAGATTACACACCTGATTACGTAGAGAACTATACCCTCTTGATCGTCGTCACCCTCACTATCGCGAACAACCACGATTTGCCTATTCGCACCGGATGTTGGTTCCCTTCCACAACCCCGGTGGAAAATCTCGAACTGCTGACACTGCCCTACGTTTGAACTTGGGAGCGGGGGTTACGAGACCTCTCCCCTTAGGTTCCCTTAGTGATACCTCCTTCGATTGATTATCACTTGCATCCATGAGGAAAACCCGATAAGTAAAGTACTACAATGTAAACGACACAAGGGGTTTCGGCTCTTACCACTGCTTCTTGATGTCCAAACGATTAGAAAACAAAGAAGGGACTTGCTTGCTCCAAAGCACAGTCGGCCTTGATTAAAAGAGAATCGAGCACAGATAGATTCAGCTATGGCATGAAGAGAAAACAGAGGAGGTATTAGTTGTGAACGAAGAGAAAGTGAGATAGCCACTCCAGCTATGGAAGACATAAGAGTGAATCGAAAAGAAAAACGAGAACGAATCACCTTACCTTGATTATAGACAAGTCGACTGAGAAGGAGAGATTCGACCAACTCCCTTTAATCACTACAAGAGGAAGTCACAAGGAGAAAGAATAAAGGAGATGGAGTTTTGGCTAGTGATGCAACGAAACCAACAAATGGTGGAGATATACATTGGACCAAAGAAAAGAGAAAATGAGAGGAAGGAAAAGAACTTAAACTTACCAGATTTGGTCAAAAGAAAGGTGATCAATCATGTAAAGAAGAGAAAAGAAATTCGGCTTCTGGTAATGCAAAGGTAACCGAATGGTACAGGAAAGATGAAAAAAAGTAGAAGAGAAGAGGGGTACAGGGAAGTTTCGGCTTACACCAAAGAAAAGATGACGAAAAGTGGAGAGGAGAAGTCCCTTAATGGTCACGGTTTTCTGCAAGAAAAGATGCACAAAATGGCCAAAAGAAAAGAAACTCTTATCGCATAAAAGTTCAACAAAAATGTTTCAGAATTTCGGCACTCACCTCCCTTACCAAAACCGAATGCACTATTAACCTAAAAGACCCCTCTTAACCGAAATTCTCCTCCCATGTACTTCCCCAAAATCGGCCACTACTCCCTCTCACCTCAATTCCATAATTTGCTCCTTGATTTTCTCCTCAAACTCCTCTCCATCACTTATTCAAATTCATTTGACTGAGTCTTCAACTCTTCTTGCAAAGTCCAAGCTGAACTCTACTACCTTCACCTGCTTAGCACAAAATAAATTAAATGAGTTGCAGCAGGTGAGATTCGAACCCAAGCTCTCCTCTGTGCCATTTCACGCCACAGCCACCTTGCCCCATGCCCAGCTTGTGTTAGCAACTTACCAACCTTTTTCCGCTATGCATTGCCGCCAACAGCCTTCTCCCCTTAAAACTAAAATTTTACCAGGGCCCAAACTCAACCCCAGGCCTTCTTAGGGCCCCCAAACACCCTTAAACAACACACAGAACCAGCATAACATGAAATTGCATAAATTTACAGACCCCCAGATTTTAGGATGTTACATACTCCTACATGCAATTACACTTAACTCGCTTATATATAATTCATTCAACAATAATTGTAACACCCTTTACTCGTGTCCAACGCCGGGACATGACACGAGGCATTACCGTACTTAACCCTACTTGAACATGAAGTATTGGGCTATAAATTTCCTTCCAACTTAAAACTTCTCCTTCTTAATCATATCGTACATATCATGGGCCAACGAGGCCTTAAACATACATCCAGAAAGTTCTGGAGTTCAACCGAAAACTTTTACATTCTTTGAAAATTTTTACCTATACAGAGGTCACACACCTGTGTGACCCAGGACAGGCCCGTGTGGGCAGGCCGTATGGTCGCACACGCCCATGTCCCTAGCCAGTGTAGAATTTATTTTTATTTCGAACCTACAGGGGTTTTCACACGGCCGGACACACGCCCGTGTCAATGGCCCATGTCCTTCACATGGCCTAGACACGCCCTTGTCCTCACCTGTGTGTGAAAACTAGGGGTATTTTGTTTATGACGTCAACAACCCCTTAAGGAGCACACGCCCGTCTTCTGGCCCGTGTGACTAATTGAATTCTCACAATTAAATACAGGGGACACACCCCCTATCAACACACCCATAGAGGTTGACCGTATGTCATACACGGCCTAGACACACGCTCGTGTGTCTACCCATGTAGACACTTAGAGGCTATTTTCCAAGCCAATTGTCACTTTGAAACATCAACACACTTATACCAACTCAAGTAATACATAACATGGCCTTTATACACTATGAATAACCCTTGAAACATCACTTGTAGAATTCATGAAACTCATCATCAATAAGATATGAAACTTAACAAATACTAACCAATTTCTTTGGCTATAACAAAAAGGATAGTAACCTTAATAGCCAACACTTTGGCTCCAAATATGATATAACTCAAAATGATACAATCCTTATACATGCCATACTCAAAACAAAACAACTTGGCTATACCAGAATAATGATTGATAGTGTGATCCGAGCTCTGACGTCTATGATCCCCGAGCTAGCTTGGCGAAACTACAAGGAAGAAAGAAAAGAGAGAAGTAAGCATATAGCTTAATAAGTCTGCATGAAATTCATATAGCAACATATTTGCTCATAATAACTCATCCATCATGAAACAAGAACAACACAAATCTCAAGTGCTTGATGGTTACCCTTTCTTATCACATATTATATAATAATTTCATACATGTATTTTAATCATGGAACATGTATCACTTAATCACATAGATTAGCACTTTCGTTAGTATAAACATAAACTCAACTCTACATCTTTCTTAATTTAAATAAAGCTCTTTATCAACCTTGAATAACTTAACTTATTACTATCTTTACTTGCTTAGCTTTCTCATTACCTCTTTCATACTTGGCTCTTTTGCCCGTGAATGACTCGAAATATCAGAGGATACTCAATCTCACCAAACATGTGTCTTGATGCCAATGCCGTATCCCAGATATGGTCTTACATGGGATCGCCTCATGATGCCGATGTCATATACCAGATATGGTCTTACACGGATTTCTTAACTCGATGTCGATGCCATGTCCCAGAAGTGGTCTTACACGAGATCTTCCTTTGGTATCGAAGTCATGTCTCAGACACGGTCTTACACGGGACCTTCCGTGTATGGTGTCGATGCCATGTCCCAGACATGGTCCTACAGGAGACCTTCCTTATTCGATGCTGATGCCATGTCCCAGACATGGTCTTACATAGGATCTACGTTCGGTGTCGATGCCATGTCCCAAACATTGTCTTCTATGGGACCTACATCCCTTTGGTGCCAGTGCCATGTCCCATACATGGTCTTACACGGGATTTCCTTATCTAATTTTATGACATAGGTATCATCATTATTCCGAATCTTCAACCGGGACTTTTACTTACATGTTCTCATTGGTTTCCTTATTAGACATTGATAATCAACTTCATGGAAGTAATGTACATTATACAACATAATAAGTAATTTGAAACATAAAAACATATGTTGCCTTAAATTCATACAAACTTACCTCGGTACTCCAAAATATGTGTAGATGTGTAATTTAGTCCCTGACTTTGTTCTTGCCTCGGTTTCGGTTCGGGCTTCATGTTTCTTGATCTATAATAACATTTTAACTTGTTTAATACTTACATTGACTAAATTGACTCATATTTCATACTTTGGAAAAATTACATTTTTACCCCTAAACTTTATCATAATTGCACTTTTTCCCCTAGGCTTGTAAAAGGATTTTCATTCAACTTTCTTGTAATTCAAGCCTAGTCGAATCATATTCTCAACTATAGCAAGCTTCAATTTCTACTATTTCACTCATGTATGACCATTTTCATAACTTTTACAATTTGGTCCTTACATGGATTTTTCATGAAAATCACTTAGAAAAAGATGTTTATCTTACATCAAACTTTCATAAAACATCAAAATACATTCATGTCATACATGGTAAATTTTTGAACATAAACCCTAGCTCAAAATATAGCTAGAAATAGTTAAATCGAGCTACGAAGATCTCAAAAATACAAAGAACATTAAAAAACGGTGCTAGGATGCACTTACTATCAAGCTTGAAAGTTGGACAAAACCCTAGCTATGGTTCCTTGTGATTTTCGGCCAAGAAGGAAGAAGATGGACATGATTTTGGCTTATTTTTCCCTTTTAATTCTTTAATTAACCAAATGACAAAAATGCCCTTAATGACTCTTTCTTGAGATTTTTCCTTCCTATGTCCATTTTTGTCCATCTTAACATATAATGGTATAATTGCTAAATAAGGACCTCTAATAATTTTTATAATTCTATTTCATACTTAAATCTTCTAAAATCTCAATTTTCTAATCCTTGCAATTTAGTCCTAATGGACAATTTATTCAATAATTAATAAAATTCCTTCATGAAATTTTCACACTATCATGCAAATACCTCATAAGCCTTATAAAATCATTTAAACACATATTTATTCTTCGGATTTGTGGTCTCGCACCACTATTCCGTCTAGATCCTAAGTTGGGCTGTTACAATTATCTTCCCTTAGGGATTTTCGTCCCCAAAAATCTTACCGACAAAAAAGCTTGGGTACTGATTCCTCATAGCCTCTTCGGGCTCCCATGTAGCCTCTTCTACCCCATGTCTCTGCCATAAGACTTTCACAAGAGTTATACTTTTATTCCTTAATTGCTTAACTTCCCAGGCTAGAATCTTAATTGGTTCCTCACCACAAGTCATGTCAGGTTGTATCTCAACCTCTATCGGTGCAATCACAGGCGAGGGGTCTGATCGGTAACGTCGTAACATGGACACGTGAAATACATTGGGAATCCTTTCTAACTCAAGTGGCAAAGCCAACCGATAGGCTACCGGCCTTATCCTCTCGGTGATCTCGTATGGTCCGATAAAATGCGGAATCAATTTGCCTTTCCGGCCAAATCTAAAAACTTTTCTCCATGGCAACACTTTCAAAAATATTCTATCACCGACTTGGTACTCAATCTCTTTCCTTTTTAAATCCGAATAGGATTTTTGTCTATTGGAAGCAGCTTTTAAGCAATCTCGAATCACCTTTACTTTTTCTTCGATTTCTCTAACAAAATCAACCCCGTAAATTTGGTCCTCCTTAAGTTCAGTCCAATATAAAGGCGTTCGGCACTTACACCCATACAAAGCTTCATATGGCGCCATTTTCAAACTTGACTGAAAACTGTTATCGTAGGCGAATTCCACCAAGGGTATGTATTTCTTGCAGCTGCCCTGAAACTCAAGAATACAACACTGTAGCATATCTGCAAGTATTGTATTAACCTTTCTGACTGACTGTCAGTTTAGGGATGAAAAGTCGTACTAAAACTCAACTTTGTGCCCAAAGCCTCTTGCAACTTTTTCTAAAATCTGAACGTAAATATTGGATCTCTATCCAATATAATCAATAAAGGCACCCCATGAAGCCTAACAATCTTGGAGATATACAAATTTTCCAACTTATCAAGTGAGTAGTCGGCACGTACGGGTATGAAATGGGCTGACTTCGTAAGTCTATCGACTACAACCCATACAGCATCTTTCTTGCTCGGTGTCAACGGCAAACCTGTTAGAAAGTCCATGGTTATTCTGTCCCATTTCCACTCAGGCACCATTATAGGTTGAAGCAAACCCGAGGGTACTTGGTGTTCAGCCTTTACTTGTTGACAAATCAAGCATCTTGAAACAAACTCAGAAATATCTTTCTTCATGCTCGGCCACCAATACCATCTCTTCAAGTCATTATACATATTAGTGCTACCCGGATGTACAGATAAGCATCCACTATGAGCCTCATGTAAAATTCTACAAATGAGCTCATCATTTCTTGGTACACAGACTCTATCTTTGAAGATCAAACATTCATTGGAATTGATCCGAAAGTCGGACTCAACACCTGACTTACACAGAATTCTTTTGGCTTGAAACTCACTATCATTTTTCTGAGCCTCATAAATCTCTTGAAGAAACATCGGTCTAGACCTCAACTCAGCTAGAATGGAACCATCATTGGAAAAAGTCACATGTGTATTCAAAGCAAATAGGGATTTCCTACTCAAAGTATCGGCGACTATATTCACTTTTCCCGGGTGGTAGTCAATTACTAACTCATAATCCTTTATCAACTCTAATCATCTTCGTTGCCTTATGCTCAGTGAATATCCGACATTTTTCGCCATACAAATGGTGTCTCCAAATCTTCAATGCAAAAACAATAGCAGCCAACTCTAAATCATGCGTCGGGTAATTCTTTTCATGTGGTTTTAACTGTCTGGAAGCATATGCTATCACTTTTCCTTTTTGCATAAGTACACAGCCAATTCGTTTAAGGATGCATCACTGTAGATCATAAATTCTTTTCTCAACTCAGGTTGTACTAGAACTGGAGCCTCTGTCAACATCGTCTTTAATTTCTCAAAACTCTGTTGGCACTTTTCCGTCCATTCAAACTTTACATTTTTCTGTAATAGTTTCGTCATTGAAGTCGCTATCATGGAAAAACCCTTGACGAACCGCCTATAGTAGCCAGCTAAGCCCAGAAAACTTCTAACTTCAGATACATTTTTCGGGGGTTTCCAATCAACAATGGCTGAGATCTTACTTGGGTCAACTCGGACTCCATCTCCCGAGACAATGTGTCCCAGAAACCCAACTTTCTTGAGCCAAAATTCACTTTTACTGAACTTGGCATACAACTAATTATCTCGTAGAATCTGTAAAACTGTCCTTAAGTGCTCAGCATGCTCCGACTCATCTCAGGAATATATCAATATATCATCAATAAAAACAACCACACACTTATCTAGGTATGGCCGAAAGATGCGGTTCATTAGATTCATAAACACCGTCGGGGCATTAGTTAAACCAAAAGGCATGACTAAAAATTCATAGTGCCCATACCTCGTCCGAAATGCAGTCTTCGACACATATGAGTCTTTTACTCTCAATTGATAGTATCCCGACCTCAAGTCTGTTTTGGAGAATACAGTGGCTCCCTTCAATTGCTCAAACAAATCGTCAATCCTTGGCAATTGGTACTTGTTCTTCACTGTTACTTTATTAAGCTGTAGGTAATCTATGCACAATCTCATAGAGCCATCTTTCTTTTTCACAAATAACACTAGAGCACCCCACGGAGAGTAACTCAGTCTAGCAAAACCTTTGTCTGTCAACTCTTGCAACCGTACCTTCAATTCCTTCAACTGAATTAGAGCCATCCTGTAAGGAGCAATCGATATCGGTACAGTACTGGGAGCTAACTTAATACCAAATTCAACCTCTCTAACTGAAGGCAATCTTGGCAATTCCTCGGGAAAAACATCTGGGTACTCACATACTATCGGTACTGATTCCATCTTTAACTCGGTTTCTTTGGCATTCATAACAAAAGCAAGATACGCCTCATACCCTTTTCTTACATACCTCTGAGCCGACATGTGAGAAATCACTACCAGTGACCTGTCTTGTTTATCTAATTCAACACGAAGAGTGTCCCCATTTTCACATCTCAACTCAATATATTTCTTTCCACAATTTACTGTCACATCATGAGTGGTTTACCAGTCCATACCAAGAATAATATTGAATTCATCAAATGGCAATAGCATGAGATTTGCCTTAAAATAATGACCTCTAATCATCAATGGGCAATCTTTGCATACTTTATCAACTAATACACCTTTGCCTAAAGGATTAGACACTTTTATCACAAACTCCGTAGACTCAACAGGTATGCTCATGCTAGATGCTAATTTCATGCAAATATATGAATGAGTAGACCCCGGATCAATTAAAGCAACAACATCAGTATCATAAAGAGAAAATTTACCTATAATTACATCGGAAGATGATGCCTCTTCACTAGCACGAATGGCTTAAGTCCTTGCAGGCCCTCTACCCTCAGATCTTGCAGCCTGCTCTCAGGGTGTACTCTTACTACTCGCCCCACTTCCCGGGTTCCGTTGTTGTCTTCCTCTATTAGTGCTCCCTGCTATTACACTCTGAACTTGGTCTTTCTCAACCATTTCGGGATATTCTCTGATGAAGTGATCTCGGGAATCGCACTTAAAACAAGCACTCTCATGTGCATGGCATTCACCGGGATGTTGTCTACCACACTGTGGGCATCCCGGTCTATTAGATAGAACATTCCCGACACTAGAAACTGAAGTAGTCTGAGCCTTATTCCCCGAAAACTGTTTACTCTTGCCTCTGCTTGAGAACCCGGCTGAAGTAGTTGATCAGGTGGAGAAGTCTCTTGACTTCTTGGACGAGGACTAGAAAGACTTACTCCACTGTCTCTTTCTCGAGTCACGAGACTCCATCTCAGCTTTTCTTTTCTCTTTTACTAATTCTTCGACTTTACAAGCCCGATCCACCAACACAACAAACTCTTTTAACTCTAGGATAGCAATAAACAATTTAATGTCTTCTTTTAGTCTGTTCTCAAATCTCTTACACATGATGGCTTCAATAGATACACACTCTCGAGCGTATTTACTGAGTCTTACAAACTCGCGCTCATACTCTGTTACGAGCATTTTACCTTGTTTCAGTTCCAAGAATTCCTTTCTTTTCTGGTCGATGAATCTCTGACTAATGTACTTCTTCTTGAATTCTTCTTGGAAAAACTCCCATGTGACCCTTTCCCTTGGTACAACCGACACAAGGGTATTCCACCACTGATATGCAGAGTCTCTTAAGAGAGAAATTACACACTTCATGCACTCCTCAAGTGTGCACGACAACTCATTAAATACCCTAATGGTATTTTCAAGCCAAAACTCTGCCTTTTTAGGATCGTCATCTTTACTAGCTCGAAATTCCTATACTCCTTGTTTCTGGATCCTATCAACCGGAGGCTTTTCTCTTCTTACCACTTCTACCACTTGAGGGGCTATAGGGGTACGCTGAGGAATAGGCGGGGGTGGAGGGGGTGGCGCATTTGGGTTCGTATGAACAAACTCCGTATACCAAGCATTCATCATGTGGAAAAAGGCTTCCCTAGCCTCTTCTCCTCCTCTCTGACTTACTATCGTGGGTCTATTATCCTTTTCATTCAGCACCGCCCCTTTGGCGGGAGCCGGCGCATTACTTTCTACATCATCCACCACATCTCTTTCGGGATCCATTTACAATATGAAAACACAATTCAAATTGTCAGGAGTCATCACACTATCATTATATAAATACTCTTATGTATTGCATGTATAGCTAGACTCAAACTTACGCTATGTTAGTCTGAGAATCGACTAAATCGTAGCTTTGATACCACCAAATGTAACACCCCTTACCCGTGTCTGACGCCAGGACAGGATATGAGGCATTACCGTACTTAACGCTACTTGAACATGAAGTATTAGGCTATAAATTTCCTTCCAGCTTAAAACTTCTCCTTCTTAATCATATCATACATATCATGGGCCTGCGAGGCCTTAAATATACATCCGGAAGGTCTCGGTGTTTAATCAGAAACTTTTATATTCTTTCACAATTTTTGCCTATACAGGGGTCACACGCCCGTGTGGGCAGGCCGTGTGGTTGCATACGCCCATGTCCCTAGCCCGTGTAGAATTTATTTTTATTTCGAAACTACAGGGGTTTTCACACGGCTGGACACACACCCATGTCAATGACCCGTGTGCTTCACACGGCCTAGACACGCCCGTGTCCTCACCCCGCATGTGAAAACTAGGGGTATTCTGTTTATGATGTCAGCAACCCCTTAAGGAGCACACGCTCGTGTGCTGGCCCGTGTGACGAATTGAATTCTCACAATTAAATGTAGGGGACACACGGCCTATCAACACACCCATTGAGGTTGACCATGTGTCACATACGGCCTAGACACACGCCCGTGTGTCTACCCGTGTAGACACTTAGAGGCTATTTTCCAAGCCAATTGTCACTTTGAAACATCAACACACTTTACCAACTCAAGTAATACATAACATGGCCTTTATACACTATGAATAACCCTTGAAACATCACTTGTAGAATTCATGAAACTCATCATCAATAAGATATGAAACTTGACAAATATTAACCAATTTCTTTGGCTGTATACAAAAAGGATATTAACCTTAATAGCCAACACTTTGGCTCCCACTATGATATAACTCAAAATGACACAATCCCTATACATGCCATACTTAAAACAAAACAACTTGGCTATACCAAAATAATGATTGATAGTGTGATCTGAGCTCCAACGTCTATGATCCCTGAGCTAGCTTGGCGAAACTACAAGGAAGAAGGAAAAGAGAGAAGTAAGCATATAGCTTAATAAGTCTGCATGAAATTCATATAGCAACATATTTGCTCATAATAACTCATCCATCATGAAACAAAAACAACATAAATCTGAAGTGCTTGAGCTTACATACTCATGCTTACCCTTTCTTATCACATATTACATAATAATTTCATACATGTATTTTAATCATGGAACCTGTATCACTTAATCACATAGATTAGCACTTTCACTAATATAAATATAAACTCAAGTCTACATCTTTCTTAATTTAAATAAAGCTCTTTATCAACCTTGAATAACTTAACTTTTTACTATCTTTACTTGCTTAGCTTTCTCGTTACCTCTTTCATACTTGGCTCTTTTGCCTGTGAATGACTCAGAATATCACAGGATACTCAATCTCACCAAACATGTGTCTCGATACCAATGTTGTATCCCAGATATGGTCTTACATGGGATCGCCTTATGATGCCGATGTCATATCCCAAATATGGTCTTACACGGGATTTCTTAACTCGATGTCGATGCCATGTCCCAGACGTAGTCTTACACGAGATCTTCCTTTGGTGTCGAAGCCATGTCCCAGACATGGTCTTACACGGGACCTTCCTTGTATGGTGTTGATGCCATGTCCCAAACATGGTCCTACACGAAACCTTCCTTATTCGATGCTGATGCCATGTCCCAAACATGGTCTTACACAGCATCTACGTTCGGTGTCGACGCCGTGTCCCAGACATTGTCTTCTATGGGACCTACGTTCCTTGGGTGTCGATGCCATGTCCCAAACCTGGTCTTACACGGGATTTCCTTATCTAATGTTATGACATAGGTATCCTCATTATTCTGAATCTTCAACCGGGACTTTTACTTACATGTTCTCATTGGTTTCCTTATTAGACATTGATAATCAACTTCATGGAAGTAATGTACATTATACAACATAATAAGTAATTTTAAACATAAAAACATATGTAGCCTTAAATTCATACAAACTTACCTCGGTACTCCAAAATATGTGTAGATGTGCAATTCAGTCCCCGACTTTGTTCTTGCCTTAGTTTCGGTCCGGTCTTCGTGTTTCTTGATCTATAATAACAATTTAACTTGTTTAATACTTACATTGACTAAATTGACTCATATTTCATACTTTGGAAAAATTACATTTTTGCCCCTAAACTTTATCATAATTGCACTTTTGCCCCTAGGCTCGTAAAATGATTTTCATTCAACCTTCTTGTAATTCAAGCCTAGCCGAATCATATTCTCAACTATAGTAACCTTCAATTTCTATTATTTCACTCATATATGGCCATTTTCATAACTTTTACAATTTGGTCCTTACATGGATTTTTCATGAAAATCACTTAGAAAAAGATGTTTATCCTACATCAAACTTTCATCAAACATCAAAATACATGCATGTCATACATGAGTAAATTTTTGAACATAAACCCTAGCTCAAAATATAGCTAGAAATAGTTAAACCGAGCTACGAAGATCTCAAAAATACAAAGAACATTAAAAACGGGGCTAGGATGCACTTACTATCAAGCTTGAAAGTTGGACAAAACCCTAGCTATGGCTCCTTGTGATTTTCAGCCAAGAAGGAAGAAGATGGACATGATTTTGGCTAATTTTTCCCTTTTAATTCTTTAATTAACCAAATGACAAAAATGCCCTTAATGACTCTTTCTTGAGATTTTTCCTTCCTATGTCCATTTTTGTCCATCTTAACATATAATGGTCTAATTTCTAAATAAGGACCTCTAATAATTTTTATAATTCTATTTCATACTTAAATCTTCTAAAATCTCATATTTTCTAATCCTTGCAATTTAGTCCTAATGGACAATTTATTCACTAATTAATAAAATTCCTTCATGAAATTTTCACATTATCATGCAAATACCTCATAAGCCTTATAAAATCATTTAAACACATATTTCTTCTTCGAATTTGCGGTCTCGTACCACTATTCCGTCTAGACCCTAAGTCTGGCTGTTAGAATAATTCATCAAGACTAAACAACGTATACATGCTTTAATAACTGACAAGTCTAGCTGATATATTCACATGCATTCACAAGTCAAATGGAAACAATCCAAACCACAATTACATAAACAATTTATTATGAGAACATAATAACATTTTCATGAAACTTAAATCAACTCATTCCGCATATTATTCACATGTTTAAGCATTCATCTCACATTGTATTACCAAAACAAATAAGATCACATTTAAACGATAATTATCATAGCAACCACATACTCATTTAGGCATACATCACATTACACATATATAAATTTTAAGATAATTTGACACTTGAGGATATGAAATATAAAAGTGGGCTCTATCACTACACATCGAATACACGGATCTCCAACACACCAAATGACTCATAGAGTCGAACATATCCCAAAAGTGAAGCATAAAAGCTAACACTTTCCAACACACCAAACATGTCTTGTTGAATGAAGCTTAGCTCACATTCCTTTATCTCTCTAACATGTCCCAGAGTCCCAACACTCAAATCACAAAACACATATAGGTGAGTACTCACAATCTTATAGCATGCCAACTATATTCAACGGTCTCATAAATTTTAGGGGATTTTGGGTTTCAGCCAGAGTACTTTGTTCTTTCTGGGTTTAGGGTTTGTTTGTTAAGATTATCTTCATCCTATACTCTTTCAATATTTTCTTATTTAGTGAAGTCTCATTTGCTTGTGGTTTTTTTTTCATCTTATTCGGAGGAATTTTTTCACGTAAATATTTGTGTGTTTATTCTTCTCTACTTTTACTTTTATTTTCTCGTTGCATATACGGGTCGATCCCCAGCAAATCTACATAAAAATATTATTTTAAGATAATAATTATTATTAAAAATACAATATTGAATAATTCAAATTAAAAGTTGATAGGTTGAGTGTTAAATTTGGATGTGGGAGAGGATGATGGTCTCTCTCTTTTTGGATCATAAGTAATACGCGTTGAAGCGTAATATGAAGAGGGTTTGGAAAATGAAGTGCAAGATCTGTTTACGACCAAACTTATATCAGATTAAGTTTAATAATCTTGATGACAAGAACAAGGTCTTAATGGCATCAATGAGATTATGGTTTTTAAGGACATGTACGTATTGATATTCCAAATATGTGGGTCTCCTTTCTACGACTTATTTTATAAAACTTCTATATAAATATGTACTTTGGTTGATAATGGACTTTTCAAAAATAATCCTTAGGTTAGGCCTAGTGAAAAAGTGCTGGAAGGCACAATTCTTGGCTGTTTTCTTTTATTTATTTAATGCAATTTTTTTTAGCACCATTGTTTTATAAGTTCATATCCTATAAGTTTTTATTCATTCCATATTAAAAGAAATGTGTTATTGCGATGTGAATTTGGTTCAATGTTAGGTTTTAATTTTAGTAACTTTCAAATTTTAAATTCACGTAAATGTGTGGATTTTTTTTAAATTTATTCTGATTATAGTTAGTTATAGTTTTAAATGCATTCTATGCAACGTAAATGTGTGGTTTTAAATGGATTGTTTTATAGTTACTTATTTAGCTATTCTAAGTTCTCTTTTATTCACGTAAATTTTAAATATATTCTATGTGATAGGAATTGAAATATTTCATGATAGACGAAAATAATTGTTAGCATTGTATCAAAAAACTTACATAAAAAAATTCAAAAGAGATTTAATATGCGTAGTTATTTAACAAGAATTATTCCTATACAAAAAAGGGGGCAAATTCAATATTATGTAATATCGAAATAATGATATAGAATATAAAGGAAAGGTGTACACACAAATTTCGAGTCACATATTGACTTGGAAATTTGGAGCAAATTTTATTTATAACTTAAAAAAAGTTACAATTTTTGGATATTTCTTGAATACAAAGAAAATCCTTTGATTTTTCTCTTCGGATGAGCTTCAATTCGAGGGATGTCTAGACTTGATCTTGGAAGGATGCGATTTGCTTCAAGGATTACCGAGACCTGATCTTGAAAATAGATTTGGACCTCCTTTCTTCAATTGAATTGGATCAAAAGGCGGCTTTCTTCGGAAATGACTTTTGGCTTCCTTTCTATTGGTCAAATATCACACATGCAAGTATATGTATCGCGAAAAATAGTATAAAAAATTGATCCCACAAATAGCTATTACTAATTATGACGCTAATCACCATTATATTACTCCAATACCTATAAAAAAATCCATAATAGAAGTTCTCAACTAAGTCTAATAAACAAAAATAGGCAAAGCAAATTAAAACAAAATAATCAATCAATAATAAAAACCTAGGATTACAATTTCATCCAGTGGATTAGCTAATTGTTATATCTCCACCTACTTTACCCTAATAGAGTTGATTATTATCCTGGGGTACTAGATTTCCCTTAATTCTTTTCCAAACAATTAAAGAACTAATTTATTCTAACTATTAAGCTATATTTCTATGCCAATAATTTAGACCAAATTGATTAAAAACAAAGCTCAATTATGACTACCCAATGTAATTATGTATATTTCTATCCTAAATACAAATCACAAATTTATCCATCTAATTTAAACTAAGAGTTACTCATTCGAGACCTAAAACGAAAAGTCCTTTTCTAATTTCTATAGGTTTTGTCAGATTAATAGTTGGCTAGAGTATTATCAATAAAGAACAATAATGAATAAATAATCAAATCTCTATCAAGAATAAAAGAGCTGGAAATAGAAAAATGTTTAATTAACTAAGCATCGAATCCATTGCAATCTTAGAAAGAGAACTTAGGTCATGGAGGTATTGAAAAACATCTTGAAATAAAAACAATAGCTAGCCATAGAAAAAGAACACAACAATAAAATCAATGGAGAAACTCAATTTTCTCGATAAAATCTATCAATTCATGGTGCATGTAGGTTTTGGTGGCTTCTCCTCTTTTTCTCCACTCCTCTCTCGAATTTAGGTATCTTTTCCCATTTTATATTCCCTAAAAATTACAAATCTTGAAAATTGATCAGGTACTCACACCGCTCTAGAGAACAAACTTTCAGCTGGAGCGGAGAGTTGCCTGCTTGTGTTTGCTTGGGCAGAAAAAATATTTCGCTAGATTGAAAATCTACCTTAATTGCCTATGTGAAGCTATCCTTTCTCCATACTTTGTTGGACCTCCATTGGGTAAGAAAACACTTAAAAATGAGTTTAGTTTAACACTAAGAATATATAATTTATTAAAAACATAAATGAAATAAAATAAAATAAAATACCTCAAATGTACTAAAATTAACCTACAAATAAACCTAAAATCCTACAAGAATAAAATACAAAGAACTCTAAGATATTAGAGTTATTATTCTTCTCAGTTGAACTGGATCGGAAGGCAACCTTTCTTCAAAATGAATATAATGTTCATTAAAATTTCTTCAAGTTATAAAGTTTCTTTAGAGATTTTTGCAGAGAATTTTTGGACTTCTTAAGCTTGTGAATGTGTGTTGTGTAACGCCCCAAATTTTTGGGCCTAGAAGAATTGGGCTTTGGGCTTTGGGTCTCAGAAAATTTTTAAGTGAGCAAGAAAGTGACAATTGGCATGTGGGCCTTGAGGGTTAATGAACTTGGAGTGTTTAGGGGTGTTGGAGAAGTTCTGGGTTCGAACTTTGAAGAGAAGGAATTTTTAATTAATTATTAAAGGAACCAGAGCGGTGAGTAGTTTGGGCTTTTAAATAAAAATAGGGAAAACTGGCATCAAAGAGCCTTGTGGTGGAGTGGCTAAGTGACGCCACTTAGGGTATAGAAAGGTGAAGTTATGGGCTAGCAAGGAGATCCTAGGTTCGAATCCTAGCTTAGTATTTTTAGGAGTTTAATTTTGGCCTTCTAGAAGGTTGGAAATGGTGTGATGATGGACTCTAAGGAGAGAGATCAGAAGAGAAAATTTAGGAAAAGGATTAGGGAGTTATCGTGGAGAAAAATTAGGAGATTAGATATGTGGAAGAGGTTAAGCCGAATTAGGAATTTGGGATAGGAAATTCGGCTATAGGCTATAAATAGGAATCAATTTTGGGGTTCTAGGCTAATGCCAAATTATTTTTCCCTTTAGCCGAATTCCTCATTTTTGAGTTGCCAAAACACTTTTTCTCTCTAAGTACTCAGAAGCCGAATTCCTTATTTGCTTGCTGATCTTCCATACTTTTTCTTCTCAAATTCTCTTTTTATACATCCTTGGTTTTAGCCGATTCCTTCTTCTCTCTTTCTTCCTATTTGTGTCGAATAACCCCTTTCACTATACTAATCTTAAAAGCCGGATACCTCTTGGGCCGATTGCTTCTTGGGTAAGTATTCTCAATATGGTTTAGGTGTTGGCCGAATGGTCATAGATAGGGAAAGGGGGACTTGCATTGGATACAAGTCACCTATTATTCTATTTTTAATGATTAAGAATGATGCAGATTTAGGAGATACGCGTGACTAGTGATCAAAGAATGGCTAATAAGGCTTGGTGTTTCAGGTAAGGTTAAGGTGAGACATCGGCTTTTGGTAAAGTATTCGATAATTATTTGTGATCAATCTTTGAGTAATATCGTGTGTAGGATCATGGCTAAGGAGATCGCAGCGCGTTTTGTTATCAGATGTGTACATACACTACACACACATTAGATCGGCAAATCCCGAAATGTCAAAAAACCAAAACTTTTGGCTACGGTAGTCTTGCGAGTGCGCGAACACTTGTAAGGGAAAATTGATATGTTATCAGAGGCACCATGAGCGATCTCATGGACTTGGGCCGTGTTTTGGCCAATCGGGCCAGACTGGGCAAAATGGGCCTGATGGGCCGTATGCTCAAAATAGGTGAATTTGGTTTGGTAATAAGTGATGAACTAGTCATGCTGGTTACATGGCTTGGAATTGATTTGGGCCAGATGGGCCCTATGAATGTGATTGGGCCAGATGGGCCATATGATTGTGATTTGGGCCTAGTGGGCCATACGAATAAGATTGGGCCTGGTGGGCTATATGAACGTATGTGAATTTGTTTGGGCTTTGTAAGGGGTCTTTGGCTTAGTATTTGGTTAATTGCTTAACCGTACCTAAAACTTTCATAATTTATTAAGTGATACTGTGAACAAGTCATAAGGTTTAGGTGTGGCAACGGGCATATGCATGTCTAGGATTGGATCTAGGGAGAGCTTGGTACTTAAGCGGTCTTAATGACCCACCTCCTCTTCTCTGGAATCCTACTTGGTGCGTAGTGTCTGTTCACTTTAGCCGCGAGGGCATGTTGACGGGCCAAGGTTTGTAATTAAAACCCATACTGTTAAAAATTACTGAAATACCCCTGTAGGGTAGAATTACCAAAATACCCTTAATGTGTGAAATGACTAGAATACCCTTATGTGTTGAAGGTAAGATTTATGGATGTTACATGTACATTTGCTGCATTTATATGATATTCTGTTTAGGTTGCATATGGGTGGGAATTACAGAACGGAGGAAGTATATGAGGATCGCATGGTTGCTTGACAACTGTGGATCCACCGATGGCTTTTTAAGCCCATTATTTAATTAGCAGCTTTGCTGAAACGTTTGGTAGTACCGCAACCGGGCTACCCTTGATGTGTATCGGATGGGTGGGTCGATTTAAAAATCCCCACAGATGTGTTTCGGCGAGACGGAGATGATGTGTACCGGATGGATTATTTGGGGAGGGTTTGCACAGCATTGCATGTATGGTATTGTTATGTTAATAATATGATATGTATTCTATTTGTTTGACGAGGGTCGTACACACTGAGTTTTCGAAAACTCACTCCCTCTTTTATTTTTCTTAGGTAATCCTCAGTAGGCAGTTCGACAAATGGAGGGACTCGGAGGTGGCCAACTAGCAAGACGATTAGACTTGTTTTTCTTAATATCTAGATTCTAGATTTTAAGTTATTTTATTTCGGATTGTAATAAGGTTTCCCTCTAGTTATTATTCCATTACTTCCACTATGCATTGTGATTTTGAAACGGAACTTGGATTTATTTCTTTTAAGCATATTTCAAGTCTTTGAAAATAATTGTGTTTTAAGAACGAGCTTCCGCTGTCAAAGGAATAATTTTTTTTCATAGTAACAACGAAATGGTTTTTGGCTACACCTCGTTTTGAAAGCAAACTGGATTTTACTTAACTTTTCTTTAGAAGGGTTTTCAATGAAAACAAGGTTTTCACAAAAATACTTCAATGTGAGATGCCGGATTCGGGCCTAACTTCTAGACCGGGTTTGGGGTGTTACATTTCGTTGTATTAGAGCCAGGTTGCAAAGCTCGAGCTGTGAAAATGGGCCTTATTATTGAATTTAAATATTTTTAGTAGAATACTTTAGAAATTCTTGCTGAATGGCACTCCGAGTCTCCAACATCGAACCAAGTAAGTTCTCTTGATACTTATTTATTTTGAACTGTTATACTGTAGATAATGGGCAACCTTTAGAATATGCTTAGAGTAAAACTAAAGCCCATAAGGAACTAAAACTGTAGAGGATTTACGACTGGGAAAACAATGCTTTACTTAACATTCTCATAAGACATTGGCGTAAATACTGGAGCTAACTAAAACTTCATAAAATTTTTAATATAGATAATGAGCGCTAGAAGAGGTGCAAGGGGCCGCGGCTGAGGTCGCGGAAGTGTTAGGGCTGAGTCGTTGGCATCGGACCATATGTTCAATATTGAAGTAGGAGAGGCTCCAGCCTCACCTGTGGCTGAAACGGGGCTGAATGATCTGGCCACTGGAAAAGAAGCATTGTCAGAAGCAATGCTAAGGATTTTGGAAAGGGTCGCTGGGCCCAATAATGGTACTGGAAATCGGGGGGCAATTCCGGAGCAACTTCGTTCTAATGGGGCTAAGGTCTTTAAGGGTATTGTTGGCGTGGCTCCTAACGTGGCCGAGCACTGGATGGAGGCCACATAAAGTATAATGGATGACTTGGACTGCATACCGGAGCAAAATTTGAAAGGGGCAGTGTCACTGCTTAGGGAAAAAGCCTATCAGTGGTGGTTGACAGTGAAAGAGGGTACCCAACCCGAGCAGATCACTTGGGAGTTTTTCAAAACTGCGTTTCAAGGGAAGTACGTGGGAGCAAGCTATGTTGATGCTAGAAGGAAGGAGTTTCTGAACTTGATCCAGGGGAACAAATCTGTGGCGGAGTATGAGGTGGAATTTCTACGCCTTAGTAGGTATGCAAGAGTTATAGTGGCAACGAACTATGAGCGTTACATAAGGTTTGAGGATGGGCTTAGGGATAGCCTCAGGGTGTTGATAGCTCCTCAGAGAGAGAGAGTTTTCTCGGAGTTAGTTGAAAAAACAAAGATAGCAGAGGAGGTGAAGCGCACTGAGCACTTGAATCTAGAGAAAGAGAAAGAAAAGAATAAAAGGGAGGCTGAGTCTTCTGGTGCGAGGCAAAGGCCTAGAGCTAAATCCAGGGTTGATGGGCCAGTAGGAGCGGGGGCCCCTGCTGCTAATTTGAGAGTGCCACTTTGTGCTTATTGTGGGAAAGGTCATACAAGCGGGTGTTGGAGGAGGATAGAAGCTTGTCTAGCTTGCGGATCTATGGAGCATAGGATCATGAATTGCCTTAGAGTACCGACTTAAGTGCCAGCCGTGGGCCGGGGTAACGTTCAGCCACCAAGGGATGATTAGTTGCCGCCAAAGGGCCGTGGGCAGGCCAGGGACGATAATGGTAATGGACGTAGACGTGGAGCACCGGGCGGAGATGCAGGTCGTACTGAAGCGAGGCAGCCAGCTTTGGTTTATGCTGCTCATCGCCGGGAAGACGGGGATGCCCAAATGTGATAACGAGTATGTTTTGTGTGGATGCGATATTTTGGGTATAAAAATTGTATGCATGCAATGTTTATCTACTCTAGTGGGTAGGTTTTTGGTAAGTGTAAGAGGGTTCAATCAGAGTTAAAGTGTGTTAGTGTTATTAAAATCAGAGTGCGCAGCGAAAGCATAGCAGTGTGACTTGAGCGGTGCGGTTAATAGTTAGTTGGAAATTTCGAGGACGAAATTTCTTTAAGGGGGTAGAGTTGTAACGCCCCAAATTTTTAGGCCTAGAAGAATTGGGCTTTGGGTCTTAGAAAATTTTTAAGTGAGCGAGAAAGTGACAATTGGCATGCGGGCCTTGAAGGTTAATGAACTTGGAGTGTCTAGGGGTGTTGGAGAAGTTTTGGGTATTAACTTTGAGGAGAAGGAATTTTTAATTAATTATTAAAGGAACCAGAGCGGTGAGTAGTTGGGCTTTTAAATAAAAATAAGGAAAAATGGCATCACAGAGCTTTGTGGTGGAGTGGCTAAGTGACGCCACTTAGGGTATAGAAAGGTGGCGTTATGGGCTAGCAAAGAGATCCTAGGTTCGAATCCTAGCTTAGTATTTTTAGGAGTTTAATTTTGGCCTTCTAGAAGGTTGGAAGTGGTATGATGATGGACTCTAAGAAGAGTGATCAGAAGAGAAAATTTAGGAAAAAGATTGGAGAGTTATCGTGGAGAAAAATTAGGAGATTAGATATGAGGAAGAGGTTGAGCTGAATTGGGAATTTAGGGATAGGAAATTCGGCTATAGGCTATAAATAGGTGTCGATTTTGGGGTTCTAGGCTAATGCCAAAATTATTTTTCCCTTTAGCCGAATTCCTTATTTTTGAGTTGCCAAAACACTTTTTCTCTCTAAGTACTTAGAAGCTGAATTCCTTCTTTGCTTGCTGATCTTTCATACTTTTTCTTCCCAAATTCTCTTTTGATACACCCTTGGTTTCAGCCGATTCCTTCTTCTCTCTTTCTTCCTATTTGTGTCGAATAACCCCTTTCACTATACTAATCTCAAAAGCCGAATACCTCTTGGGTCGATTGCTTCTTAGGTAAGTATTCTCAATTATGGTTTAGGTGTTGGTCGAATGGTCATAGATAGGGAAAGGGGGACTTGTGTTGGATACAAGTCACCTATTATTCTGTTTTTAATGATTAAGAATGATGCAGATTTAGGAGATAAGCGTGACTAGTGATCAAAGAAGGGCTAATAAGGTTTGGTGTTTCAGGTAAGGTTAAGGTGAGACTTTGGCTTTTGGTAAAGTATTCGATAAGTATTTGTGATCATCTTTGAGTGATATCATTTGTAGGATCGTGGCTAAAGAGATGGCAGCGCGTTTTGTTATCAGGTGTGTACATACACTACACACACATTAGATCGGCAAATCCCGAAATATCGAAAAACCATAAATTTTAGCTACAGTAGTCTTGCAAGTGCGCGAACACTCGTAAGGGAAAATAGACTTGGGCCGTGTTTTGGCCAATCGGGCCAGAATGGGCAAAATGGGTCTGATGGGCCGTAGGCTCAAAATAGGTGAATTTGATGGTTTGGTAATAAGTGATGATCTAGTCATGCTGGTTACATGGCTTGGAATTGATTTGTGCCAGATAGGCCTTATGAATGTGATTGGGCTAGATGGGCCATATGATTGTGATTTGGGCCTAGTGGGCCATGAATGAGATTGGGTCTAGTGGGCTATATGAACGTATGTGAATTTGTTTGGTCTTTGTAAAGGGTCTTGGGCTTAGTATTTGTTAAATTGCTTAACCGTACATAAAACTTTAGTAATTTATTAAGTGCGACTGTGAACAAGTCATAAGGTTTAGGTGTGGCAACGGGCATATGCATATGAAGGATTGGATCTAGGGAGAGCTTGGTACTTAAGCGGTCTTAATGACCCACATCCTCTTTTCTGGAATCCTACCTTGTGCGTAGTGTCTGTTCACTTTTAGCCGCGAGGACTTGTTGACGGGCCAAGGTTCATAATTAAGACCCATACTGTTAAGAATTAGTGAAATACCCCTGTAGGGTACAATTACCGAAATATCCTTGATGTGTGAAATGACTAGAATACCCATATACGTTGAAGGTAAGATTTATGGATGTTACATATACATTTGCTGCATTCATATAATATTCTGTTTAGGTTGCATATGGGTGGGAATTATGGAACAGAGGAGGTATATGAGGATCGCATGGTTGCTTGACAACTGTGGATCCACCGATGGCTTTTTAAGCCCATTATATGATTAGTAGCTTTGCTGCAACATTTGGTAGTACCACAACCGGGCTACCCTTGATGTGTATTGGATGGGTGGGTCGATTTAGAAATCCCCACAGATGTGTTTCGGCGGGTTGGAGATGATGTGTACCGGATGGATTATTTGGGGAGGGTTTGCACACAGCATTGCATGTATGATATTGTTATGTTAATAATATGATATGTATACTATTTGTTTGACGAGGGTCGTACACACTGATTTTTTGAAAACTCACTCCCTCTTTTATTTTTCTCAAGTAATCCTCAGTAGGCGGTTCGACGGATGGAGGGACTCGGAGGTGGCCAACTAGCAAGACGATTAGACATGTTTTTCTTAATATTTAAATTCTAGATTTTAAGTTATTTTATTTCAGATAGTAATAAGGTTTCCCTCTAGTTATTATTCCATTACTTCCACTATGCATTGTGATTTTGAAATAGAACCTGGATTTATTTCTTTTAAGCATATTTCAAGTCTTTGAAAATAATTGTGTTTTAAGAACGAGCTTCCGCTGTCAAAGGAATAATTTTTTTTCATAGTAACAAGGAAATGGTTTTTGGCTACACCTCGTTTTGAAAGCAAGCTGGATTTTACTTAACTTTTCTTTAGAAGGGTTTTCAATGAAAACAAGGTTTTCGTAAAAATACTTCAATGTGACATGCCGGATTCGAGCCTAACTTCTAGACCGGGGTTGGGGTGTTACATGTTGAATAGCTTGAATATGACCCCTTTTATAGTATCAGTCAATCAAGTAAAAGAGTTCTTGTAAAATTTAACTTCTCCATTTGAGTGTTCTATAAGAATTGAATTATTTTATTTATTATTTATCTCATATTAATTTAATTAATTGGAGATAAAATAATTCTTAAATAATATGATTTCTTTATAAAAGAGTTCTAAAATGATTTAATTTCTTTATTTATATCTTTATTAATTTAATTTAATTTACTTAGAGATAAAAACAATAATGATAGGTGATAAATTTTGATTAGTCCAAAATTTCTCCTTCTACAAAAAGGAATAAATTTTTTAGGCATTATTGTGGGTGGTTTGATTAAAGGGGTTACATGTTCATGTATAGAAGATCCAATCTGTTGAAGGTAATTTCAATTTCAATTTTTTTTGGATGCCTTGACAGTAGAAAATACACTTTTGGCTATTTATTTCGTATCACGAAAAAGTACTAAATAGTTTGCCATTGCATCATCTAAGATGGAAGCAGATTTTGTGACATGTATTGAAGCTACTATTCAAACATCATTGTTGTGGAACTATATTTTATGACTTGAGGTAGTTGACACCATTACCAAGTCGTTGACAATTAATTGTGATAATTCACCAAAAGTATTTTTCTCCAGAAACAACAAATATTTCAAAGGTGCAAAACATAGGAAATTAAAATATTTGTGCCATTAAGGATGAAGTTTAGAAACAAAGAGTGTTTGTAAAGCAAATTAGAACTTGTCTCATGAATGTAGATCTATTAACTAAAGGCTTACGTCAAAGCATTTAAAAAATATGTACATAAAAATGGGTCTCACTTGTAATGATGAATATTATATTATGATGATATGATACTTTGAGCTCAATTACTTCGTTTTTTATATGAAATGGACATATTTCTTGTTTATTATGATTATATGCAGATAAGGTATTTGAAATTGTTTAAAACAATAAAATATTTATAGATATAATTGTGATAATGATGTGATATGTATGTTACTTAAAAGACCTATTATGTTGAGATGTAATGTTGTAGTATATGAAAGAAAGTACATAACTTAATTTGTAAAGGGTTACGATTGAGCATTGTAAAAATTAGAGGGTTTTAATTTAGCTACAAAAACTAAGGGAAATGTTTTATATCTGTCTTGTGAAAAGTATAGGGATTGTAAATGTTACACATTTCCCTTGAAAGGTAATAATTCAAATATAATGAATTGGTAAATCTTTGGTTGAGGTATACCAAGGTAATAGAGATAAGCAATTGGGACCGAACCCTTATAAATCGAATAGTCCAAGCTTTTTTTCCCTCTTCTCATTATGTAAAAAATACCAATTCACCCCCACTTGGTATTTTCAGGCCTAACAACTTGAAACAAGCTTAATATTATTATATTAATAATAAATTTTTAAAAATATTAAAATTTAATATCAAATATTATAATGTTCATACATATTTAATTATTTATATTTGATAATATAATAAATTATTAATATAATTAATATAATTTATTATTATAAATAAATTATTTAATATTATAATTTTTTTAATAATAAATATTGACAATAATAATTTTAATTTTTAAATACTAGTCTTGGAAAATATTTATTTTAGTATTTTAATGACAAATATTACAATTTATAAATATTTGATAATAAATGTTGTATATTATAAAATATGAATATTTTAATAATATAAATATGAGTATTTTTTAAAATTATGCTTAGCTTTATTTATACATTCCAACTCTAATATGGTGCTATCCACCCTTAGATATGTAATTTAAATTAAAATTTAATTAGACATTATTTATTATTAAGTTTATATAAGATATTAAATATAATAAAATATTATCTTATTATCAAATAAATTTTGATTGTCAAAAGGATATTGTTAAACTAAGTTTTATTTGATAATATGTTTTGATATAACAAATTAATTTTTTTGGAATAAAAGTTAAAGTTGAACAAAATTGGGTGAAATTGATAAAATCAAGTTAAAATGGTTTCAATTGAGTTAAACATTTTCAATCATGTTAAAATTGTTTTAAACAAGTCAGTACTGCTCTGGGCCAAAAAATATTGATACTTTTTGACCAAGTATTGATAGTTTTCAAGATATAGATACCTATTCTAAAATCGATACTAAATTGATATTTTGTTTTCAATTTTCACAAAAAGTATCGATACCTTTTACCAAGTATCGATAATTTATCTTTGGTATCACTGTAAACTAATTTCAGCGGTCACTGAATCAGGCATTATATGCTAATAATATTGATAATTGTAGAAAAAGTATTGATACCATTTGTTGTAAGTGAATTTAATGATCTGATATTTTCATCCCTAACGGCTCTATTAACTTTCACAACAACCCCAATGGTTAGAAATGCATTAGAGGGTATAAATAACATATTCCAAAAGTCTTACAACAATGAGAGAGATCATCAAGCTTAAAGATTAATCAAAACAACCTTAATACTTAATTCATTCATATTCTTCTTGTAAACACTTGTGATCTTTCATTGTATTCATTCAGCTCAAGTATTATTCTTTGTATTTGTGTTTAATTGGCTAACACATCAATATTGTAAGGATTACTTCTTAGTTTTCTATTTGTTTTTCTCTTTGAGAGGGTAGAAATCTTAAGGAATATTATAAGGTTAAAAATTGTCCTCAAAGGTTGTCAAATTAGTAAATTTGAGAAAATCCTTAGTTGGTTAAAGCTAAGGTAATGAAGTAGGTAATTGGGGTCAAACCACTATAAATTGTTGTGTTCATTGTTACATATTTGTTCGTTGCTTCCACAAATTTTCTTAAGGTCAATTCATCCCCCCTCTTGGTGATTTCGAGTTGATCTATCGATCTAACAGTTATGCTACTCTAATATTTTGTATCAAATATATTTATGTTGTGTTTGTTTCACCAATAACAACTTTTAGAAAATGAATTTCAAGAAATTTTTCTAAATAACGAAAAATATTTTATGCAGAATCATTCAAACATCAGAAAATATAACTTTTCCAAAAATCATTTTTCAAAAGTTGTTTTTAATAAAACAAACACAACCTCAGTTTAAAATATGGTCTCAAATTTTGCTCTAATCCGCCCATATTTGTAAATGATTAATCCAAGTTTGTTTTAGGCCCACTCATAATTGTAAATGGTTAATTCATACTCATTTTAGTTTGGCTAATATATATTTACAAAACTTTATGCTATTTTTAATTAATATTTAATATTTTTTTAAAAAATTAAATACAGACAACTTAATATATTTTTTAATGTTTACATTATAGTAAATATATTATTATAAATTTAATTTTTATATAATTACCTAATACGTAAAAATAAAATAATTTAACATATTACATAATTAGGAAACAAGTTAAGTTGAGCACAAGATAGAAAGTTGGAGTCAAAGCTAAATTCATATTTTTAATAAATATAATATTTTGAAGTATAATGATTTATTTGTCCTTTTAATTTTATAAAAAAAGAGCCATTTTAGTACTTTGTTTAATTTTTCGTCTCTTTTAACTATTGAACTTACATTATTTTTTCAAATCACCCCAAAATGGATGGAAAAATTAATATTTGTTAACTTTACTGCCGTGGCGTACACGTGGATTGCCAAATGTATGCTTTGTTAGCAATTAATTAATTTTAAAATTTTAAAATATATATTTATAATTTGTAGTTTTTAAATACTTTTTAATTTTTTAAAATAATTTTTATATATTTTTTGAATTTTTAAAAATTTTAAAAATTAATTACCTGTGTAGCATTGACTTAGCAATCTACATGTATATCACATCAAAAAAGTTAAGAAATATTAACTTTTTCCTTCATTTTGGGGCGAATTGGCAAACAACACAAGTTTAACAGTTAAAAAAAGATAAAAAAAAATTAAATAAAAAGTTAAAACAATTTTTTTATAAAATTAGAAGACCAAATAAAATATTATGCCTTTTTCTATCCACACTGTTTTTCTAGAAATTCTTTTAGATGTTGACTGAAATTTCAAATTTGGACTAGTAGAATACATCTAATCCAACCCAAACCAACAAAGTATTAAAACATAGCTAAAAGTGTAAATTTGACTATGGTAATTCATACTTATTTTTATAAGAAATAGAATAAATATGTGAAACATGAATGAATAGGCAGATACATTTGTTTCTACCATTATACATTCGAAACCATGAACACAAATTAAAATTCAATTATAAGTTCACAAATCAAATCTTCCCAACGAGGCTCAACCAATCAAACCCAACTGAACCCGATCAGACCCAACATCTGAATGAAGCACTCCTTTATATCCAACTGCATCACAAAAAGTAATACAACAATAACTAATTCTTCAAACAATTTGCTTCAAACCCTTAATTTACATATTTTGATTCTCAAAAATAATTAATTAATTAAATCAAAAGGAGATAGGGATGGAAAAGAAAAAAAAAACTCCGAAATCTAAATCCATTAAGTTAAATTTTTGTTTTTGAAATCGGTTTCAAGGTGGGGAGGGTTAAATTGAAAAAATAATGTAGGGTAGATTTGTCCCAAGGTATTTATAAAAGTATTCTTATATATATATATATATAGGAATTTACTTACACTGTTATTCGTATATTTTTGTATGATTAGTATTTTAATAATCCAACCGTCATATTTTATATGTCATTCATATCAATCATTCATACCAATTTTTATGTAAGTTAAAAATTTCTAATTATTTATTTTATATAAAAAAACTTTAATTGTTCAATAAATATTAGTATATACATTTTTTAGATCAATATAGTAAAGATATCAGATCGGTTCGAAAATTTACATGTATGACAAATACAAATTGTATCGATAAATTCAACGGTTGAATTGTTAAAATAGTTGTAAAATTAAAGTTTTACTATTTAATCCTACACCCCTATATTTATATAGAATTTCTTTCCTTCTCACTCAATTCTCTTTTCCTCATAATTTCTCCCACTGCGTTAGTTTTAAAAATGGCTGAAGCAAACCTATTATCTATTTGCAAATAGTTTAAAATTTGGCTCCAGAACTGTGTTTACTCTTTACCACGAAATTAATTTGTTATGTGACTTATTTTTTAACTAAAAATATATAATCTTATTTCTCTAAAATTAAGTCTAAAATGAAATAAATTTCAGATTAGATCAGGTGGAGGTAAGGTCCTCTAATTAAATTCTGGAACGGATCAGGATGGAGTTTTCTTTGAAAAAGAAAAAAGTTAGGGTAGCGAGGGAAGGAGCAAAAATCCACCCGTCCGGTTCCCATCCCTAAAAAGAGATGAGCAATAAATTAAAGAATGTGAATGAAATGTAAAAAGGGTAGCTAGCATCATTACGCTTTATTTTCTGTGAGTTTTTCTGTCCCTCTCCATGCGTTCGAACAAGCTTCCGTCATAAACGCCTTTAACTATTTCTTTCCTCAATAATCCATTGTTGTCCTTGCAAAGATTGTATAATGTCATCCATTCCGTCCAACTACCAATCCTGCAATGTGTATATTGAGATTCGAAATTTATACCCCCTTTTGGCAATATATACACTAACACTATTAGAAGAAAGGAGATATTTAAAATGATTACCATCCTTTGTAATCCTGTGGTTCCCTGTTGGCCTTGAGCATTGCCATGAGTTCACCAGATGTTAAGGCATTGCCATGGGTACGGGCGAACTTTCTGAAGATTTCTTCAAACTTCAATGATACAAATCTACCATATCAACCCAAATTTTTATATGATTACATCACCATTAATGAAGATAGCTTAAATCTGTCATTCAAATGGGTTGATTTACCTTCCATCACTATCATATACACCAGAGTCACTGCCATGTTTAGCCAGGTGGATGTTTTTAACCTCAATTGGAAAGAATGGAGAAGGATATTTCCCCTGCATATATTAGATTGCGGAACAACTTATTACTTAACATCCTTGTTTGTCTTCTCATTTCTTGAAAAAAATAAAAATAAAAAAGGAAGGTGGTCCTTTTAATGCAAACAAAACTAACGAAATATCATCCGTTTCACCAACGACAAAGACATGATGTATGTGTCTTTGTTTGTTTTCCATCTAATAAATGCCTGTTTGAGACATACAAGGCACCTATTTCTTCAAGCAATAAACAAAGTTTAATATGCAAATCAAAACAAATAAAAAATTTGTTAATTAATAAGCTTCTTACTACATTTAATTGGGGGGGGGGGGGGGACAGAAAAGGCGAGGAATAAAAGAATAATTGGAAGAGGAGTTTACAGGGCGAGTTTTGCTACTGAGAGCAAAGTGAATGAGGAAAGCACCGGTCATGGACAAGAGATAACCTGCCCCGATTGCTCGAAAACCTGTTTAACTTTAATTAATCGTTAAATAAAGAAAACAAAAACAACCCACATAAAACTAATAAACCCATTGAAAATTAAAAAAGAAGGAACCTTCAAAAGTCTCCCATGGATAAACGATGCCATCGTGGTTTCTGTCAAAGAATGCAACATGCTTTTCCAGAACGCTTTGTTCCGAACCACTAGGCTTAGCTGCCCCTGCATCACCAACTCCTATATATGTGTGTGTATTCACATTTTCTTACCATTAAAAAAAATCTGCCAATTTCATGAAGAAAAAGAGCTGCATATAGATATAAACATACCTTCTAGAAGAGCTTCTGGTGGCATAGAAGAAGCCATTTGGATCAAATCAACAATAGGGTTAGGAGATGGGAGATATTTGGAAGATATGAAGAGGAAAAAAAAAACGATAAGAAGTGATAACACAACTTTTCAAAAGAAATAATATACGAAAGGAAGAAACCCGTTTCAACTGTAGAATAAATTCCTCTGCTTTTATTGTTTGTTGATGCAGTGACGAAAAGCTTATTACAATGAAAACTCAAGTTAGGCCTAACGGATATTTATACTTGAATGGATGACCGATGATCAAGATTGGTTATTGGGTCAAAAGAAAAATAAATAAATAAACAAAAGCAAAATTCCCTCAGCCTTTTTTTAAGGTTTCTTGAAAATTTTCTTTAATATTTAGGTATATAAATAGATTAAAATTATTAAAGGCATCAAAATTTTAAATATAAATTGAATTATGTCACTGTCTTATGGGTGAAATTTTTTTAATCTAACAAATATATTTATGAAAAAATTTATATAAAAAATTAATGAGGTTTTGGTTGAAATGAATGTTATAATATTAAAGGTTATAGTGTATTGAGTTTAAATCTTATTATATATTTTAAAATTTATATAGAATTATAAGAAAACTCATAATATATTTATTATTTTGTAAAATGATTAGTGTGGCGTGTGTCTCGCATTTTTCGGTCAAACCATAGTAAAAGCAGAGGTGATGTTGTGAAGAGGAATCTCATGACGTCACAACGATGCGACAACATTTGAAACAGGGGCAAAGCAAAGGCAACGTCGTGATGAGGAGCATGGGATGTGTGGTGACGAGACGGAATCTAACTTAAAGCAACCACGTAAGTAGACTCTCAGTAGGGTTCATTTTCCTAGTTAAACTCTGATTATACCAAAGATATTTTAGTATGATTAGAACTCTAATACTTATCTATAAAAAGGGCTTTAGTAACCTTAGAATATACATCTTCATAACATCAGATTTTGAGAGAAGATCAAAAGAGAGTTTTGAGAAAGCTTTAAGGGAATTTTGTGTTTTAGCCAGAGAGCTTTTGTTTTTAGGGTTAGGGTTTGTTTAGAATTCCTACATCTTGTACTCTTCGTTTGTTTTCTCATTAGTGAAATCTCCTTTTGCCAATGGGTTTTTATCCTTTTTATTGGAGGAGATTTTCCACGTAAATATTTGTGTGTTTGATCTTCTCTACTTTTCTTATTCGTCATTTATTCGGGTTTATCCCTAACAAACTAGTATCAAAGTTTGGTTAGAAATCCACAATCAACCCGTTGAGAGATGGCGACAATTAGATTTGAGATTGAGAATTTTAATGGGATCACAAATTTCAATTTATGGCAAGTTCGAATGCCTGCAATACTATTTCAGAACGACCTAAAGAAGGTTGTTACATAGCAAAAGCCCATGAATTCGGATAAATCGGAATGGGATGAGCTTGATGAGAAGGCTTTGTCTGCAATCCAGTTGTATCATGCGAACAATGTGTTGCAAGAGGTGCTTATGGAGAAAACGACATCTGCCTTATGGAAGAAGTTAGAAACCCTTTACATGACAAAGTCTCTAGCTATTCGATTGATGTTAAAACAACACCTATACACGTTCCGTATAGCCGACGGTGCGTCCATTAGGGCTCACATCAGTGAATTTGTTTCTCTATTAAATCATATGAAGAATGTTAATGCTAATATAGATTATGATGATCAGGCTCTGCTATTATTTTGCTCTTTGCTCCTTTCATATAAGTCTTTTAGAGAGACTTTGATTTATGGTAGAGAAAAGCTATCGTTTGAGGATATGAAAGGAAACTTGTTGAACAAAGACAAACTTGACAATGAGTTAGGTTCAAATAGCAAATCAGATGAGCAAGCTTCAGTCTTTGTTTCGAGAAGTAGTACTTGATCGAAGTCGAGGAATCGAGACAAGACATGTGGCTACTACAAGAAGTTAGGTCACCTTAATGGAGAGTGTTATAAGTTGCAAAATAAGAACAAGCGGGCTGTTGAGAGCAACGACAGAGCGGTAGTTGATGCTAGTGTGGTCGAGGAGAAAGGTAATGATTGGCTGTTAGTGTCTATGACAAAAAGGTCTAAGCTTACGTCCGAGTAGATCCTGGATTCAGGGTGTTGTTACCATATGTGTCCTAACAAGGACTGGTTCTCCACATATAGTCCAGTTGAAGGTGGAGTTGTGCTAATGGGAAATAATTCACCTTATAAAATAATTGGTATTAGTACTGTTTAGATCAAGATGCATGATGAGATTATCAGGACATGGTCGAATGTCAGGCATGTGCCTGATTTAAAGAAAAACCTCAACTCCCTGGGTAAGTTAGACTCAAAGGTTGTAGAATCGTCATCGAATCAAGTGAAATTAAGGTATCTCGTAGAGCACTTGTTTTGATAAAAGGTCATAAAATCGTCAGTCTATATATTCTGTAGGGTTAAACAGTGAGTAATGCAACAACAATTTCCTCGTCTATTATGGAATTAGAGTCAACTCGGTTGTCGCATATGTAACTTGGTCATATGGGCAAGAAAGTTATGACCGTTTTGATAAAGAGACTTCTAGTTTCTAAGTTCAAGAACTGTTTGGATTTGGTTAGTATCCTGTAAAGATCTAGTTAGGCTCATGATGGAGCCTAACAAATGAGTAATGTTAAAATACGATCAAGGTGGAGATTTGTGGAGTGTGTCTCGTATTTTTTGGTCAAACTAAAGTCAAAGTAAAGGCGACATCTTTGCAACGAGAAATCACGCAATGTCGTAATGATGCGACAATGTTTGAAACAATGGCAAATAAGAGACGACATTGTAACACCCCTTACCTGTATTCAACGTCGAAACAGGGTACGAGGCATTACTAGACTTATACGCAAACAATCATACAATACCGAAACATAACTTTTTATTCAAAATTTAAAACTTTTAGTAACACATCTTAAACAAGCCTACAAGGCCTAAATCACACATTAGGAATGGTTTAGGATCAAATCGAACTCTTTTAGAAATCTCTAGAAAGACTTAGAAAATTTTCTACAAATAGTCCACACGCCTGTGTGGAGAAAAGGGCACGCTCGTGCGAGACTTCACATGCCCGTGTTCCACACCCGTGTAGATTTATTTCTCATTTCGAACCTACAGGGGCTTCACACGGCCAGACACACGCCCATGTTCCTCACACGACCACAACACGCCTGTGTCTTAGCCCGTGTGCAAAAACCTTAACATTCTATTTCTGACGTCATCACCCCAGAAATGTCATACAGCCAAGGCACACACCCGTGTCCTTCGACCGTATGGCGAATTAAATTCCTAATTCAGGTGCAGACTTCACACGACCTGGGCACACGCCCATGTCCATGGTCGTGTCTTCTACACGGTTGAGACACACGGCCGTGTCTTTTCCCGTGTGGTTACTACTGAGTATACTGACTTGTCAACCTAGCATGCAAGGGGGACCCATGGCCTAACCACACGCCTATGAGGCTGACCGTGTGTTACACACGGCCTAGACACACGCCCGTGTGTCTACCAGTGTTGACAAGAACAAGGCTATTTGCCAAGCTTTTTCTACCACCCTAACTCATACAAACATAAATCACCTCAAACCATCAACTCATTCATGTATAATTAAGCCAAGTAAAACAACCATACAACTTGCACATTCATGAATAACCTCATCATTTCATAGATTAATAAGAAAGAGCCATCAACTATGGCCTTATACAAAAGAATTCATCTTTGAATGAGCCAACAAATTTGGGAAAACATTATGACATTCAACTAAGTCTAGTCCCTATACATGCTATACTCAAAATGCTAAATCTAACTATACCAAGATGTGCTGATAGTGTGGGTGATCTTCTGATTATCTTCGTATCTCGAGCTGGCTCTTCGACACTATAAAACAAGGAAAAAGAGAAGGGAGTAAGTTTTAAGCTTAGTAAGTCTATATGTAAACAATAAGCATCATACCACATACTAATCAATCAAAAACATTACATAATATGTAAAAATAATAATTCATGTTCTCATAATCATGCTTACTCCTTTCAAACCTCACCACATCCCCAAATACGTATCACAAACATTGCTCACATTTACTTGCACTTATGCCCTGCACTTATCACCACAAAGCCACATATAGTTTCACTTAGACAGGTTTCTTGATGAACCTTTCGAAATTATACAAGATACTCGGTGGTTTCACACACAGCCCACCATTAATCAATAATAAGGTGGTATCACACACAACCCACCAACAATGATAATTACGGTGGTATCACACACAGCCCACTAAAATGGTAATAATTACGATGGTATCTCACACAACCCATCGTTAATAAACAATAAGGTGGTATCGCACACAGCCCACCCACAATTACATATTTACAGATATTTATCCTACCCATATTTCTATTCCGAAGGTTCATTCGATAATTTTCCATTTTCTACTATTTTCAATAAATCTCACCAAAAAGCATTTACATCCACACAATGCATTAATAGGTAAAATATACATAATAAGGGTGTATCGTTTACACATAAACTTACCTCGATGCAAAATATGTCAATTTGCGGTTTAGTCCGAAACCTTGCCTTTTCCCTGGTCAAGGTTGATTCCGCGTTCTTCTTGATCTCTAATGACATATTTAGCTCATTAAATAATCACATTAATCAAGTTACTTCAAAATTCTTATTTTGGAAAAAATGACCATTTTACCTCTAGACTTTTACAAAATTACAATTTTACCCTGAGGCTCGTAAAATGAAATATGTTTAATTTTCCCACACCCACGCCTAGCCGATCCATATTCTCTCTTATAGCAACTCACAATTTCAACTATTTCATACGTTTATCATCTATTTTATAACCTTTACAAAAAAGATCCTTTTAGGTGTTTTCATGGAAACACCCTTCACAAAAATTGTGTATTTAACCCCCAAGATTCATTTTCTTTCATAAAAACTCAACAACAACATAAGCGCTCTCATGACAGCACCCTAAACTTTCAACCATTTTGCAAAATAGTCCCCTCTTTAGCTAGCTTAAGCTTTAAGGGTTCCAAAAGTGCAAAAATTATCAATAAAAACCACCAAGATCACTTACTTGTAAAGATTGAAGTGGCTAAAAGTTTTCAAGCTTCTAAACCCCTTCTCTTACTAAAATTTTCGGCGGTAGGGAGAATGAGAAAAAAGATGATATCTTTTCTCTCTTTATTTTTCTCTTATTTTATTCATCAATCACCTAACACTACCAAACTTGGACTAAATCAAGCTTCTTGTCCCCCCTATGGCCAGCTATTACCTTTAAAAAGGCCTAATTGCACATTTAAAACCTCCAATTAAAATTCTATATCTATATGACACCTCTAGCTTGTAAAATGAAACTTCCGCACTTTATGCGATTTAGTCCTTTTTCACAATTTAGCATACAATCAATAAAATTAATCCACCAAAATTTTCAACACTCATATAATTATTCCATAACACATAAAATAATATTAAAACAAATTTATCCGACCTCGAATTAGTGGTTTCGAAACCACCATTCCGATTAGCCCCAAAATCGGGCTGTTACAGACATCATGACGAGGAGCTTGAGATGTCACGACGATGCGATGAAATCTAACTTAAAGCAACCACGTAATTAGACTCTCAATAGGGTTATTTTTCCCAATTAAACTTTAACAACCCATTTTTCAGTGAAGTCGGAACAGTGGTTTCGGGACCACAAATCCGACCCAAAATATAATTTATTTTTTATTTTATTATATGGTCCGTAATATGATAGATATTTCGTGTGAAAAATTTGACACAAAAATTTTATCAAATTAGTGCCTAATTACGAGAAGGATTAAATTGCATAAAATGCGAAAGTTGAATTATAGTAGCTATAAGGATCAAATGGCTATGGAATTCAAAACTAGAGGCCCTTATATGGTAATTAGACCATTAGGAAAAGTATGTAGATTTTTATGGTGTCTCATCCATGAAATTATAGAAAAAGGTCAAGGACTAAATTGGAAATAACAAAAACTTAATTAATTAAAAAGATGATAAAAGATATCATCTTATTTTATTTCATCTTCAACCTAAACAAATGGAAACACTAGGAGAGAGAGAGAAAAGAAGCTTTCAATGCCTAATTGGGTAAGTTCCTTTGTCCCCTTTTTAGTAATTTTGATATTTTTGAAACCAAGATAGCTTAATCTCTCTATTTAGGGGATTAATTTGAAAAGTTATCAAGGTTTGGAAAATGGGTCATGGATGTATATGCTGGAAATTAGAAATTTTATGGTAGAAAATGAAAGATTATTGATAGATAAACAACTTTTACAAAGTGATATTTGATGGAAACTTGAATTAGGGACTAAAATGTAAACTTGTGAAAGTGAAGGAAAAATTCTAAAATTTTATGTATACATGTGCTGTAAATTTTTTAATGGGGCTTTGGTTAGGCTTGGAATAGGGAGTAATTTGGACAAATTTCATTTTCTGGGCCTAGGGACGAAATCAAAATTTATGTAAAAGTTAGGGGCAAAATGATAATTTTTCCTCGGATGTAAATTGAGTCACTATGAGTATATAAAAATGAGAAATTGATGATTAAATCTATTTATATATATCCAAAAAACATAAACTCGAGGCTAGATCGAGAAAAAGAAAAGATTTCGGATTAGTAGATTTAACGCGAACAAGTTTCAAGGTAAGTTTGTGTAACCTAAACGAGCATGTAATTATGTTAATTGAGAGTTGTATTGTATATAATGTAATATATATTGATGTGTATTATTTAGTTTCCACATGAATAATTAAATACATGCTTGAAATGGTGAAAAGAGGTTAAGTCTTGATTGAATATTGAGTTCCGATGGGTGGATGTGCTTTCTCGAAATGAATGGGATCCTACATTTGTTGTGGACGGGATTTATCTCGGGCAAGTAATCCTATCGATCTTGTCATATAAAGGATTTAGCCCAGACAAGTAATCTTGATACGAAACCTCTCGAGTAAACGTTATGATTTGGGTTTATCCTGGACTGGTAACCCTAATTAAGCTCTTATGAGCACATGTTATATAAAGGATTTTGCCTGGACTAGTAATCCTATTGCACGATATGTGACTCGAGGGTGTGTCCCATGACTAAGTGCCCTAATGGGTATCCTTGAATGAGAATTGACGGATTAATGAATCGTACACCTCTAGTGTACTACTTGAGCATCCATCGGAATTTCAATAATTCAATGGATATAGTACTCTTGACATGGTATGGAATTATGTGATCAAATGGTAATGACTTGAAAGAATATTGCAAGATGAGCTCATCTATATTTATTTGATTGATATGAAGATTTTGATGACTAACATGTTTGATTGAGTGCATGTGCTTAGGCCATATTGCTAGTGGATGGAAATCATGTTATTGTTGTTTATATTTAATAAACAAGATTGGTAAGTTTAGTTTTTGTTATACTAACTTACTAAGCATGTAATGCTTACCCTCTTTATTTTCCCCTTTCCTATAGTGCTCAGAAGCTTGCTAAGGTTGGAAGATCATTGGAGTATCGTCACACTATCAACTAGCATTTTGGGTATATTTAGTAAAAATCATTTTTGTATAATGGCATGTATAGGACAACTTGGCCAACAGTGGCTTGAAAATGATGTTTTGTACTCTAGCTATTGGAATGGCTAGTAATGGTTCATTTTGGTATGACTAAGTAGATTATTTTGATACATAAATACACATGTGTTATATTGAGTATATGTGGTCTAATGTTGTTAATGCATAAGTTAAACCAATGTAAGTTTATAAACACTTGTGCTTGAAATGAAATGCTATGTTGAATGATGGAATTGCTTATTTTGAATGCTTGAATTGGTTGGTATTGGGTATGTGTTTCAAGTGCAGGTTTTGGGTGAAATTTTGGGTGAAAAATGAAGCTTCATTTTGTCCACACGGGAAGACACACGGGCATGTGTCTAGACCATGTGTGACACACGGCCTGGTAACACGGGCATGTAGTTAGGCCGTGTGTCCCCTGCACCTAAATTTTAAGGAACAGAATGCTCGAATTGAGCACACGGGAAGAGACACGGGCGTGTGTCTCAGCCATGTGAAACCTGCACCTAATAAATTAAATTACCACACGACCTAGCACACGGGCGTGTGGCATGGCCGTGTGGCGCAAGTCAGAGAGCACCCTAAATTGGATACGACTTGAGGCACGGGCTTGTCTAAGGGTCACACAGGCGTGTTGCTTGGACCACATGGGCGTGTGAGTCCTGCACCTTAGAAAATTTTTGTAATTTTTCGAAAAATTCGTAGAGGTTCTGATTAAGTCCCGATTCGATTGTAATGGACGTATTGGGCCTCGAAGGCCTGATTAAGGGACGATATGGATTATCTCAGTAAATGAATAGTAATTGTATGAATTATCTGAAAAATGTTCTGAATGTTCTGCTAATGCTCCGAAATCCTATTCCAGCGACTAGTACGGGTTAGGGGTGGTACATAAACTTTGATTATACCATAGATATTTTAGTATGATTAGAGTTCTAATATTAGCTTATAAAAAGAGTCTAAGTAACCCTAGAGTATACATCTTCATAACATCATATTTTGAGAGAAGATTAAGAGAGAGTTTTGAGAAAGCTTTAAGGGAATTTTGTGCTTTAGCTAGAGAGTTTTGTTTTAGGGTTAGGGTTTGTTCTGAATTTCTCCATCCTGCACTCTTCATTTGTTTGCTCATTAGTGAAATCTCCTTCTCCCCATGGTTTTTTTATCCTATTCATTGGAGGAGTTTTTCCACGTAAATATTTGTGTGTTTGATCTTCTTTACTTTTCTTGTTCATCGTTTATTCAGGCTTATCCCCAACAATTAGGTATTTGGTAATTTCTTAAGTTGGGGTCTGGTTGATACCAATATGTGATATATGTCTTAAAAATTTCCTATTAAATATGTTTAATGTGGTTTTTTATCATATTTTATATTTATATTGAACAAAAAGAATTTTTATAGAAAATAAAAAAGATAATTTAATACATTGTTAATAACTGTTGTTTTTTTTTTGTTACAAAATATGCCAACAACCTTAGAACATAAATTGTATGAACCATTCTAGAAGGCAATGCCTTCCATATCAACTTTCAACAATTGTAAAGCATCTTGAGGAAGATGGCCCAGGAATCATATTCTTTCCCTAATTCTTTAGTTTGCCTTTGCCATCCAGTCAACCACATAATTCCTCCATCGAGGAGCAAAGCACAATTCATAATGCCAATCACACTATATTAAATCTTTTATAACAGTAGCAAGGCAACTCCATTTTCGATCATATTATTGATGTTATAGAAACAGTTTCAACAATCACATCCATATATCTCTTCACCCAAGTCATCTGAATTCCCTAAAAAGTCCCTGAAAGCTAAGCAAATTCAATGGAGAATTTGCCACAAAAGTCTTGAAAGCCACCAACCCAATGACCAAAGGTATCCCTGAGGACCCCCTAGGTGTCAGCAAGTCACTCTTAAACATTACAACTACCATCAATGTTCAACTTTCATTCCTTTATTTCCATAAATGTCAGCATACATATGAGAATAGTATAGACCAATCCACACCTCTAATGTCATCTTCCCATGCATTCCAGTATTAATAAACAACCAATATATATAATCATTCATAAACAAGACTGGGTTCAATTCCCCCCAAGAAAAAACTTCCAAACCACTAGTTGTATGACAATCCCTTAAGATGTACATGATATTCTCCACAACTACACCACATATGTGAAAATTCTCATCAGTTGTGAACCACAGAAACTTATGGATTTCATTAGCCATAAGCTTATTTTTCCAAGCTAACCAAAGAAAGTGTTGTATCTTAGGTGAGCATGGAAGCTTCCAAATAAGCTTGGCAAGTTTGCAGAGGTTACTATCATTGTTAATAAGCAACTCACAACAGTTAAGTGTGAAAGCACTATTATAAGACATACCCTAGATCAGTTCATCATGATAAGAACTATATAAGAAGAGAGTGATTCATTCAAGATTTTTAATACATCTTCATTTATACAAAGACTTAGATGTTGAAAGTCCTAGTTATTATTGTGCAAATACTCATGATACAGTGTTCTATCTCTGTTTGGAGAAGGTCTCAGTTACATAAGGAAATAAGAGGACCAATCTCAAGCCAATTATCAATCCAAAAGTAAGCCACTTGGCCATTTCCAATCCTCCAACGCATACCTCATTCAAGTAACTCACGACCCACAAGGATATTATGCTAATTGTGTGATATATTTCCTTTGGAAGTATAAGACCTGAACTCTGTATTCAAGAGATATGTAGTATAAAGTATTCACATCCATAGACTAAAATCATTGGTCAATAATCTCCATTATAACCCGGTAAGGAAAAGAAAGCTCCAATCCCACATCATATGAAATCCTAGTCCCTCAACATACTTCGCCTTCTAAACAGTCTCTTAATTAACCAAATGAACCTTTCGTTTATGCATAGTAGAACCCCCACAACAAACCATAACATAACTTATTCTTACACTCACATATCTACATAGTGTAGAAAGGTATCAAATTAGCCAAACCTTAATAAGCAAACTACACCTGCCAAAGACAAAAGATTAATCTTCCAACTGGTGAATATATCTTGCATCTTTTCCACAAGATGCTGATACATCTTTTTCATCACACATCTATAAATGAGAGGCACACCAAGATACTATACCAAGTATCTCGTTAATGGAATGTCTAAAAGAGTGCTAATATCCTTAGCCTATTGATTAATTACATTTTTTGAGCCAGATTCTTTATTTACTGAGGTTGACCATTTGTCTTGATCATTGAATGAAATACTCAAGGAAATTCTTCACAATCACATTTTTGTTTTCACCAATAAAAGTAAATAACACAAGGTCATCAAAAAAGAATTAAATGAGATATTATTGAACCTTGATGGCTCAATTTAATCGACTTCCAGGCTTTAGAGGCAATTCAACTTTGAATTAGATGCAATAATCTTTCCATGCCTAGCATAAATAAATACGAAAAGAGGGGATTACCTTGATATATAACTCGAAATGGTTGAAAAGAATTAGACATCTCCCCATTCCATAGAACCTTAAAATATGTGAAGCGAATACAATTCGTAATCAAGAAAAGGAAAATACTATTGGGGTTAATTTCCATAAGTGTCTCTAATAGAAAATTCCAATTCATCTTATCATAGGCTTTTTCAATAACTATTTTCTATATCATAGCTCCAGTCACCTACTTTTGTTTCTAAAGGAATGCAATATCTTGTAAACAATCACAATATTATCCCAAATTTGACCACCCGAAACAAAGCTACTCTGATTTGGTGTTATTAAGAAAAGGTAAAACTTTCTTCAGTTTGCTCACAATAATCTTAGAAATAATTTTATAAATTATGCTGCACAAAATAATATGGCATAGTTGATTTAGAGAAGTCAGATCACTTACCTTATGAATAAGAATAATAAGAGTCTCATTAATATCACTAGGCATCCCCCCATTAGCAAAATAGCTTCAAACCATACCTGCAACATCTTCCTTGATGATCTCCCAATTCTTTTGTAAAAACACAACCTGAAACCCATTCGAAACCAGAAGTTGTATACATCCATGCTGAAGACTACACATTCCAGTTAATCAATACTAACAAATTGATGCATCTTTTCAATATCACTCTAGCCAATGCATGGAAATAAGATAGAAATATCAGACTTTCTACTAATGGATAAAGCATCAGTATACAAAGATTCAAAATGTAATACATCCATTCACTTGAATTCCTCTTAGGAGTTGATCTAATCGCTATTGTTATTTTTAAAAGCCCCAAATTCCTCTAATTCCTTTTAACAAAATCAAGGTGTGAAAGTAAGATGTGTTCCTATCACTTGATTACATTTGCTCTATTCTTGCTTTCTGAAACCAAAGCAACTCCTTTTGAGCTAACACATCTTCATAATCATGTTGTAATTTGAATTCTAGTAGATGGAGAAAGAGTTATTCTTACAATCCCTTGCCTATTGGATCCCACCCAAATGAGCAAGAATAGTTTTTTTTCTTGTAGAAAATATTACTAAAACACTATGATTCAAATGCAAAAATTTATTTGAAAGCATTTTCTACCTCTCCTTCGTCGAGTTGTACGAAGCATTCCTACTTGCACTAATAATATTCTTGAAATTCGAATAGTGAAGTCAAACAACTTAAAATAAAAAAAGGTTGATGACTATGGGGTGCAAAAGTAATGCCATCCAAATCAAGCAAAATAAGGAAGTGGTCCAACTGCATTCAAGGGAGATGCTTGACAATGGAATTAGGAAAGAAAACCTTCTAACAAGAGTTAGTATATATCTTATCTAATTTCTCTTTCATATAATTCATATTATTTGGGGATTTATTCCAAGTGAATCATGGTCTAATGAAACCAAGGTCAATAAATTCACAAGCCAGTGAAAATTCATGCATTTTCGTCCATCACAACATTCAAAGTTTCTAAAGTTTGACTTCTTAAAAGAAGAGACAATTTAATTGAAGTCACCTTTAATTAACTATGGCCTTGAGTGATGGTTGCACACTTTATTTAGCTCATTCCAAATTTGTTCCTATGGGTCAAGGCAGGGCTCTCATATGCAACAACAAAAGTAAAATGCACACCTCATCACATTACTGTAGATGAAAAAAAATTGAGACAAAGTTTCTTCTACACTTACATTAATTGTTTAATCATTCCATAACACACAAATGCCTCCTACAAAGCCAAAACCCTCACTGATTTCCCATCTAAGTAAGCCAATATAAGGAATCATGCAATCTACTTTGTCTTTATAAACACATGTTTCTAGAATACCAACAATATCTAGTTTATGAAGCCCGACTAATTCCCTAACATTCCTTAGAAAATTGATCCTACTCGTACCTCTTACATTCCACAATACAATCTTCATGATAAGAAGCATGCAAAAAAAAGGCAACATTAATTAGCTTCCTCTGCAATAGAAATTACAAAGGTCATTTCCATTACATTTTGCATGTATGCAACATTAGAAGGTAGATAACACACATCCATACTATCAACATGTCGTCCCAACACATAAGCTAGTTGCACCAGCAAAACTTAGACCTTTATCAACCAGAACCATAACTGAATCAGTAGGAAAGTCATAAGACATCTCAACCCCTAACTTGGTATTACCCTTAATTATAAACATCACATCCAACAGATGGTCAATTCCAGAGGTGGCTTGATACACTCAACTATCATCGAGTTAACAACAACTATTATGTTTCCTTTATTACGAGTAGGGTTAGGAGCACCCAATTTTTTAGAAATAAAGGACACCTTATCAACTCCAATAGAATTGAAATGTGAAGAAAGCATATCAGTATTTAGGCTAAAATTAGTAACACCACACAACATTGGTCCTTGGCTAGAACACTTTGCCATCCCTTTAAAGCCATTTTCACTTGCAAAGACGACTTAAACACCGAACCAACATCGTTATTTGACTTAAGCTCAACAACATCATTAGATTCTTTCGATTCTTCCACTAGTCACAAAATGAACCTTGAGCCTTCACCACTTGTTCCATTCTTTGCAATTGTTAGTCCCTTCTAAGTGTTAGTATTGCCCTTCCTTCTATGCAAAACCATTTTCTATGGACCAAATTGAAAATCATTGTTAGGCATCGCTTCTACATTTTCTACAATCAACCATCCTCTACACACCAAACCGTACCAACCATCACACCTTGGGGATTTCTACAATCAACCCTCCATCCGCTACACACCAAAACGACAGCCGTACTGCCTATTCCTATCAATCAGGAATTTTAACGTGGGTTTTCTACCACCGATCACCAAGTGACCTAACATTTCATTTCGTGGGTTTTCTACCACCCATCACCATGTGATCTAACATTTCATTAGGTGGGTTTTCTACCACCGATCACCATGTGATCTAACATTTAATTAGGTGGGTTTTCTACCATCGATCACCATGTGATCTAACATTTCATTAGGTGGGTTTTCTACCACCGATTACCATGTGACCAATCATGCTCTTCCCCTTTTCATATCAAACCCATCCCATGCATACATTCATGCAAAATCAAACAATCTACTACCTAAGAGATTACAATCTTTCACATACATCGATACTCATAGAGAAGTTCTATGATTACGTACCTGGCATTCCTTGCCTAACCCTTTTTGAGTTTCATTCGACTGTCTACACAGCCACTTTTCGACTTTTTAGCCCATAACATAAACATACATATATTCATAAAGATTATTAGTGTGTTAGAGATCTACACACAACTGTTCATACAGCCTCATTTTTCGGCTTTTCAGCCCCTAACAGGTATAATACAAAATAAAACTTATGTGATAAGGATCTACACACCTGATTACCGTTATAACGAGACCCTCTAAGTCAACGCTATCCATAGCCAACACCACCGCTATCTGCCTTGAAATCTCAAAAAGAGATATGAGATTCAGGGACTAGTGTTTCCGGCTTTTAGATTTAAGAGATCTACTTACTAGAGAAGATTCGGCTACTCGTAGAGGATTCCGGCTTTTTGCAAAAATCAGGAAGAGAAGATGATTCGAAGAAATCTATAGAGATTCGGCTTTTAGAAGAAAGAAGAGAAGAGAATAATGGAGTTTTCGGCTTTTAGAAGAAAGAAGAGAATGATGGAGTTTTCGGCTTTTAGAAGAAAGAAGAGAATAATGGAGTTTTTGGCTTTTAGAGGAAATAAGAGAATAATGGAGTTTTCGACTTTTAGAAGAAAGAAGAGAGTAATGGAGTTTTTGGCTTTTAGAGGAAAGAAGAGAATAATGGAGTTTTCGGCTTTTAGAAGAAAGAAGAGAATATTGGAGTTTTCGGCTTTTAGAAGAAAGAAGAGAGTAATGGAGTTTTCGACTTTTAGAAGAAAGAAGAGAATAATGGAGTTTTCGGCTTTTAGGAGAAAGAAGAGAAAAGAATAATGGGGTTTTCAGCTTTTAGAAGAAAGAAGAGAAAAGAATAATGGAGTTTTCGGCTTTTAGAAGAAAGAAGAGAAAGAAAAGGTGGAAACCCTAATTGTCGCAAAATAAAGAAGAGAACTCTCCCTATTTATAGAAATTTCGACTAACTCCTAGCCTTGTAGATAACTCCTATCTTTTCTCCTTTTATCTTCCATATTATCAACTATAATATCTACATTATCTTATTCATATAAATCCTCCTATTTTTGAGCCTTGTTGCCATCCACTCCACCTAACCCAAATGCCGAAAATTAGCGAACTTAAACTAAAAGAATTGGGCTCCATGAAACTTAAATTTGGGCCCTTTATTCCCTTGTGTGGCGTCACCTCCTTGCTCCCTAAGTGGCGCCACTGACCACTGAGCCACAAGCCCATTTTGATGTTTTAAACACAGATACTACCTTTTAAACCCTATAATGCCCAAACAGATAATTTTAACCAAGGCCTCTGCCTAAGCCTGAGCCCAATTTGGACCCCTAACACTTAAATTAACTCATTACACATGTTCACCCATTAAACGCATAGGCCCAAAAATTCAGGATGTTACAGTTCTACCCCCCTTAAAGAAATTTCGTCCTCGAAATTTCCAACTAACTATTAATCGTACTACCCAAGTCTCACCACTACGCTTTCGCTGCGCACTCTAATTCTAAAGCCAAAAGAAACACTTAGTATACTATGGTAGAGTACGCACCGATATTCGCATCTAGAGCGTCCTCGTCCCCTTGTACTAATTCTACCGATTTGCGTTTATCTGATTAGAATTTTATGAATTATTAGTTTTCTTCCACTGATTAACCCCGAACAGTCTTATGAATAGTAGTTTTAAGGGTAGTTCTTTCGAATTCGCAGTTATATCTACAATTCAGTCTCAAGTTCACATCTCCTAGTTCTAAGAAGCACAAACATTCAATCATCACACACCAACATACATATAACATCCGTGAACTCACATTCCTCACTTAAAGACTATTTTTGTCATTTCACTACCTAGAGGTTTTTCCGTAGTTTTGCCCTACAGGGTATTTTCCAAAATAAAGTATCTTGGTGATTTTCTTCGAATTAGAGGTACTTTGGTACATATTTTTTTTAAAGCAAGGGTATTTTTGGAAAACAAGTTTTTTTAAACAAAACTAAGGTATTTTGGTAATTTCCTCAAAATGGGGTATCTTGGTTTTTTTTTTTTTGCAAGCCGAGTTCTTTTGTAAATCTAGGGGTTTTCGATTGCAAAACTGAGGTATTTTCTAAAATCACGGTTGTTTGAAAATTTTCACAAACCAAAGGTATTTTGGAAATTTTGCCAACCGGAGTGTTTCGGTAATTTTACAAATTTCGGTAGTTTTACAATTCTGGGAAATTTTCACAAATCAAGTGTATTTTGGAAATTTTACAAAACTTGGGGGTATTTTGGTTGCGAAATAGGGTGGCTGGTCCCTTTCGGGTTTTAATTATAGATTTTGGCCCATGAACAAGTCCTCGTGGCTAAGGTGAACAGTCACTACGCACCAGGTAGGATTCTAGCGAAGAGGAGGTGAGTCACTAGGACTGCTTAAGTACCAAGCTCTTCTTGAATCCAATCCTAGACATGCGTATGCCTGTTGCCACACCCTAACCTATTGACTTGTTCACGGGTTTGTTTAGTTGGATTAAATCTTATGAATTTAGAGAGTGATTTAAACTAAACCTATAGTCCATCAATGTCTAATATTCTAGCCTACGTCCCTCAAGCCCATTAAGCCCACATGTATATCACAACAAGAGTTTATAATACTTACCTGCGTGGATCGGGTGCCGGTAGACTCGAAGGCCATATCTTCAACAAGGACACATTTTTTTTTCAAATTCACATCACTTTACAAAACATTGCTAAGCCCATTTCACAGCCCGAGTTTTGAACTATGCTCTGATACCAAATTGTAACACCCCAAATCCAGCCCATACGTTTCGACCAAATCTGGTATGCTACGGGTTGAACGTTAAAATCTTTTGCTTTGTTGGTTTTGGAAATCGTAAGTTAATTAGAAAAAATTTGAATAAATAAGTGACATTTGAAAAGAAACCTTGTATTATTATTATTAGGTAAAAATAAACCCCTGACATAAATTCATAAGTTGCAAATATTAAAAAAACTACTTAGGCGAATATAAACTATGGGGCCTTATTACCTAAATTTTCCCAAAATAAAACTTAAAGGAAAAACAGAAAATAATCTATAGAAATAAAAACTTGATGGCCCCTCGAGTCCGTCTCAGCTCCCATGTCCACGATCTACTACTCATCTGAAAAGTTAGGGAAAAATAATAGGGTGAGTCACCAAGACTCAGTATGCAAATCCCGAAAACACATAAAAGGCTTGGGCCCACAAACACATTATGAGCCCTGGCTCATACACAATGGCAACAATCATAATCACATGACAGATAATAAATGATGCAAAGCCCAACCCATCCTAGAATTCCATCCTCTACACACCAACCCGTACCAACCATCACACCTTGGGGATTTCTACAATCAACCCTCCATCCGCTACACACCAAAACGACAGCCGTACTGCCTATTCCTATCAATCAGGAATTTTAACGTGGGTTTTCTACCACCGATCACCAAGTGACCTAACATTTCATTTCGTGGGTTTTCTACCACCGATCACCATGTGATCTAACATTTCATTAGGTGGGTTTTCTACCACCGATCACCATATGATCTAACATTTCATTAGGTGGGTTTTCTACCACCGATCACCATGTGATCTAACATTTCATTAGGTGGATTTTCTACCACCGATTACCATGTGACCAATCATGCTCTTCCCTTTTTCATATCAAACCCATCACATGAATACATTCATGCAAAATCAAACAATCTACTACCTAAGAGATTACAGTCTTTCGCATACATCGATACTCATAGAGAAGTTCTATGATTACGTACCTGGCATTCCTTGCCTAACCCTTTTTGTGTTTCATTCGACTGTCTACACAGCCACTTTCCGGCTTTTTAGCCCATAACATAAACATACATATATTCATAAAAATTATTAGTGTGTTAGAGATCTACACAAGACTGTTCATACAGCTTCATTTTCCGGCTTTTCAGCCCCTAACAGGTATAATACAAAATAAAACTTATGTGATAAGGATCTACACACCTGATTACCGTTATAACGAGACCCTCTAAGTCGACGCTATCCGTAGCCAACACCACCGCTATCTGCCTTGAAATCCTAAAAAGAGATATGAGATTCAGGGACTAGTGTTTCCGGCTTTTAGGTCTAAGAGATCTACTTACTAGAGAAGATTCAGCTACTCCTAGAGGATTCCGACTTTTTGCGAAAATCAGGAAGAGAAGATGATTCGAAGAAATCTATAGAGATTCGGAGAAATCTATAGAGATTCGGCTTTTAGAAGAAAGAAGAGAAGAGAATAATGGAGTTTTCAGCTTTTAGAAGAAAGAAGAGAATGATGGAGTTTTCGGCTTTTAGAAGAAAGAAGAGAATAATGGAGTTTTCGGCTTTTAGAAGAAAGAAGAGAATAGTGGAGTTTTCAGCTTTTAGAAGAAAGAAGAGAGTAATGGAGTTTTTGACTTTTAGAAGAAAGAAGAGAATAATGGAGTTTTCGGCTTTTAGAAGAAAGAAGAGAATATTGGAGTTTTCGGCTTTTAGAAGAAAGAAGAGAGTAATGGAGTTTTCGACTTTTAGAAGAAAGAAGAGAATAATGGAGTTTTCGGCTTTTAGAAGAAAGAAGAGAATAATGGATTTTTCGGCTTTTAGGAGAAAGAAGAGAAAAGAATAATGGGGTTTTCGGCTTTTAGAAGAAAGAAGAGAAAAGAATAATGGAGTTTTCGGCTTTTAGAAGAAAGAAGAGAAAGAAAAGGTGGAAACCCTAATTGTCGCAAAATAAAGAAGAGAACCCTCCCTATTTATAGAAATTTCGGCTAACTCCAAGCCTTGTAGATAGCTCCTATCTTTTCTCCTTTTATCTTCCATATTATCAACTATAATATCTATATTATCTTATTCATATAAATCCTCCTATTTTTGAGCCTTGTTGCCATCCACTCAACCTAACCCAAATGCCGAAAATTAGCGAACTTAAACTAAAAGAATTGGGCTCCATGAAACTTAAATTTGGGCCCTTTATTCCCTTGTGTGGCGTCACCTCCTTGCTCCCTAAGTGGCGCCACTGACCACTGGGCCACAAGCCCATTTTGATGTTTTAAACACAGATACTACCTTTTAAACCCTATAATGCCCAAACAGATAATTTTAACCAAGGCCTCTGCCTAAGCTTGAGCCCAATTTGGACCCCTAACACTTAAATTAACTCATTACACATGTTCACCCATTAAACGCATAGGCCCAAAAATTCAGGATGTTACAAGATCATTGCCAGAATTTCCAAAGCTTTGATCACCCGACTCAAGAATCAACACAATATTCTTATGGCTTATATCCTTAGTATGGTCATAAGTAGAGTTAGAATCTAGTGCCCTTGTGTAGTAATATTGTCTATGTGTTATATGTACTTGTAATTTTTCGAAAAAAATGGTTTAATAAAATTTCATCATCATTACTAACTATTATATAATGTCCTCAACAATTTTTGCATACAAAACAAATATTAGCTCATTGATTATCTAGCATTTAACTAATAATAAGTTTCATTATGTGGTCGAATCATAATGTGAGAAGACAACTTATATTGTTAGATAATCTAAAAGGTTCATAGTCTAATCAAAATTAAGGAAATCAATTAAAAGACTATTATGTTGTCTTTCAGGTCCAATTAGGGAGATACATTGTGCGAATGACTTCTAGAAGATAGAGATATAAATGTGACTAAGTAGATGGATAATTTTAAAAGGTCCATAGTCTAATCGAAATTAAGCAAATCTTAAATCCGTTTATCGATTTGTTTACTTGTGACGTTCATAGTGTGACTTACCTCAATCTTGAGTAAGTGATAGAATTTGTGCATGTAATTTATATGCTTTAATTTATTAAAAGTTTGAGTTCAATTGGTGATAGAGTTGAAAGCTAGTAAGTTGGGTATATGAATTCTGCATGACATAACTTCACTTACAATAGTATAATTCATATAATAAAGGATAAATGATATCCTCTCATTGGACTTACATGATAGATGAAAAAGTAATGTGGTCACGAGTCATTTTTGATAAGATGAATGACTTAATTACTATACATTAGTAATTGAATTTTTCATAAAGGAATATGTAATGGTTACCATGAGATAAAATAGGACCATATTTGGAGAACGAGTTTTCTTCCAAATAGACTAAGGATGTCCTATGAGAGTAACATACATATGAAAAGGCTATTGGATGAGGACATGATATAGTAGCTTTCGTAATGATATATAACAGGGGCAACTAAGTCATGGTACTTTAGTGGAATGACTCCATGACTAAATAATGTTGTAATTAATAGACGAAGAGTTAGGACTTAATTACAAATTATTTAATCCCTGATTATATATGCTCAATAGGTCTCTCCGCTAGCTCAGTATAACCTTGACCGTTTGCAATAGAATTAGTGATATAAAAATATGAAACGACAACTAGAGAAATAGATCGCATGTATCATTGTCCACACTGAATGCGTTTTCTCACTGCAAATAAAAGAGGACTAGAGAATTAAATTAATTTCTTCAAATTTTTATTTAATTATTTTGTAATTAAATAATTGATGTTTGAAGTGAAAATTAAATTAATTAAGTCATCATAGTTTCATGAGCACAAGTTAATTAAATTAATTTACTCATAAATTCTAGTACAATAAAATCAACATGACTTTAACGGAATTAGAATTGGGTTGAGAAAATAATTTAATTAGTTTAATTAATTAAATGAATAAATAATATTTTTGGGCATATGAAATGTATTTATTGGGTTAGATAAATTATATGAGTTGGTTTAAATTAGATAACACATATAATTGACCCAATACATAATAAGATCCAAATAAGCCTGACTTTAGAAGTAGAGGCGGCAAACCCTAGTTCGCGAGAGGGTGTGCTGCCGCCCTAGCATGTACTCTCCTAGTGAGAGTCAGCTTTCCTATTAAAATCTTCAGTTTCTAGCCTTTGAAAGTTCAAATAGTTTTAATTGAGTTGCGAATAGAGCCCACGCTCTAGCAAACTAATGTCAAGATTAACAAAGAAGATTAAATGGTTGAAAACCAGAAATGACAAATCCTTCTAATCTGAAAATACAAATATAATTTAGATAAAGAATTTATTATTATAAATATCACAGCGATTCAATTTTTAAGAGAATTTTAAAATCTTTCTATATTTGCAATAACTATTTTTAAACTGATTTTTCCGATAAGTACCACAATCAAAGCAGACGTGATCCAAACATTCATATTAAACCAATTTGCATAATCTAAAAGTTCACCAACAATATATGAAATACTTACATGTATAAAAAAAATTGTGGCTTGATTGCCTTCAAAATTTTCTAATCTTACTCGGTTGTGAAATCTATTTAATGCAGATTCGAGCACGCTACATTTTATTTTCCTTTACCCATGTTTTTTGGGATGACTTCTGTTTTGTTTGCAACTTAATAATCCCCAAAAAAGATGGGTGTTTTCTTCTGTTAGAATGATTTATTTCGTTTATCAAGAATATTACAATTGTTCACGTTCAAAGATCAAATCTCATAATCTTTTTTCCAAATCAAAAGAAAAATGTTATAAAAATATTTTTCATTCCATGATTTCATTGATATATATATTTTTAATTTCATATATAATTTACTTATACCATAATATTATTTGTTATAGATTATTATCATATTTACCAATAATGAATTTAGATAATTCACAAAAAATTAATAATTCTTTTTTTTATAGAATGTTTACTTTTATTTATCATCTCTTATCAATCTTTAAATAAAAAAATACACAAAGATGTGCTAAAACCTACGTCCGCTTAATAGTAACAACTAAAGTTTAATTTGTAATTTAATAGTGCTATATATAGGATTATATAGTATGTTATTATAAGTGTCGCTCATACTGAATGCATTTAGCACAAGATTTTAATGGAAAAAAAAACTACATAAGCAAGTTTTACTCTCTCTATATAAATTCCCATCAGTAAGCACAAAGAAAAAAATTTCCATTAGTAAGTCTTGGAACCGGAAGCCCCTGCATGAGTTTTGTTTTTTGTGTAATTAAACATTTTCTATATACATGTGGCTATAACACGAAAGAGAAAGAGAATCACTGAGATAAACAGCGGCCACCAGAGAAATTTTTTTTTTACTTTTTAAAAATTTAAATTTAAATTTTATTATTTTTAGAAGAGTTAAAAGGATAATTTTACTTTTATTAAAAGGTTAAAATTATAAAATTCCTATTTTAGGGGCGGGCCCTGCCAGCCCCTAAATCTGTCTCCGGATATAAAACGACATATATATTGGTATGAAGCGACAACTAAGGAAGTTACTCGTATGTAAACACAGGAAAGAAAATGGAAGGCTTCATTATTGCCATTGCTTTACAGCGCCCAAAACAAATGCTCTTCCTCAAAAAAATCCACGCGCTTTGTTGTCCTTTGCCTTCACATTTCTCCAATCAACTTTTCGTTGTCCATAATTAATTAATATTTTTAATATAAAAACACTATATTCTAGTTTAAAACTATGGTTATGCTAAATGTTGCACAGTATGTTGCAACAGTACAAACAACATTATGAGCAATATATCAGGGACATGATTGAGTTGATAATCTGATGTGTAATCATCCTTGTTATTAATATTTATTTTGAGATTTCGTTACATTAAATATAGAAATCTATTTATTTGTAATGTGAAACTAAATATAAATTTTTTTAATTCATTTATGAATAAATATCTTGTTGATTTATTGTTAAATTAACAAGGGCAACATCAAGGGGATTGGATAGGTTCACTCTTTAAAATTTATAAAAAAAATTAAGTTAGTATATGGTAAAATTATATTTTAGCTCTCAAAATAATAAAATTTTAATTTAGTCCTTGAAAAATTAAAAAAACAAAAACTATTAAAATGGTAAAATTGTAATTTAAATCTTAAACAAATATAACTTAATTTCCCTTGAGAATTTTTTTTTTAAAACTTTTCCTTTGGAGATTGATGAATTAAGGGGATTATTATGGTGACATTATTATCCTAAAGATTTGAAAGATCATATTGCTAACTTTAACCAATTAGCTTAAAAATAAAGGGTCTATAGTAGCTATTTTGCTTGATGAAATTCTATGATCATTTTCTTCTTATAAGAAATGTTTGCTACATAAGTAGGAAGGTGTTTGAGAGCAAGAAGTTCTTGTGAGAGTCCATTTAAGAGTTTAAGTCCTTAAGGCTGCAATACGCTTAGGATTGATTGAGCTTAAATTGGTAGTTGTACTATTGGCTAAATATTGGATTATTCCCTAGGTGAAGGCTTTGCAAATGTAGATGTATGCACCGAATTGTGTAATCAACGCTAGTGCATTTCAGTTTCTTCTATTTGCATGTTGTCTTTTTTCTTTTATTCTTTTTTTTTTGACACACATTATTATAACAGCCAAAACCATAATCTTGTACAATAACTTCTCAACTAGACATTTTTAATTAGTATAGAAACCTACCACCAAACATACGTGGTGTGATTGTAACGCCCTCGACCCGACCCGATCTACCATATCTGAATCTCGGGTGTTAAGTCCTTCTTATAGATGTAACTTAAAAATTTTCTTTCATTTTCATTAATGTAAACGTCTATCAATGAGTATAATAGAATCACTTATGACGTGCATTGTATAGTTACATTTGCATTTCGCCTATGTACAAACTACTATCTATGGCTCCAACAGAGTTTATTGTAAGAATAAAATGTATGGTTGTTATTTTGACTCAATAAAATTTCAGACTTTCCTACTTTATCTTAGTCTACTAGATATACTTTGGAGTACTACTTAATGAACTTTAGCGCAGACCCTGACACGCCATTTGACTTCATCTGTATGTTATAACAATCCAGCACGTCACTCTGTTAGCGTAGCCCTAACATTGTCTCTTAGCGCATATTCCTTTATAGACATGAAACCATAAACAAATTTTGTAAGTTTCTAAGAACTTAGTAAGCTAAACCTTAAAATACCTTATTTTATTCATTCTATGTCGCATATGCTATTTTGCACATCCTTAGGTATTTTGTGATCTTTCTTCCTTCTTTGGTAGGTACAATATTGAGGCTACCATTTTTTTTTCTTCAGGTCCATTTCCCTTATCTGGAGCATACTATACTTAACATCTCTTTACCTTCTATATCCTTTCTTAACTCTTACCTTATTATCAGTGAAACACTCTTAACCCATATCCGTCGTCAGAATAGAGTTATGGAGCATTTTCGTACAAACAGAACACTAAATCATTCATTTCATACATCAATGTAAACATAATCTAATTACGATCAATCACATACATAACGTCCCTTAATCGAGCTAACGAGGCCTTAAAATTACTTAAGAAACAATCCGAGACTAAATTGAAGACATTTGGAAAGTATAAGAAAAAGTTAAAAAATTTAGACTGTAGGGGTTACATGGCCGTGTGACTCACACGACTGAGACACATGCCCATGTTTTAGGACTTGTAGCAACCGAAATAGGGATATATGGCCATGTCCCAGCCCATGCCCATGCCCGTGTAACTTTTGAAGTTGGGTTACAAGGCCAAGCCACACGTCTGTGTGCCAGGCCATGTGCTAGGCCATGTAACTGCCTGACTTGCTAACCTTAAAACCTACAGAGGACACATGGCCACGTCTGTAACACCCCTTACCCATATTCAACGCCAGAACCGGGTACGAGGCATTACCGGACTTAACGCACTTGAACATATAACTTAGGGCTATAAAATTTCATTCCAACTTAAAACTTTCCATTCACATCCAAAACATCCTTGTTAAGGGCCTACGAGGCCTTAAACATGCAAACGAAGGGTCTCAGAATCAAACCGGGAACTTTTGTATACTTAGAAAAATTTTGCCTTAACAGGGCCACACGCCTGTGTGAAATGGGACACGTCCGTGTGGGCAGGCCGTGTGGTCACACACGCCTATGTCCCTAGCCCATGTAGGATTTATTTTCTTTTCGAACGTACAGGGGTTTTCACACGGCCGGGCACACGCCCGTGTCCTTGGCCCGTGTCCTTCACACGACTTAGACACGCCCGTGTCCTCACCCTGTGTGAAAACCTGGGTATTCTGTTTATGGTGTTAGCAACCATATAAAAAGCACACGGCCTAGACACACGCCTGTGTGTCTAACCCGTGGTCGACACTGACTTGCCACACTAACATGCAGGGGACACACGGCCCAGTCACACGCCCATGGGACTGACCGTGTGCCACACACGGCCTAGACACACGCCCGTGTGCCTACCGTGTGGACAAGAACAAGGCTATTTGCCAAGCTCTTTTTATCACCCTAACTCATACAACATCAATCACATTCAACCATTAACCAAGCAACCCAATCATGCATCACACATATTCATGAATAACCTCATCTTTCCATATATTAATAATAATGAGCCATTAAATACGACCATTTACAAAAGAGTTCATCTATGAAAGAGCCAACAAACTTGACCAAAATAACATAACATTTCACTAAGTCTAGCCTCTATACATGCCATAATCAAAATGCTAAGTCTAAATATACCGAGGTGAGTTGATAGTGTGGATGATATTCAGATTATCTTCGTATCCCGAGCTAGCTCTTTGACACTATAAAACAAAGGAAAAGAAAGGGAGTAAGCTTTAAGCTTAGTAAGTTTATATGCAAATAATAAGCATCATAGCATGTGCTAATTAATCAATAACATTTCATACGAAGCAAGGATAATTCACTTTTCCATGATCATGCTTACTCATTTCTTCCCTTACCACATTCCAATCGTATAACATATATATATTGCTCACATTTACTTGCACACATATCCTGCACCCATCACCACAAAGCCACATGAAACATTTACTTAGACAATTTCTCGATGAACCATTCAAAATAATACTAAGTACTTGGTGGTTTCGCACACAGCCCACCAATAATCAATAATAAGGTGGTATCGCACATAGCCTACCAACAAGAATATTTACGGTGGTTATGCATGTAACACCCCAAACCCGACCCAAAACACCACGGCCGAATTCGGAATGTTACTGGGAAAAACGTTTGAAAAGAATTTGATCCAAGGGTGAAAACACGTATTGAGTTTAAATATTTTTCTTAGCTTATAAAAGTTAACTTATTTATAAAAAGTTTATCGTTTTGAAAGTAGGATGACGAGAGAAAAAAAAAACTTTGAAGGTCGTGTGTAGTTAAAATCATAGTACGTTTGGAAATTCAAGAAAATTGAGTTGTTACGTGTATCCAGGTTTAAAACTTTAATTTAAGTCTTTAAGTCGCAAATTGTTTCCAAAATCATTTCCAGTTATTAGTTTGATCATCGCTCTAACTTAAAACATGATAAAAATCCCAAACATACTTAAAGCGGCCTTATTACAATAAAATATCCCAAAAGTAATTAAAAATCAAAAGTGCATAAATAAAACATCTTCTGCATGGCCACCTCGAATCCCCTCCAGCCCGGTCCAAGCATCATGTATCACCTGCATTGTTTTTAGAAAGTAGAGTGAGTCAAACAGACTCAGTGTGCAATTAATTCACATGCTTCCACACTTGGGCTTAGCCCACTTCCACACCAATCCACATACCATACATGTTTATGCATAATGAACCCCAACCCAACCTAGTGTCCATCCGCTACACACCCCCGTATCCAGCCACACACACCAGGGGATTACTAAATCGACCTTCCATCCGCTACACACCTCTTTGGTAGTCATGCTGCTCAAAGCTAATATAACGTGGCTCAGCCACCGATCACTATGTGACCAAAAATAACGTGGCCTAGCCACCGATCACCATGTGACCAAGATACAGTATCCACGATGTGACTCGAGGTCATCATCAATCCACGATGAAGCACAGAGCTATCATTAATCCATGATACGGCACACAGCCGACATCCAGTCACGATGAGGCACATAGCCAACATCAGTCCGTGATGTAGCTCAAGGCTAACATCAACCACGTACATAAATGTACACCCTTTTCCTTCATTAATCATATCCCGATCCCCATGCACATACATTATTTTATGAGAAAATGACAGAATAACCATCATGAACATATCAACATGCATACATAACATGCTTTCACATATGTCATCCAATATTTGATATCAACAGTTACTAACCTAACCATCAGATTACCCACCATGGGTAGCCACACCACCACAGCCGTTATCTCCGGCTATCACACATACCACATACGTATAATAAATAAAAAACTGAGAAACAGTACAATAACTACACACATGATAACCCGAAGCACTAGACTCTCGACGTCGACACTGTCACTAAACGAAACTACCGCTATCTGCCTACGATTCTGCTCTGACTCTGGCCCATACCCCGGTGGCCAATCCCACACCGCAGAAATCGAACGCTTCTTGAACTTAGGGGTAGGGATAACCCCTTTCTCTCCTTGACTGGTACTCGCATCCATTGAATAGCACTTAATCAGAAGACCCGGTTAATCGTTACATCAAAACTAAATGAGACAAACCAATACTTAATCGAGTACTCTTACCGAAATAAATCCGAATCCCGAAGGTTCCTTCTCAACCTTTGTCGAAACCCCCTACACTGGCCATGTTATAATCGGCTAACACCTATAGATAAAAGAAATGGCCTTTGGCCGAATATCACTATCTTCTTACCTTATTCGACCAAATCCCGAGAGCTTCTCCTCTTAACGTCAGCTACAAAGAATCCTGAACCTCACCTTTCATGGTTTCGGCCATACCAAAGAAATGAAGTTAAACTTATTGATTTCGATAACTTAAGGAGAAAAGATTGAGATCCGAATGGAATAGAAACCCCTTACCACACTTACTAACACCCGGTTGAGAAGATGATAGGAGAAGAACGACGACACCACTCACCCAGGCTCTGATAAATTCGGCTAGAGCAAAAGGTTTGAGAGATAGAAAAAGAACACGAAAAAGAAAACGAACAGATGGCTTAAAAGATTCGGCCAAGAAAAGAGAAACAGCATTCGACTATATAAAAAGAATTGTGAAGAAGATTTCGGCTTATGCAAGAGAAGTGAGGTAAAGTTTTTAAAGCTTAACCAAAATGAAAAGAAAGAAGAGAGAAGAGGAATAGATTCGGCTAGGGAAGAGATTAGAGGAGAAGAAAAAGATGATAATAAAAAGTGGCCTTAATGGTCCTACCAAATTTCGGCTAATGAACAAAAAGAAAGAAACCAGTTGAACAACTGGGGGTTTTCGACACAAATGAGAGAATGGGAAGAGAGAGCCAATTTCGGCAAAAAGGGAACTAAAGAAGAAAAACGCAAAAAGATGAACACTCCCTCACACTACCCAATTCGGCACCCCTACCCCTTTTCCTCAAAACTGAAAATGCCACCCTCCAAAGCCCCACATTCGGCCAACTCTTCTTCCCTCACCCAAATCCCGTCTTTTCTCCTACTTTTCCTCTATACCACCCATTCAAACGAATTTGAATGTTTCAAACCTCTCCAAGAGCTCTCCACCACTCATTCAAACACCTTGACCAAGTCTTCCTCCCATCCTTCCAGAGTTCAAATGCCGCCCAACTCTTCCTCCTCTTTGACGCAAAAAGCAACCCCAAAATGCTTCCTCTGCAGCTCGAACCTCCTCCTTCCTGGAACCCCTTTGACGCAACCTTCCCCCCTTGCTCCTTGCGTTACCATGCCACTTTACCACTTGGCTTCTTGTGCCATAAAACTCCACCTTTATTCCTTAAGACTTAGCTCCCCCAGCTCCCCCTAACTCAGCTTAAACCAACATTTTTCCGGAGTCCTCTACTTACACCCCAAGGTTCCCGAGACCCCCAAAACATACTCAAATAACATACAACAACACACAAAGCACACTACCACATGAATATGAACTAAAACGCATACCCCTAAATCCCGGATATTACAATGCACATAGCCCATTGTGAATGAATAATAAGGTGGTATCGTACACAACCCACCAAAAAGAATAATTACGGTGGTATGGCACATAGCCTACCAAATAATTATTACGGATATTTTTCCGCACTTACATATCTATTCCGAGGTTCATACGAGAATCACTCACTACCTATCAATTTCAATCAATATCAATCATAATTGATCTCATTCATACAATGCACGAATAAGTAACAACATATGTATTAAAGATGTATCGTTTACACATAAACTTACCTCGGTGCAAAATGTATTAATCGACGACTTAGTCCGTAACCTTGCCTTTTCCTCGGTCAAGGTTGTTTCCGCACTCTTCTTGATCTATAATAATAAAATTTACTCATTCAATCAATTTATATCTCATGATACATCAAAATTCCTACTTAGGCAAAAATGACCATTTTGCCCTTATACTTTGGCAAAATTATGATTTTGCCTCTAGGCTCGTAAATCATTTTTCATCACATTTTCTCATTAAACAAGCCTAGCTGAACATTTATTTCTCTTACAACAACTCACAAAACCAATTATTTCATGAATTTATTACACAATTATAACCTTTACAAATAAGTCCTATTAAGGTGTTTTCATGGTAACACCTTTCACAAAAGTTGTTCCTTAACTCATTAACATTCATTTTCTTCCATAAAAACTTAGCAAACAACATAAACACTCTCATGGAAAGTCCCTAAACTTTCAACCATTTTGTAAATTAGTCTCCTCATTAGCTAGCTTAAGCTTTGGGGGTTCCAAAAGTACAAAAATTATTAAGAAAGACCCATAAAATCACTTACTTACAAGAGAATGGCTTGGCTGAAAGTTTGAACTCCAAAAACCTCTAATTTCCTTCAATTTTCGGTGGAAAAGAAGCATGAATAGTGAAAGATGATATCTCTTTCATTTATCTTATTTTATTTATTTTTTTATCACCTAATTTCACCAAAATTTGACCAAAATTTAATACTCTTGTCTCTCTTGTTCCCTATGGCCAACCATACCCTCTTAATGGCCTAATTGCACTTTAAAGACCTCCAATTCAATATTCTATGGCTATAAAACACCTCTATATTGTATAATAGAACTTTTGCACTTTATGCGATTTAGTCCTTTTTCACAATTAAGCATACAATTGCTAAAATTGAAGCACCAAAATTTTCATACATCCATATAATTATGCCATAACACATAAAATAATATAAAAATAATTTTCTTCAACCTCAGATTAGCGGTCCCAAAATCACTGTTCCGACTAGCCCTAAAATCGGGCTGTTACAGTGTCACTGACACACTGCTGAGTCACACATCCGTGTCTCAAGCCGTGTGGACATGAAATTGGCCAAAATCAAGCCATTTCCATCACCCAAATCAAGCATGTACCTAAAAGCATTTTGTGCATAATCTCTAGGCTTCAATACCTTACCAAAACATGCATAAAATGACCAATTCAACAGACCATTCTCATACAACTAATATGGCATACAAGACACCTCAAATGCAGTCATCCTCAACTTACCTAAACATGCCAAAAACCTATCACAATTCAAGCATCATATCTCATTACTTATTAAGCTAAAACACAAAACACAATTAATGCATTCTTACTCCAACACTTTGCACCAAAAAGCTTTATACATCTACTACATATAAGTGTTCCAAAAGGCTTACCTAGTTATGCAACACAAGTCCAAATACCATTTAATATCAACAAACATAAACATATCAACTTTTAATATTTACATATTCATCAAAATATCATATTACTAAGGACCTTTCCTAATACATGCCACTTTAACCAATTACAACAAGAACCAAAATGACTACCGAGATGATGATAATAGTGCGTGAGCTTCCGAGTCGATCAAATCAAAGCAACAATTCCAAGAGTCCTAAAAAAAAATCAAACTAATAAGCACAAGGGAGCTTAGTAAGTTCAATAATAGATTCATTTGCTATCAACTAGAAATTTCCGAATGGATGTTAACTTTTTAATACACTGGCACTAAGCTTGCTAGGCACAAAACCTGAATAACACTGAGACAACGCTTACTAGGCACAAAGCTTGAATAACACCGGCACTAAGCCTGCTAAGAACAAAGCCTGAATAACACCAGCACCAAGCCTGCTAGGCACAAAGCCCGAATATCAATATAATTCCACATTTAAACATGATTCTTAACATAATTTAAAGATTAATCACTAACAAGGTATTCAATTCAACTATAAATAAACATATAATGAATTTACCGAACTAGATTGTAGAAATTGCAAAGCATAGGAATTACTCCAAAATCTTTCCTTTTCCACGATCGTCACCTTGTTCGTGATCTAAAACAATAATTTCATTCATTTGAGTACTTTAAAACATCAATTTAATCCATAATTCATTTTATGCAAAAATTATCATTTTGCCCCTAGCATTTTAACTTCTCACAATTTAGTCATTAATCTCATAAATTTAAATTTAAGCATTTTAATAATTTTCTCAAGCTACTCGAATTCTCTAGGGACCTCAACCAATCCATACAAACCATCATTTCACAAATTTACAATGAAATTTTATTATATTTACAAATAAGTCCCTAAATACAATTTTCATAAAAAATCACTTAACAAAACTTATTTATTTATCAACAAGGACTCATAATCTATCATAAAACATTAAGAATCACACAAGAGAATTCATGGTACACCTCTAAATCTTTAACAGCTTTGCAAATTGATCCCCGGGCTAGCTAGTTTAAGCTACAACGATCCCGAAAACATAAAAATCATTAAAAAATGAGCTTAAAAATCATACCATGCAAGTGAAATTCAAAATCAAGCTTCCCCCCTTCATCGATGTATTTTCAGCCAAGCTAGGAGAAAGAATGAAAGATGATAACTTTAATTCATCTTTTCTTTTCTTAATTTTCTTTTAATTCCCAAATTACCATTTTAGGCTTATTACTTATTACAATTTGCAACAAAACCTTGCTATGAATGTCCACTAACTACAAAAATGATTTAATTACCATCTAGGTCTTTTCACTTTAAAGTTCTATAGCCATTTGACCCTTTTAATTAATAGAACTCTATTTTTACTCTTTTTACAATTTAGTCTTTTTTACTTAGTTACTCATGCAAACATCAAAATTTCTTAGCAAAATTTCACTATGACCTTAATAATATCCTATAGATATTAAAATAATAATAATTTACTTATCAGATTTGTGGCCCTGAAACCACTGTTCTGATTTCATTGAAAATGAGTTGTTACAATCAGACTTAATATATTTTCTCATACTTACTAGTCTTATCATTTTCTTTGGGCAGGGTAGGCTACGCCCAATACTTAACTAAGATTTTTCCCATCTCTTCCTTACTTCAATATACTCTCTATACATAGTTTCAACACATAAAATTGCCTCACCACGTACTCTGACGCACATTAGCCTTTCTATTCATCCCTTGCAAGTATATGGGGCTCGCTATTCATTCAGTGTCCACCCAAAGGCATTGTCTTCAAATGGTCATCACGAGCTTCGTTCTTCAAAATTCGCCACAAAGTCTTTTCTTTCCAAAGATAGCCAAAGAGGCTTTCCTTTCAGAGTCTAACCATGAAGGCGTCCATTTAACAAAGACAGCCACAAAGGCGTCCTTTAATATAGATAGCCACGAAGATGTCCTTTTCACTTAGATAGCCACAAATGAATCTTTTTAATAGAGATAGCCACAAAGGTATTCCTTTAACATTAAGTACTTGCCACAAAGGCTTTCCCTTCAAAGTATCACTACAAAGGCATTCCTTTTAAAAGAGATTATCAATAAAGGATTCTATTTAATAGAGATCACAACAAAGTCTTCCATTTAATAGAGATAGCCATAAATGCTTCCTTTTATCAGAGATAACTATAAAGGCTTTCTTTTAATAGGGATTGCTACAAAGGTTTCTGTGTAACAGAGATAGTCAGAATGCTCACTTTTACGAAAATTGGTGTTTATATGATAAGGATTCGTCTAAACTCACCGTTGTTAGGTTTTCCCCTCATTGTTTGGTACTCACCCAACCGTCCTTTAAATCTTTTCCATATGATGCCATGGCCCAACCATGATCTTACACTATATGGTCTTCAGAGTGCCATGGACTTTTCCTTTTAGAGATTCATGTTTTTAGTCCCGACGGACCCCTTTAGATGACTCTAGAGACAGACACAAACACTTCATGCAAACTCATACCGGACAGGCTTATTCCTTTCAGACTTCTTCATAAAAGATGCATTCATGCTTACATATTCAATGCTCTTCAAATCAGACTCTTTCAAACCGTGACTAGCTCATGATAGACATGCTCATGCTTTCAGACATGTATGCATGCATACCATTTTTTTTCCTTCTTAGAGTCATAGAGTCATGCTTTACTAGTTTCATTTTCATGCTTTGTTAGTTTAAGTTTCACATTTTGGTCACTAAGCACATAAGTATCTAGATTACAAACATACATGTAAGAGTCAGTCTAGAGACTCACTTTATAACTTCATAGGAAGCTTAAACTTTAGATATAACCCTTTCTTATTTTAGGCAACTGTTTGAGCTCCAGACTTTTCAATCAGCCAGATGCTACGGATTCCTCGCCTCAGCAAACAAAGACTATTAGAACTCATTCGGGTAACATTTTGCCTCTACTTTAACTCAGATATATCACTAAGCTTTATTTTTTCAAGAGTACTCACATATATGCATTTCCTTAAAAGAAAGAGTCATGAAACATACCTTGTTGAGAGGGAGCTTACTAGTAAAAAAAACTAGAGTTCCAAACTTGTATTTTTAGGAGGAAGCTTTCATCTGCTCAGCCCCTCCATCCTTAAGAAGGGAGACAACCCTTCTTAACTTAACCTTAGTATCCTTTTTAACCTAACATAGGTTTTCATAAGGACTTGGTGAACGTCACATCAATACTGAGTGGCTTATCAAAATTTGCCACGTCTGAGAACTTACATGTTACTCATTTAGCCTTTAACTCTTCTGGTTTACACTTGGTTAGTTCTTAACTAGTTTTTCTTACAAATCACCTGATACGGGACGACATTGCTCACTAGAGGTTTTATGCCTTCTGGCATGGCCTTATACCTCATAACCATCCTTTTCGTAACTATTACTTTTGTTTCACTTATCAACCTAATCAGACTATGAATTATTGTATACTTATTTCCATATTAGAGTCCACCCATTCTATACGGAAAAAATGCATTTGGGTGACTACTACTTTATCAAATATTCCTCCCTATGATTTCTTAACCGTTCCTATTAGAGAGGGTCGTATAAATAGAACATTGTTGGTTTGCCTACTCTTTACGCCAAGATGGGCCTTTTTGGGTGAACACTTCTTCACTTGTCTTTTTTTTTTTCTATATAAATATACGCCTAATTCAAAGACTTATACACTCTTACCATTATTCTTCGAATCGTCATGCTTAACTTACCTATAAGTTTCGTTCCTCTAGAATATGCCAGACTAAGGTGTCATAAGCGTGCTCGAAAAGCAACTTATACTTAATTCAATCCTAACGTTGGACTCTTAAAACTATCCTCTTAAGCCTTATTCTTATGGAACTTATTTCCAACTTTTAGGATTTCTCCCAAGGGCGTACTCATAAACCTCAGTTCCTTATATAAATCCAAATTTTACTTATTCAAAACTTTATTCCGGAAATTCTTTACTTTCCTAAACAACACCTGGACACTAAGACTTTGCTAGGCGGGGTGTTTTAGTGATCCTTTTCCAAGTTGATGGCCATGAAATCTATGAAAGCCTAAAGTTTTGTTTCTCGACCACAGTTTCTAGACAAGTCAAATTAGCCTACTAGAAGGCGGACATGAAAGCTTTTATAAATGCCATAGACGAGATAGTGTGGCATTCGATTTTAACAATATGGAGTTCACCTAATTCCACTAATGAAGATGAAATAAGGCTTGTTAAGCCTAAAGAAACATAGACTATAGAAGAAGTTAGAACAAATAGCTGCAAATCAAAAGAATTTATTGTTATATTTAATGGAGTAGATCCCCAAGAATTCAAATAAATCTCAAAGTATGTCTTGGCTAGAGAAGCATAACAAACTGTCAAAATGACTCATTAAGGAACCCTAAGTGTCAAATGTCAAAGTTTTGAATGTTTGTGTCTAGGTTTGAGAACCTTAGAATGTTTAAAGATTAATATGTTTATGAGTTTAGTGTAAAACTGTGAGACATTTCTAATTTAGCTTTTCCCTTGGTGAACAATATTTAGAGGTGACACATGATCAAAACATTGCAAAAGGATTTATTATTAAGATTGAATCTATAAAAGAGGCTAAACATATCAATACCATGAGTCTAGATGAGCTAATTAGTTTATTGCATACTTTTGAAATGGACCTAAAAGGAAGTAGGAAAGAGAGAGAAAGTGAGTAAAATATGGAAAAAAAGGTGTTACCTTTAATGTAAAAGAACAACAGTATTGTAATAGATGCTTAACTAGTAGTTCTTATAGAAGTTCTTAAGCAAAAGCTTGATCTTCTTGCAAAAGTTTCAATAGAGCTATTTTGAAATATTTTAAGAAAAACAAGAACAGGAATACTCGGAGATCATCTAATGGATGCAAAGGGAAAAACATGGTGACTACAAATGAATCTTGTGACAGAAAAACAAAGGGAATTAATAATTTCAAGAATTCAAAAGCTTTGGGCATTTCAAGGTTGAATGTACTAACACTTTTGACAGGAGGAAAAGTCATTTAATGTCATCTAGAGTGACGAGGATTCAAAGAATGAAGAAGCTAAAGGTAAAGAGTGTTGAAAAAATCAATTTAGAAAATAGTGTTTTCATGCATATCGAAAGCTTAATTTTTTTAAAAATAGACCCTTTATGATATTTATAGAAATAAACTCCTAACTGAAATTATACATGTGCTTTGTACAAGGCGGTTAAGTACATCTTGACTTTCTACCAAGTGGTCTTTTCCATTATTCTCAAACCATGAATTTCTTTGAGTTTAGGCTTAAAAGATTATGAACTAAACACATAGAATGAAACTTTATTAACTTCCATTGGAAAACTTAGTTATCTCTTTAACCGATAACTATGTGTTTTCCTCAGAAAATAGAGTTTATTCTCTAAAATACATTTCCACTATTTTTTTGACAAAATGACGCTTATTAAGTGTGTAAATAGTTCAACACATAGTTCTTGTTTATAGAAAATTAGTACAAGAGTTCTACTTGAATAAGATTTAATTAAATAATAATATTTTAATAAAAAAGACAACTTCTACTATAAGTAGAAGAGATAGGGGCAAGGTTTAACACCTCAATCGTTTAGCCGAATGATCAGCCAAATGGGGTTGCTACCTATAAACTGAAATCAACTTAATATGTTACAGTGTGATTTTTACTTGCTTGCAAGCTAAAATGCACAATCCACATATATATAAGGGTGAGTTAAAAATTTTCATATCCATGAGCGAATTGACCAAATGTCAATCAATATAATACGACTGTAACACCCCAAACCCGACCCAGAAGTTAGGCCCGAATCTGGCATGTCACATTGAAGTGTTTTTCGAAAATAATGTTTTCATTGAAAACCCTCCTTAATATTTAAAAACTAAAGTATCAGTTTGTGTTTGTTTAATTTCAAAACGTAGTTCATTGAAAAGTTAATCACTTTAAAAACGTTATTCACTTCGTTAATAAATCTCTTTTAGTTGCGGAAGCTAATTTAAGGTAAAGAAGTTTAAAACGTAAGTTTTTAAAAACAGTAATTGGGTTGAAAACTTGTCTACGTCTAACAGATATAAAATGTAACAAAATCCCAAATTTAGAATTAAATCTAGAGAGGCCTTATTACAGAAATTAAAACCCAAAATAGAATTTAAAACATATATAAATTCCAAGGCAAAACAGCTGTAGTCGTGTGGTCACCTCCGAGTCCCTCGCAGCACCGATCCTCCTAACGCTGGGGATTACCTGCACAGTTAAAAACGGGGTGAGTTTACGAAAACTCAGTGTGTAATCCCCTTATTAGAGTAATAGTCAGTATATAGAAATAGAAGTCGAAACAGTCTAGGCCAAAGCCCTTTAACAGTAACAGTACAGTCCAGTTTAGAGCATACATGGGCCAAAACCCACTACAATATCATTTGGGTCACAGTCCATAACAGAATCAATTGGGCCCAGCCCAAACCAATATTGAAGAAGTTGCCCTAAGCCCAGTACAATGACAAATATCATAAACAGATATGCAACAGTATGAGGATACTTCCCACCCTGATCCAGCCAACACACCACCCGTACCAACCAACACACCATGTGGGACTAAGTCGACCCACCCAGCCAACACACCAAGCTTAGCACTGGTTGCGGCACTAAGTCAACAGAACGACTCGGCGCTGTGGATAGAACGACTAAAAGCCATAAACAGAATGGTTATAAACCATAATCAGGATGGCATAGAGCCATAATCAAGATGGCAAAAAGCTATCAGTAACTGTAATAAGTTTGGCACATAGCTATCAGCGACGATAATATAATCGGCACACAGCCACGAGTAATTATGATCGACATAGAGTCATCAATATATATGTTAGTTACATAGCCACAGGTAAATACGATTGGCACAAAGCCATAATCAAGATCGCGGCTTCAAGCCGTCCGTTGGTCCACAACCGTCTCATGCGACCCGTGTGACCTTAACAGATCAATACTGGATCCACAGTCGTCTCATGCGACCCGCGCGATCCTATCAAACATCCTCCATATCAATGTCCCAACCCCATGCAATATGTCGTGAATGTCATGCTCAATCATTACACGTGTATGCAAAATGGCCATGCTCAGTAACAGTCATTTAAACATATATTACAAGCATATCAGTCACACGACCACAGTCAAGTTAGTTAATACACAGTCATACGATAATAGTCAAATCAGTCAAATTCATAGTCTAAGTCAGTCATTTACCCACAAGGGCAAAACAATCATTTTACCATATAAGGGTATTTCGGTAATCCTACCCTTCAGGGGTATTTCGGTAATTTTATCCTACAGGGGTATTTTTGTAATTTTATAAATTGGGGGTATTTCGATAATTTCACAAATCGAGGGTATTTCAATAATTTCAAAAATCAGGGGTATTTCAGTAATTTTAAAAATTAAGGGTATTTCGGTAATTTCACAAACTGGGGGTATTTCGATAATTTTGCAAATCGAGTGTATTTCGGTAATTTTGTAAACTGGAAGTATTTCAATAATTTTCACAAATCGGGGTCTCAGCGACCCAACAAAAGGTCCACCGTCACCTCGAGCGACCTAAGTAACCTAAACAGTCACAACGGTGTAAATGGGCCTAAGGCCCATTATTCGGCCTAAGTGGGCCCATACGCTCGTGTGGCCCAATTAGCCCAGAAATAGCCTCGGTTATACAAACAACATAGTTTAAACCAATAGAAACCATATAACATGCATTTTATTCGTGTGGGGCCCACCAGCCCAGTGGCCCACACGGCTAATTGCACAAAACCGACACTAGCCATGTGGACTACACGACTCGGTCTAACATTTACCACAATATGCAAATTCAATCCATGTGGGGCCTACAGGCCCATTGGGTCCACATGGCCAATTTCAGCCCCAACGCGGCCCAAAATGACCTAAGCCCATGAGAATGCTCATGGTGGCCTCAACTATCTTACGCCCATATTCGTGGGCTCGGTCCACCACACGTGCGATCGTACGCTCGGCTGGCATCATTCGACGGTATTTCTGCTTTTCGGCATTTTGTCAATGTACGATTAGAAGGAGTGTGGTTACACACACTCTATCGGCTTTCCCGCCAACTACCGAATACAGGGTACTGTTACACACCTGATCACGTATAGTACTAAGAATTCATGATCGCCAGAACCTATATTCTAACATAACATTCAGTTAATCACTTATCAAATAGTGTTAGAAAAACTCTTAACAACTACTTAGCCGAGAGATCGACTACCACTTGCCTTGATTAGATCGGTCGACTGTGATTAGGCGACTCGAACCAGAGTTTGGTGCAGCCACCCTTCCGCATCTTGGCGGAAAGTCCCGTATAGCCGACACTACACGTGTCTTAAACTTAGGAGTAGAGGCTACGCGCTCAATCTCAACCGGCACCTTTTCCATCTCTTAATCACTAGAAACCTCTTTATAGCACCTAATTCCAAAATGGTACTGACTGCCTACCTTGAATAGCAACCGGTTCGTCTCTTTAACCACCGATCAAAGCCACCTTCCAAAACTTGACAAAACCTGTATAGCATTACCACCTTGTTAACTAAGACCATGAATGAAAAAGATTGGAACCCAAAAGAACAACAACTTACCACTACTTAGGAGTATTCGGCCTCCTAAGGTACACTCTAGGCTTGAGTAATACAAAGAACAGTCACACTTCTATTAGAGACGGAGGATAAAGATAGTGTTAAGGAGGAAGCTTATATCGACAAAGAGAGAAAGAGGGAGGAGAGACCAAAAGGTATTCGGTTACTCAGAACAAATGAGAGAGGGAGAGGGTGGAGAAATGATTCGTCAGAACGCTTATAGGTCGAAACGTTTGATCGATAGAGAAGGGAAAAAGAATGAAGGCAGAGAAAGAGAGGTTAAATTCAGCTCACATATAGGAAACAGGGAGAAGATAATAAAACTGAAATGGGAAAAACACAAAAAGGTTTATGGCAATATTTGGCACTATAGGTAGAAAAGAGAAAATACAAGAAATCGACATAAAAGAAAGTAATTGCCGAAAATGCACCAAATGCACTCCCTAGCCGAATATGCACATACCAGCTACCCAATTCGGCTACAACTTTTCCCATTTTCAAATTCCTTAAAAATCTCCACCAATCCCTCCATCGAATTTTTCTTCTTGATTTACTCCAACTCCCCATTCAAATTCAATTCAAATTCTTATAACCAATTCAACCATAGAGTTCCTGTCTAGTTCCAACACCTCCCCAGCTCAAGCAACAAAGTAAACATACAATTACGCACGCCATGCCTCGAACCTCAGACTCCTTGCCATACATGTTACACCCCCCAACCCGGTTAATACACTACGACCGAATTCGGCATGTCACAGGGTAAAGTATTTTGACCAAAACAAGTTGTAGGTTCGATTTGGAAGAATCGTCACTCGAAAATACGTTGGATGTTTAAAATTCTTGAAAGAAAACCACGTGAATTTAAGGAAATCCCGAAGTTGTTGAAGTGTAAGGTTGAAAACCGTTTCTCAAACATTTGACTTATAGTAACTCAATTTAAAAGGAGTTCGAGCCGATTGTCGTTATCACTTATTTATTCTTACCCGATGGTAAAGTTTAGAAAACCCGGTGAGAAGTGTAATTTAGAAAATTCTGATTTACCGGTTATGTAAACATGTTAAGTAGTTTACTTAAGCAAAATATAACAAACTTAAACAAGATAAAATAAACCCAAAATATTAATTAGTGGCCTTATTACAAACCCAAATAAAACCAAATTAAAAATAAAGTACCCAAAATAGCGAACAAACTAAAACTGAAAGCAATTTGCATGGCCACCTCGAGTCCGTCCGGCTCCACATCCGCAATCTACGAGTCATCTGTAAAAGATAAGAGAAGAGGTGAGTCACCGAGACTCAGTGTATAATCCCCCTCCCGATTATAGCAACACTCTTACACAGTTTCATAATCAAGTAACTAAGTCATGCATCCCAAACCTAGCCATCCACAACTCCATAATCTACCCCGTGTGGTACCAAACCACTGGTGGTACCAAACCACTGGTGACCCAAAGTCACAATCAAAGTATAAATGTGGTACCAAACCATTGGTGGTGCCAAACCACTGGTGACCCAAAGTCACAATTATCCATATGTGGGGCCAACCCACTTTGTGGTACCAAACCACTGGCGACAATCCCTTTCATGAGTAATATGTGGGGCCAACCCACTGTGGTATTAAACCACTGGGACGAGTCGCTAAAATATCCAATGTGATGCCAAACCACTGGTGACCCAAAGTCACAAATATCATATGTGGTGCCAAACCACTGGTGGTGCCAAACCACTGGTGACCCAAAGTCACAAATATCATATGTTGTACCAAACGACTGGTGGTGCCAAACCACTGGTGACCCAAAGTCACGAATAATCATCTTCCCCCTCCTCTCATAACACCCACTTTAATTCACATGCTTACACATACAACACTAACATGCTTTATCGATTAACAATATACTGCAACACAACATATATTCATCAGATATCAAATATCATTAACTATCAAAACGGACTTACCCGGAGTCCTCACTCATACCCATAAGGGTAACTTATCGATATCCTCACATTTTCCGGCTTTTAACAGTGTTTAAGTTGTTAACATATTATACATCGAATAAGAAGTGTGTAAAAGATACACACCTGATTACTCGCGAGACTAACGAATCCCGACAATCAAGATCTAACCAACGAATCGAGTGAAACCCGGGAATCCAAACGCTTGAGTACCCCCTTCCTATATACGGCCAACACAATACCATTAAGTAACTAGCCATTCGGCTTTAATCAAGAAATCGCGAAGGATATAACGCAATAAGATATCCCCCCTTTACCTTGGTATCCTTCAATCACCAAGCAAAACCCAAAGCAGTGTGATGATAAGCCTCCACCTACAATCGACCAAGATCTAAACCACTTAAACGAATAGCCTTCGGCTTTTCCAAATAATAAAAGAGTTGAATCAACAGAACCCTTACCACAGTCCTTAACGTAACCGATTGGAAAGGAATAGATAACCACGATCCGCTGTTACAAAACCCGAAGAATGATTATAAGACTAAGGGTAGTCGACTAAATCACCAACCATCCACCTGTCTGCTCCCGGCTTTTACTTCCCTTAAGAAACGGCAAAAGAAGAGAGCAAAGATAGAAAGAGATTCGGCCTTATGACAAAAGATGTAACACCCCAAACCCGGCCCACGAGTCTTGACCGGATCTGGTTTGTCACTGCGGAAAAACGTTTAAAATATTTTAACCTTAAAATAAAACATGGAAATTTGTGTTTATTTATAAAACATTGCTTATTTAAAATGCTAAGTAAAAATTTGATGTCATAAAGTATCCAGATTTGAAAACTTTAATATATATATATATAAATTTAAGAAAATGATATCATTTGCAAATAACATTTCATCGTCAATCCATAATAAAACATAATAATAAACTTCAAATGCTTAAGTGGCCTTATTACAATAATACTTATCAAAATACTGAAATTATAAAATATGAAAACAAATAAAATTAACTTCTGCATGGGCCACCTCGTATTCACTCCAACCCGGTCTGATCACCTAAAATCATCTGCGATGTTTGATAAAAATTGGGTGAGTCATACAGACTCAGTGTGTAATTAGACCACTGAATTCCATCCACATGTCAAACCATATAATAACCCATATAACAGATATTAAGATAATTTAATCACATGCTTTCACTTATTGGGCTTGGCCCACAACCACATCACATTCTTATAATAGTGTAATCAACCACATGTTTCCACATACTGGGCTTGGCCCATTTCCACATTAATTCACATAGCAGACAGATTTATGCAAAATGCACCCAACCCAGCCTAGGGTCCATCCTTTACACCTACCTTGGCAGACCCCTTGCCCAAGGCCGTGGCTAATCCACCGATCACATAGTGATCCACATATCTTACCTTGGCAGACTTGCTGCTCAAGGCCGTGGCTAGGCCACCGATCACATAAGTGATCCCACATATCAATCAATCTACGGTGATGCACACAGCTATCAACCGCCGAGATGTGGCACCTAGCCAACACCTCCCTTGATGAAGCACATAGCTAACATCAAGCGCTAATGTAGCACAAGGATAACATTAGACCACGTACATAATGTACACCCTTTCTTCTTTCACATTCAGATCCCATCCCATGCACATGCAACATATGATAATGTCATAACATAATAAAATGATGCATGCACATGCTATTCGGCATACAAACATATTCTCATTGGCATATTCACATTCTTAATATTTAACACTGACCTGATTTTTGATATACCCCTTAAGGGTATCCATTCATAATTGTCACTGCACACATTAGCATTTACACCACACATACAATATAACATAAACCCGGAAAACAGTGGGTTAATCACACACCTTACTATTTAGCGAAATCCTTAGCTACTTGAATTTAACACGATCCCGGAACTTCCTTATGCCTGTCGATTTACCCTTAAAAACCAAAATACACAATCGGTCACCACTTATACCAAATATGGCCTATGTAGCAAATATAACATTTGGCCCATATAGCAATTATAACATTTTGGCCCATAAAGGGTATTTTCGTAGTTTGGCCCATAGGGACATTTTGTATTTCGGCCCATTAGGGCATTTTCGTAATTCAGTAATCGTACCCACTAAGGGTAATTCGATAATTTACTCTCTAAGGGTAATTCGGTAATTTACCCTACAAGGGTAATTCGATAATTTCATATTTAACGGTGTTTTCGGAGATTCACTATCGCCTCGAGTGATACAGAACTCTATTTGGGTCTCTACGGAACTATTGGGTCAAAAATCCATTTTAAGCCCAAACGGGGTAATTTCGCAACTAAAACTTAACTAGTAATTTGGGGCATACAAATTTAAACTGTCCATTTGCGTCATACTGACTAAATTGCATATAACTCGAGTTAGAAAACTCAAAATCTAGATCCGTAAAATTTCCTTGAAACTAGACTCATGTATCTTCTTCCTGAAATTTTTCCAGAATTTTTGGCCTAGCCATTTAGTACAGTTTATTCCTTAAAGTTTCCCTTGTTTCACTGTCCAATGATTCTGACCTCTCTTAACTTAATTTCAAATGTATCACTGTACGGTTTTCATATACTGTTCCAACTTGTTTCTATTGAAAATAGACTCACTAAGGAATCCATACATATAAATTATAACCCGTAATTCATTTTGTACAATTTTATATGATTTTTCCAAAACAGATCAGTGAACCCCGAAGTTAATCAGAACCAGTCTCACTAAAATCAAGATATCTCAGAATATAAAATTCCTTTTCCTTCTCCGTTTCTTCCAAATTAAAATAGACACAGTAAGCTTTAATTTGATATCTTATTCACTTTCTAATTCCTTTTCTCCTATTTTTAGTGATTTTTCAAAAACACGTCACTGCTTCTAACCGAAACTGTTTTATTACAAAACATGATTATCACTACCATCAAACGCACGTTCGAGTGATCACGGATACCGGTTATCAATTTTCTTCGATATTTCTACCGAATCACAGAATATTTCATGTAAACTTTCAGAGAGATGTGAGATTTTCTCACCATTTCAAACATATATTCGGAAGAGTATGAGATTACACACCTTATTCGGAATCCGTAACGCGATGCTCTCCGCGACACCAAAAATCCGAGTCACTTATAACGAGGGATAGGTTTTCGATTGAACCTTTGATAAAGTACTTCGAGACCTTGCAACCAGCATAAACTCTCTCATGGCAAGTCCCTAGACTCTCAACCATATTACAAATTAGTCCCCTCATTAGCTAGCTTAAGCTTTGGGGCTCCAAAAATACAAAAAATTATCAACTAAAGTCATCAAAATCACTTACTTGCTAAAGGATTTGTTTGCTGAAATTTTTGAGCTCTCCAACCCTTGTTTGCTACCAATTCTAGGTGGCGATGAAGAGAAGAAAAGATGATACTTCTCTTTTCTTTATTTTCATAACTCTTTTTTTTATCTCTTTTTTCTTTCTTTCTTTTTTTTTTATCTCTTTTTTTTCCACCTACTCCACTCTACAAATTCTTTTATTCCTTTTTCATCCACCTACTCCACTCTTCAAATTCTTTTATTTCTTTTTCATCCACCTACTCCACTCTCCAAATTCTTTTATTTCTTTTATTTCCTTTTTTTTTCTTTTTCCTTATTTTCCTCCTTACCATACTTTTCCACAATTTAATAACTCCACCTTACCATAATTTAAAAATCCAATTTTGCCATATTTACAAGCTTGGCTGAAATTTAGGGAAATAGTACAAAAATAATAGTCAAAATTTGCACACAATGGGATTTGAACCTCTTCCCTCAAGGTACTTCACTTGATGCCATAACCTCCTTGCCATATGCTCATTTATGCTAGCAATTTACTCTTTTATTTCCATAAGCCTTGATGCCACTTACTATCTTTCCTTAATAGGCTTAAACACAAAATTTTACTAAGGCTCAACTTGAACTCGAAACTTCATAGAATCCGGTAACTTTCTAAAATCATCTTCTTAATAAGTCCAACTTGAAATAATGTCATTCTCTTGTTCTCAAAAATTTTAAACACTCCTATGCCCAAGGCCCATTGGGCCCATTCCTACTAGGCCCAATTTCGGGATGTTACAATTCTACCCTCCTTAAAGAAAATTTCGTCCTCGAAATTTCCAATCAACTATTAAACGCACTGCTGAAATCACACCACTATGCTTTCGCTGCGCACTCTGATCTTAAAGAACTATATAACTTTTTAGGTACATTTTCTAGGTTCACAATCAAGGTTACATACACTTTACTAGCAACATAAGAACAAACTGACCTTATAGCAAGCAAAGCAACCAGGGATATTCCAGAAATAAGAACTTACCCATTGCCACCTCTGGCACATCACTATCCTCGCGACGGCCGACTGCATAAACCAACCTTGGTTGCCTCGTATCTGTACCTTCAGCATCTTTGCTTGGTGCTCCACGACCTCGACCTGAACCATTTCCTCCATGGTTCGGACCACGACCCCTTGTCGCTTGCTGACCATCTCTACCTGGCTGCACATAGCCTTGGCCTGCTGTCCGAGCCCTATTCGGATCCTGAGGACAATCTTTAATCAAATGAGACTTGGACTTACACCTAAAACATTCCCGTTCCCGGTTCCAGCACTCGCCAACATGATACCTTCCACACTGAGCACACGGACGGTCCGGATGTCCAGCAGTTGGCTTAGAAACACGAGCAGGATTCTCAATCCTAGGTCTTTTCTGAAGACTCTCAGACGATTTTGACGGTCCAAAACTCCTCTTATCCCGGTTCCTATCCTTATCTCTGTTCTGTCTCACAGAGTCCTTAATCCCCTCGGCTACCTTAGCCTTCTCTACTAACACAGCGAACTCCTGCTCCTGATGTGGAGCTATCAACAATCTCAGGTCGTCCCTTAATCCATCCTCAAACCGGACACATCGTTCATGCTCCGTAGCCACCACTCCTCGAGCATATCGTCTCAACATTAAGAATTCAGCCTCGTACTCCGCTACGGACTTGTTCCCTTGAACTAACCCCAGAAATGCCTTTCTCTGTGCATCAATATAATGAGTCCCCACATACTTCTTCTGGTATGCTGCCTTAACATAATCCCAAGTGAGTTCTTCAGCTGAGGCACCATCCCATATTGTGAGCCACCATTGATACGCCTCGTCGCGAAGTAGCGCCACCATTCCTTTCACTTTCTCCTCACTGGTTAAATCTAGCTCATCCATAATTCGCTCGGTCGCCTCCAACCAATACTCAGCCGTACTGGGTGCCACACCTGATACACCTCGAAACACCTCAGCTCCATTGGCTCGGAGTCGCTCGGGTACGGACTTCCTAGCTCTCATATTTCCACCTACTCCAGCCACCATCTCAAGAACTCGCAGCACAGCCTGCGATACAGCATCATCCCCCGTCTGATCTTGCTGCTCATTACCAAAAGCTGGTGGTGGAGGTGGTACCTCATTCTCGGACCCTTGACCCGATCCAACGGGTTCCGATACGGCCATTCTACCTTGACCACGTCCACGACGACCGCGTCCTCTAGAACTCATTTCTAACATCGCTATTATTCTGATTAAAAAGTTTTATGCATCAGAATTTTGTTCCACTTATTATCCCCGAACAGTTTTATGACATAAAGTATTTAGAAGTAGTTCTTTCGATCAAACAAAATTTCAGTTCAAGTTCACTACTCTAATTCAGAGAATCACATTCTCATTCATAAATAAAGACACCTTCATTTCTCAATGAAGCCACATTCATTCACAACATTCACCATGCTACCATGGCCGTCTTCTCCTTTCTCAACCTAGGGGTAATTTCGTCATTTGTCCTATAAGGGTATTTTGGTAATAAATCAGGGTCAATTCCAAAAATCCTTATAAATCAAAGGTATTTCGAAATTTGCAAAAACTTGGGGTATTTTTGAGAATTTGTTTTCCAAATCGGTGATGTTGTAGAAATTTCAAAAATCGGGATCATTTTGGTAATTTTGTATGTCAGGGGTATTTTAGTAAATTTCCAAATCTGGGTATCTTGCTATTTCACAAAATAGAGGTTTTTGTTATTTTTGTAAGGTAAGAATATTTTAAAAGTCGAGGGTAATATTGGAATTTTAGAAACCAAGGGCATTTTAGTAATTTTACAACCAGGGGTATTTTCGTAATTTTTTGTAAATCGGAAAATAAACGTCTTTCAAAATCTAATTTAGGGTTTACAAACCAAAGGGATAATTTGATAATTTAAAAACTAAGGTTTTTATAAAAATATGGCTAGCCCCTTTCGGGTTTTAATTATCGAGTTTAGTCGATGACTAAGTCCTCTTGGTTAGGGTGAACGGTTACTACGCACCAGGTAGGATTCGAGTAAAGAGGTGGTGAGTCGATAGGACTGCTTAAGTACCAAGCTCTTACTGAATCCACTCCTAGACATGCGCACAACGGTTGCCACACCCTAGCTCGGCGACTTAATCACAGGTTTGATTAATGGCCCTTAAGTCTTATGCACTTGTGTTTGAGTAGACTAGTCCTAGGGTTCAATAGGTACTAGTTCACTAATCTACGTTCCCTTCATGCTTATAGAATTCACATTCACAATTCACTTCAGTAGTTGGAAGTACTTACCTGGTGGAATTCGGGCCGGAGATACAGGTGCCATGCCAGAATAACCTGAAAATTCCTTGAAAATCCATATTTTTGAAAACTATTTTCGGGCCCAAAACCTCAAAGCTGAGTTTTGAACCGGGCTCTGATACCAAATTGTAACACCCCAAACCCGGCCCACGAGTCTTGACCGGATCTGGTTTGTCACTGCGGAAAAACGTTTAAAATATTTTAACCTTAAAATAAAACATGGAAATTTGTGTTTATTTATAAAACATTGTTTATTTAAAATGCTAAGTAAAAATTTGATGTCATAAAGTATCCAGATTTGAAAACTTTAATATATATATAAATTTAAGAAAATAATATCATTTGCAAATAACATTTCATCGTCAATCCATAATAAAACATAATAATAAACTTCAAATGCTTAAATGGCCTTATTACAATAATACTTATTGAAATACTGAAATTATAAAATATGAAAACAAATAAAATTAACTTCTGCATGGGCCACCTCGTATTCACTCCAACCCGATCCGATCACCCAAAATCATCTACGATGTTTGATAAAAATTGGGTGAGTCATACAGACTCAGTGTGTAATTAGACCACTGAATTCCATCCACATGTCAAACCATATAATAACCCATATAACAGATATTAAGATAATTTAATCACATGCTTTCACTTATTGGGCTTGGCCCACAACCACATCACATTCTTATAATAGTGTAATCAACCACATGTTTCCACATACTGGGCTTGGCCCATTTCCACATTAATTCACATAGCAGACAGATTTATGCAAAATGCACCCAACCCAGCCTAGGGTCCATCCTTTACACCTACCTTGGCAGACCCCCTGCCCAAGGCTGTGGCTAATCCATCGATCACATAATGATCCACATATCTTACCTTGGCAGACTTGCTGCTCAAGGCCGTGGCTAGGCCACCGATCACATAAGTGATCCCACATATCAATCAATCTACGGTGATGCACACAGCTATCAACCGCCGAGATGTGGCACCTAGCCAACACCTCCCTTGATGAAGCACATAGCTAACATCAAGCGCTAATGTAGCACAAGGCTAACATTAGACCACGTACATAATGTACACCCTTTCTTCTTTCACATTCAGATCTCATCCCATGCACATGCAACATATGATAATGTCATAACATAATAAAATGATGCATGCACATGCTATTCGGCATACAAACATATTCTCATTGGCATATTCACATTCTTAATATTTAACACTGACCTGATTTTCGATATACCCCTTAAGGGTATCCATTCATAATTGTCACTGCACACATTAGCATTTACACCACACATACAATATAACATAAACCCGGAAAACAGTGGGTTAATCACACACCTTACTATTTAGCGAAATCCTTAGCTACTTGAATTTAACACGATCCCGGAACTTCCTTATGCCTGTCGATTTACCCTTAAAAACCAAAATACACAATCGGTCACCACTTATACCAAATATGGCCTATGTAGCAAATATAACATTTGGCCCATATAGCAATTATAACATTTGGCCCATAAAGGGTATTTTCGTAGTTTGGCCCATAGGGACATTTTGTATTTCGGCCCATTAGGGCATTTTCGTAATTCAGTAATCGTACCCACTAAGGGTAATTCGATAATTTACTCTCTAAGGGTAATTCGGTAATTTACCCTACAAGGGTAATTCGGTAATTTCATATTTAACGGTGTTTTCGGAGATTCACTATCGCCTCGAGTGATACAGAACTCTATTTGGGTCTCTACGGAACTATTGGGTCAAAAATCCATTTTAAGCCCAAACGGGGTAATTTCGCAACTAAAACTTAACTAGTAATTTGGGGCATACAAATTTAAACTGTCCATTTGCGTCATACTGAATAAATTGCATATAACTCGAGTTAGAAAACTCGAAATCTAGATCCGTAAAATTTCCTTGAAACTAGACTCATGTATCTTCTTCCTGAAATTTTTCCAGAATTTTTGGCCTAGCCATTTAGTACAGTTTATTCCTTAAAGTTTCCATTGTTTCACTGTCCAATGATTCTGACCTCTCTTAACTTAATTTCAAATGTATCACTGTACGGTTTTCATATACTGTTCCAACTTGTTTCTATTGAAAATAGACTCACTAAGGAATCCATACATATAAATTATAACCCGTAATTCATTTTGTACAATTTTATATGATTTTTCCAAAACAGATCAGTGAACCCCGAAGTTAATCAGAACCAGTCTCACTAAAATCAAGATATCTCAGAATATAAAATTCCTTTTCCTTCTCCGTTTCTTCGATATTAAAATAGACACAGTAAGCTTTAATTTGATATCTTATTCACTTTCTAATTCCTTTTATCATATTTTTAGTGATTTTTCAAAAACACGTCACTGCTTCTAACCGAAACTGTTTTATTACAAAACATGATTATCACTACCATCAAACGCATGTCCGAGTGATCACGGATACCGGTTATCAATTTTCTTCGATATTTCTACCGAATCACAGAATATTTCATGTAAACTTTCAGAGAGATGTGAGATTTTCTCACCATTTCAAACATATATTCGGAAGAGTATGAGATTACACACCTTATTCGGAATCCGTAACGCGATGCTCTCCGCGACACCAAAAATCTGAGTCACTTATAACGAGGGATAGGTTTTTGATTGAACCTTTGATAAAGTACTTCGAGACCTTGCAACCAGCATAAACTCTCTCATGGCAAGTCCCTAGACTCTCAACCATATTACAAATTAGTCCCCTCATTAGCTAGCTTAAGCTTTGGGGCTCCAAAAATACAAAAAATTATCAACTAAAGTCATCAAAATCACTTACTTGCTAAAGGATTTGTTTGCTGAAATTTTTGAGCTCTCCAACCCTTGTTTGCTACCAATTCTAGGTGGCGATGAAGAGAAGAAAAGATGATACTTCTCTTTTCTTTATTTTCATAACCCTTTTTTTTTTATCTCTTCTTTTCTTTCTTTCTTTCTTTTTTTATCTCTTTTTCTTTTCCACCTACTCCACTCTACAAATTCTTTTATTCCTTTTTCATCCACCTACTCCATTCCTCAAATTCTTTTATTTCTTTTTCATCCACCTACTCCACTCTCCAAATTCTTTTATTTCTTTTATTTCCTTTTTTTTCTTTTTCCTTATTTTCCTCCTTACCATACTTTTCCACAATTTAATAACTCCACCTTACCATAATTTAAAAATCCAATTTTGCCATATTTACAAGCTTGGCCGAAATTTAGGGAAATAGTACTAAAATAATAGTCAAAATTTGCACACAATGGGATTTGAACCTCTTCCCTCAAGGTACTTCACTTGATGCCATAACCTCCAATGCCATATGCTCATTTATGCTAGCAATTTACTCTTTTATTTCCATAAGCCTTGATGCCACTTACTATCTTTCCTTAATAGGCTTAAACACAAAATTTTACTAAGGCTCAACTTGAACTCGAAACTTCATAGAATCCGGTAACTTTCTAAAATCATCTTCTTAATAAGTCCAACTTGAAATAATGTCATTCTCTTGTTCTCAAAAATTTTAAACACTCCTATGCCCAAGGCCCATTGGGCCCATTCCTACTAGGCCCAATTTCGGGATGTTACAATTCTACCCTCCTTAAAGAAAATTTCGTCCTCGAAATTTCCAATCAACTATTAAACGCACTGCTGAAATCACACCACTATGCTTTCGCTGCGCACTCTGATCTTAAAGAACTATATAACTTTTTAGGTACATTTTCTAGGTTCACAATCAAGGTTACATACACTTTACTAGCAACATAAGAACAAACTGACCTTATAGCAAGCAAAGCAACCAGGGATATTCCAGAAATAAGAACTTACCCATTGCCATCTCTGGCACATCACTATCCTCGCGACGGCCGACTGCATAAACCAACCTTGGTTGCCTCGTATCTGTACCTTCAGCATCTTTGCTTGGTGCTCCACGACCTCGACCTGAACCATTTCCTCCATGGTTCGGACCACGACCCCTTGTCGCTTGCTGACCATCTCTACCTGGCTGCACATAGCCTTGGCCTGCTGTCCGAGCCCTATTCGGATCCTGAGGACAATCTTTAATCAAATGAGACTTGGACTTACACCTAAAACATTCCCGTTCCCGGTTCCAGCACTCGCCAACATGATACCTTCCACACTGAGCACACGGACGGTCCGGATGTCCAGCAGTTGGCTTAGAAACACGAGCAGGATTCTCAATCCTAGGTCTTTTCTGAAGACTCTCAGACGATTTTGACGGTCCAAAACTCCTCTTATCCCGGTTCCTATCCTTATCTCTGTTCTGTCTCACAGATCCTTAATCCCCTCGGCTACCTTAGCCTTCTCTACTAACACAGCGAACTCCCGCTCCTGATGTGGAGCTATCAACAATCTCAGGTCGTCCCTTAATCCGTCCTCAAACCGGACACATCGTTCATGCTCCGTAGCCACCACTCCTCGAGCATATCGTCTCAACATTAAGAATTCAGCCTCGTACTCCGCTACGGACTTATTCCCTTGAACTAGCCCCAGAAATGCCTTTCTCTGTGCATCAATATAATGAGTCCCCACATACTTCTTCTGGTATGCTGCCTTAACATAATCCCAAGTGAGTTCTTCAGCTGAGGCACCATCCCGTATTGTGAGCCACCATTGATACGCCTCGTCGCGAAGTAGCGCCACCATTCCTTTCACTTTCTCCTCACTGGTTAAATCTAGCTCATCCATAATTCGCTCGGTCGCCTCCAACCAATACTCAGCCGTACTGGGTGCCACACCTGATACACCTCGAAACACCTCAGCTCCATTGGCTCGGAGTCGCTCGGGTACGGACTTCCTAGCTCTCATATTTCCACCTACTCCAGCCACCATCTCAAGAACTCGCAGCACAGCCTGCGATACAGCATCATCCCCCGTCTGATCTTGCTGCTCATTACCAAAAGCTGGTGGTGGAGGTGGTACCTCATTCTCGGACCCTTGACCCGATCCAACGGGTTCCGATACGGCCATTCTACCTTGACCACGTCCACGACGACCACGTCCTCTAGAACTCATTTCTAACGTCGCTATTATTCTGATTAAAAAGTTTTATGCATCAGAATTTTGTTCCACTTATTATCCCCGAACAGTTTTATGACATAAAGTATTTAGAAGTAGTTCTTTCGATCAAACAAAATTTCAGTTCAAGTTCACTACTCTAATTCAGAGAATCACATTCTCATTCATAAATAAAGACACCTTCATTTCTTAATGAAGCCACATTCATTCACAACATTCACCATGCTACCATGGCCGTCTTCTCCTTTCTCAACCTAGGGGTAATTTCGTCATTTGTCCTATAAGGGTATTTTGGTAATAAATCAGGGTCAATTCCAAAAATCCTTATAAATCAAAGGTATTTCGAAATTTGCAAAAACTTGGGGTATTTTTGAGAATTTGTTTTCCAAATCGGTGATGTTGTAGAAATTTCAAAAATCGGGATCATTTTGGTAATTTTGTATGTCAGGGGTATTTTAGTAAATTTCCAAATCTGGGTATCTTGCTATTTCACAAAATAGAGGTTTTTGTTATTTTTGTAAGGTAAGAATATTTTAAAAGTTGAGGGTAATATTGGAATTTTAAAAACCAAGGGCATTTTAGTAATTTTACAACCAGGGGTATTTTCGTAATTTTTTGTAAATCAGAAAATAAACGTCTTTCAAAATCTAATTTAGGGTTTACAAACCAAAGGGATAATTTGATAATTTAAAAACTAAGGTTTTTATAAAAATATGGCTAGCCCCTTTCGGGTTTTAATTATCGAGTTTAGTTGATGACTAAGTCCTCTTGGTTAGGGTGAACGGTTACTATGCACCAGGTAGGATTCGAGTAAAGAGGTGGTGAGTCGATAGGACTGCTTAAGTACCAAGCTCTTACTGAATCCACTCCTAGACATGCGCACAACGGTTGCCACACCCTAGCTCGGCGACTTAATCACAGGTTTGTTTAATGGCCCTTAAGTCTTATGCACTTGTGTTTGAGTAGACTAGTCCTAGGGTTCAATAGGTACTAGTTCACTAATCTACGTTCCCTTCATGCTTATAGAATTCACATTCACAATTCACTTCAGTAGTTGGAAGTACTTACCTGGTGGACTTCGGGCCGGAGATACAGGTGCCATGCCAGAATAACCTGAAAATTCCTTGAAAATCCATATTTATGAAAACTATTTTCAGGCCCAAAACCTCAAAGCTGAGTTTTGAACCGGGCTCTGATACCAAACTGTAACACCCCAAACCCGGCCCACGAGTCTTGACCGGATCTGGTTTGTCACTGCGGAAAACGTTTAAAATATTTTAACCTTAAAATAAAACATGGAAATTTGTGTTTATTATAAAACATTGTTTATTTAAAATGCTAAGTAAAAATTTGATGTCATAAAGTATCCAGATTTGAAAACTTTAATATATATATAAATTTAAGAAAATAATATCATTTGCAAATAACATTTCATCGTCAATCCATAATAAAACATAATAATAAACTTCAAATGCTTAAGTGGCCTTATTACAATAATACTTATTGAAATACTGAAATTATAAAATATGAAAACAAATAAAATTAACTTCTGCATGGGCCACCTCGTATTCACTCCAACCCGGTCCGATCACCTAAAATCATCTGCGATGTTTGATAAAAATTGGGTGAGTCATACAGACTCAGTATGTAATTAGACCACTGAATTCCATCCACATGTCAAACCATATAATAACCCATATAACAGATATTAAGATAATTTAATCACATGCTTTCACTTATTGGGCTTGGCCCACAACCACATCACATTCTTATAATAGTGTAATCAACCACATGTTTCCACATACTGGGCTTGGCCCATTTCCACATTAATTCACATAGCAGACAGATTTATGCAAAATGCACCCAACCCAGCCTAGGGTCCATCCTTTACACCTATCTTGGCAGACCCCTTGCCCAAGGCCGTGGCTAATCCATCGATCACATAGTGATCCACATATCTTACCTTGGCAGACTTGCTGCTCAAGGCCGTGGCTAGGCCACCGATCACATAAGTGATCCCACATATCAATCAATCTACGGTGATGCACACAGCTATCAACCGCCGAGATGTGGCACCTAGCCAACACCTCCCTTGATGAAGCACATAGCTAACATCAAGCGCTAATGTAGCACAAGGCTAACATTAGACCACGTACATAATGTACACCCTTTCTTCTTTCACATTCAGAACCCATCCCATGCACATGCAACATATGATAATGTCATAACATAATAAAATGATGCATGCACATGCTATTCGGCATACAAACATATTCTCATTGGCATATTCACATTCTTAATATTTAACACTGACCTGATTTTCGATATACCCTTAAGGGTATCCATTCATAATTGTCACTGCACACATTAGCATTTACACCACACATACAATATAACATAAACCCGGAAAACAGTGGGTTAATCACACACCTTACTATTTAGCGAAATCCTTAGCTACTTGAATTTAATACGATCCCGGAACTTCCTTATGCCTGTCGATTTACCCTTAAAAACCAAAATACACAATCGGTCACCACTTATACCAAATATGGCCAATGTAGCAAATATAACATTTGGCCCATATAGCAATTATAACATTTTGGCCCATAAAGGGTATTTTCGTAGATTGGCCCATAGGGACATTTTGTATTTCGGCCCATTAGGGCATTTTCGTAATTCAGTAATCGTACCCACTAAGGGTAATTCGATAATTTACTCTCTAAGGGTAATTCGGTAATTTACCCTACAAGGGTAATTCGGTAATTTCATATTTAACGGTGTTTTCGGAGATTCACTATCGCCTCGAGTGATACAGAACTCTATTTGGGTCTCTACGGAACTATTGGGTCAAAAATCCATTTTAAGCCCAAACGGGGTAATTTCGCAACTAAAACTTAACTAGTAATTTGGGGCATACAAATTTAAACTGTCCATTTGCGTCATACTGACTAAATTGCATATAACTCGAGTTAGAAAACTCGAAATCTAGATCCGTAAAATTTCCTTAAAACTAGACTCATGTATCTTCTTACTGAAATTTTTCCAGAATTTTTGGCCTAGCCATTTAGTAGAGTTTATTCCTTAAAGTTTCCCTTGTTTCACTGTCCAATGATTCTGACCTCTCTTAACTTAATTTCAAATATCTCACTGTACGGTTTTCATATACTGTTCCAACTTGTTTCTCTTGAAAATAGACTCACTAAGGAATCCATACATATAAATTATAACCCATAATTCATTTTTTACAATTTTATATGATTTTTCCAAAACAGATCAGTGAACCCCGAAGTTAATCAGAACCAGTCTCACTAAAATCAAGATATCTCAGAATATAAAATTCCTTTTTCTTCTCCGTTTTTTCCATATTAAAATAAACACAGTAAGCTTTAATTTGATATCTTATTCACTTTCTAATTATTTTTCTCCTATTTTTAGTGATTTTTAAAATACACGTCACTGCTTCTAACCGAAACTGTTTTTATTACAAAACATGATTATCACTACCATCAAACGCACGTCCGAGTGATCCGGATACCGGTTATCAATTTTCTTCGATATTTCTACCGAATCACAGAATATTCATGTAAACTTTCAGAGAGATGTGAGATTTTCTCACCATTTCAAACATATTCGGAAGAGTATGAGATTACACACCTTATTCGGAATCCGTAACGCGATGCTCTCCGCGACACCAAAATCCGAGTCACTTATAACGAGGGATAGGTTTTCGATTGAACCTTTGATAAAGTACTTCGAGACCTTGCAACCAGCATAAACTCTCTCATGGCAAGTCCCTAGACTCTCAACCATATTACAAATTAGTCCCCTCATTAGCTAGCTTAAGCTTTGGGGCTCCAAAAATACAAAAAATTATCAACTAAAGTCATCAAAATCACTTACTTGCTAAAGGATTTGTTTGTTGAAATTTTTAAGCTCTCCAACCCTTGTTTGCTACCAATTCTAGGTGGTGATGAAGAGAAGAAAAGCTGATACTTCTCTTTTCTTTATTTTCATAACCCTTTTTTTTTTATCTCTTCTTTCTTTCTTTCTTTCTTTTTTTATCTCTTTTTTTTTCCCACCTACTCCACTCTACAAATTCTTTTATTCCTTTTTCATCCACCTACTCCACTCCTCAAATTCTTTTATTTCTTTTTCATCCACCTACTCCACTCTCCAAATTCTTTTATTTCTTTTATTTCCTTTTTTTTTCTTTTTCCTTATTTTCCTCCTTACCATACTTTTCCACAATTTAATAACTCCACCTTACCATAATTTAAAAATCCAATTTTGCCATCTTTACAAGCTTGGCCGAAATTTAGGGAAATAGTACAAAAATAATAGTCAAAATTTGCACACAATGGGATTTGAACCTCTTCCCTCAAGGTACTTCACTTGATGCCATAACCTCCTTGCCATATGCTCATTTATGCTAGCAATTTACTCTTTTATTTCCATAAGCCTTGATGCCACTTACTATCTTTCCTTAATAGGCTTAAACACAAAATTTTACTAAGGCCCAACTTGAACTCGAAACTTCATAGAATCCGGTAACTTTCTAAAATCATCTTCTTAATAAGTCCAACTTGAAATAATGTCATTCTCTTGTTCTCAAAAATTTTAAACACTCCTATGCCCAAGGCCCATTGGGCCCATTCCTACTAGGCCCAATTTCGGGATGTTACAAAAGAAGTAGAAGGGAAAAAGAGAGGATGAATCGAGAACTTACCAAGAGTTGAGATTCGGCAATGAGTAAAGGAAGTATGATCTCCGACTTTTAATGGTTGAAAGAGGACTTAAACCAAAGTAGTGAGACTCAAGGAGTTTTCGGCGAATCAAAGTGTTTTGAGATCAAGAACAAGATGGAGAAAAAGAAACAAGATGGGTGATGATTCGGCTTTGGAAAAGATGGAAAGGAAAATAAAGTAAAGTGGGTGGAGTGGATTCGGCTAGCACAACACAGGAACAGAAAAAGATGACGACAAGAAAGGGGGTTTCAGTTTTGATAATAAAGTCAAGAGAAATCAACAAAAGGTTGAGTTGAATGGGAATGAAGTTTCGGCCAAGCACTATAAGTTGAAAAGAGAAGAAGAGAAAAGAAGGCTTAGGGACTATTCGGTTTAACCAAAAAGGAAGAAAAACCCAAATAACTTTTGATGCCCTCACACTAAGCCGAAAATGCACCTATAGCTAGCTCCCCTTTGAATTTCGGCACACCAAACACACAAAAAACTGAATGCTCCCAACTCCCATAGCCACTACAACAATTCGGCTAAGCCTTCCCCCACTTCAATCCCTCTTTTCTCTCCTTGTTTTTCTCCTGGCCAACTATTCAAACAAGTTTGAATTCTTCAAACTCCACAAATTCCTCTTTTCCACCTGTTTTGAATCTGTTGACTTATTCAACATCTATCCATCAGAGTCCATCCTGAGCACAACTCCCCCTTGAACCTGGCGTCAAAAAATAAATAGCAAAAAAGGGATCTTCGTAGCTCGAACACAAGCTCCCCTAGCTCCTTGTGGCGTCATCTCACCAAGCTCTCAGTGGTGCCTCCCTTGCCACTTTACCACTGGTACTCTTGTGTCAAACACCCCATTAATTTCTCTTATCCCCTAACTCACTCAGCTCTCCCTTCTAAGTACCCAAAATATAAATTTTTGCTATAGTACCGGCCTACCCTTGGCTCATACCCAGACCCTAAAACACCCTAACTAGCATCATGCTCAAACCATTCACATGCAAATAATTAAAATGCAAGGGCCCCTATTTAAGGATGTTACACATGTAGCGCCACCTTGCCACTAGATCACCCACTCTCTTTGTGTCACATTTTACTTTCAATAAATTAAAAGGTCTAAAGGCCAAAGTCCAGGTTCCTTTAAAAGAAAAACCAAAACAAATTGCAAGAGCCAAGACTTTAACCTAAGCTCTCTTGCAACCTTAATGACGCCACAACCACTAGACCACATGCTTCCTTGTGTCATTTTTTTTAACACAATAATTTAAAAGGCCTACTTCCAAGCATCCAGGGTTTTATCCACTTAAAACTAAAATTTTTGCTAAAGCCTAGGTTTGAACCCAGGACTTCTCCAATACTTTTCAGGACCCTTAACCACTAAAGCGGACATTTAATTGTGTTATTCACTTGCACAACTAAATTCCAATTCCTCCGATACGCGAAGCCCATTTCTTCTAGGCCCAAAAGTCAGGGCGTTACAACGACATTCTTATAGCATTAGACCCACACCACGTCTTGTAGCTCAATTACATAACCAATTATGACCCTAAGCTTAAATCCTACCATTTTCCCCAAATGTACACATGTTATCATCAAGGGAATCATGCTCACACTAGCTTTAAGATTTTGGCTTTTCCCCTTTTCTAAGTATCATCTAGGTTAGTATACCTAAAAAAATAAAAATAGAGAAACGAGGTAAATTTGTAACACCCCTCGCCTGACCCAATTGTTGATTTAGAGCTACATAATGCTGTAGTCGAAAAATGGAGCAGTTAAAAACATTAATCAATCAATTCAAAATGAAAACCATTAAATTCAGTTATTTCAATCATTCAACACAATTTAAATCTTTTCGTGACTCATATTTGAACTTGCATAAGCTCTAAGGTTGACTCGGGATCAAACAAAGACCAAACCGCAAAAATTTGAAAAGTTTAGAATAACGTTGTGATGTAACACCCCAAACGTTCAACAAACCAGCCAGTTAAATAGAAACATTACGATTCCTGCTAAGTTTGTGTTGACAATATTAATACATAATTTAATGATGGTTACTAAGATATTTTATTAACTTATGACCTTTGACCCATGTTGAATTAATTACACTAGTATTAAATTTCAATTACAATAATTCCTAATCTTTAGGCTTATCCTACTTATTTCCCCACTATATGCATGCTACAGCTTAGATGAACAACTCACATTGGCTTGAAAGACTCTAGTTTAGCCCCTCTCAGCATCTTGTATAGCCTATCTTACCTAAGAAGCATAATAAGAAGCTAGGTAAGTTCAAATGGACCTCGTGAGTTATTAAAATAACAGAATCGATCTTGATATTATCATAATATGGTATGACTTCAATGAGCTAGTCTCATGTTTAACATCAATTGCACGAGGGTAGATCATGCGCCATCATGGTGCACTCTTGACATCATTCACCTTAACACAACTTGTAACACCCAAACCCGGCCCAGAAGTTAGGCCCGAATCTAGCGTGTCACATTGAAGTGTTTTTCGAAAACCATGTTTTCATTGAAAACCCTCCTTAATATTTAAAAACTAAAGTCTCAGTTTGTGTTCGTTCAATTTCGAAACGTGGTTCATTGAAAAGTTAATCACTTTTAAAAACATTATTAACTTCGTTAAAAATCTATTTTAGTTGCAGAAGCTAATTTAAGGTAAAGAAGTTTAAAACGTATGTTTTTTTTTAAAAAAGACGGTAATTGGGTTGAAAACTCGTCTACGTCTAACAGCTATTGAACGTAACAAAATTCCAAATTCAGAATTAAATCTAGAGAGGCTTTATTATAGAAATTAAAACCCAAAAACATAATTTAAAACATATATAAAGTCCAAAGCATAATAGCCGCAGTCGTGTGGTCACCTCCTAGTCCCTCGCAGCAGCGATTCTCCTGACTCTAGCGATTACCTGCACAGTTAAAAATGGGGTGCGTTTATGAAAACTCAGTGTGTAATCCCCTTACTAGTGTAACAGTCAGTATACAAAAATAGAAACTGAAACAGTCTGGGCCAAAGCCCTTTAACAGTAACAGTACAGTCCAGTTCAGAACATACGTGGGCCAAAACCCACTACAATATCATTTGGGTCACAGCCTTTAACAGAATCAATTGGGCCTAGCCCAAACCAATACAGAACAAGTGGCCCTAGGCCCAGTACAATGAAAAATCTCATAAACAGATATGCAACAGTATGACGATGCATCCCACCTCGATCCAGCCAACACACCACCCATACCAACCAACATACCATGTGGGGATAAAATCGACCCACCCAGCCAACACACCAAGCTTAGCACCGGTTGCGACACTAAGTCAACAGAATGGCTCGACGCCGTGGACAGAACGGCTAAAAGTCATAAACATCGCAGCAACGCTGCCAGTTAACAGAACGGCTACAAGCCATAAACAGAATGGTTATAAACCATAATCAGGATGGCACAGAGCCATAATCAGGATGGCACCAAGCTATCGGTAACTGTAATAATTTTGGCACATAGCCATAGCGACGGTAATATAATCAGTACACAACCACGGGTAATTATGATCGACACAGAGTCATCAATATATATGTTAGGCACATAGCCACGGTTATATACGATTGACACAAAGCCATAATCAAGATGGCATAGAGCCATTTTTAGGTTGGCACAGAGCCAAAATCAGATTATACGGCTTTAAGCCGTCTGTCGATCCACAGTTGTCTCATGCGACCCGTGCGACCTTAGCAGATCAATACTGGATCCACAGTCGTCTCATGTGACCCGTGCAACCCTACCAGAACTTCCTCCGTATCAATGTCCCAACCCCATGCAATATGTCGTGTATGTCACGCTCAATCATTACACGTGTATGCAAAATGGCCATGCTTAGTAACAGTCATTTAAACATATATCAAAAGCATATCAGTCACACGACCACAGTCAAGTCAGTTAAATTCATAGTCTAAGTCAGTCACTTACCCACAAGGGCAAAATATTCATTTTACCCTATAAGGGTATTTCAGTCATTTTACCCTATAGAGGTATTACAGTCATTTTACAATTAGGGGTATTTTGGTAATTTCACAAATTAGGGGTATTTCGATAATTTCACAAATCGGGGGTATTTCAGTAATTTCACAATCTGAAGGTATTTCAATAATTTTACAAATCGGGGGTACTTTGATAATTTTACAAATCGAGGGTATTTCGGTAATTTTACAAATTGGGGGTATTTCGATAATTTTACAATTTGAGGGTATTTCGGTAATTTTACAATCCGAGTGTATTTCGATAATTTTACAAATTGGGGGTATTTCAGTAATTTCACAAATCAGGGGTATTTTACAAATTTCACAATCTGAGGGTATTTCGATAATTTTACAAATCGAGAGTATTTCGGTAATTTCATAAATCGAGGGTATTTTGGTAATTTCACAAATCGGGGCTTAACGACCCAACAGAAGGTCTACCGTCGCCTCGAGCGACTTAAGTAACCCAAACAGACACAACGGTGTAAATGGGCCTAAGTGGGCCCACACGCTCTTGTGGCCCAATTAGCCCAAAAATAGCGTCGACCATACTTGTAGCACAGTTCAAACAAATAGAAACCATAAAACATGCATTTTATCCGTGTGGCCCTCATGCCCACTAGGCCCACACGGCCCATTTCGACCCAACGAGGCCCAGAACAGCTCAAGACCACGAGAGCGCTCGTGGTGGCCTCTACAGACTAACGCCCATGTTCGTGGGCTCGGTTCACCACACGCACGATCGCACGCTCGTGTGGCATCATATGCCATATTTCTGGCTTTTCGGTATTTTACCGATCTACAGTCATAGCAGTGTAAACAACACATACTTTCGGCTTTTCAGCCGATCATCGAATACCGCATAGAAATACACACCCTTTATTGGCTTTCTCGCCGACTATCGAATACAGGGTACTGTTACACACCTTTGGCTTATCAGCCGACTATCATGTAGAGGGTAAAAATACACACCTATTAACAAAGTCAAGTGAACTGCTCACGAGCCCAAAGCCTACATTCAAACACATTTATCATCAATCCCCTTCTCGTACAACAGACCAAAATCCAATAAATCCTTATGCTATCATATTTATTAAAGAACTCTAAATCCCTACCTTGATCGATCGACAGAAGGCCACACCCCTACGCCGTTGCCAAAGATTAACCACTAGGCCTATGGAATTCACGAATCGCAAAGTTACTTAAGAAGAAAGGAACAGTCGACCAAAGCAATAAGGTGAAGAGAAAGAGTTGCTATCCCAAAAGAATTGAGAGAGGGGGAGAAAGACTATTCGGCCAACACACCCAATTCCAAAAGCCAGAGAAAAAGGGATGATCCATCAGTCAACAAAATTGAAAGAGTGGAGGGAGAAGGCGGAATATTTGGTCAAGAAGACCACAAACATATCAAAGAGAATCGATTCACAAACTTGTAGGAAGCCAAAAAGAAAAGAGATTAAGGGGAAGAAGCAAAGTTCGATTTTGGCACAAAAATTAAGTGTCTAAGCGGCCAAGGAAGTAGCGATTCGAGATAGGGAACAAAGAAAATGAGTAGTAGAAGGAGGAGGCAATAGAAGAATTCGGCACCAACAAGCACAAAAACCAAATGGCAAAAGAAAAACACACAAAACCGAAACTTGAGGAATAACCCTCCACCGAACTTCTAAGTACCTCCTAAGAAAATTCGGCATAATACCACACCAACTCAAACTCCACTTTTTCCTCCATAAATCACTCCCTTAATCCTTCCACAAAATCCTACTTGATTCACTCAATGACCAATTCAAACCTTACCTAGTAGAGTTCAAGTCCACCTCTACTTCTCCACTGGCCATAGCAACAAAATAAATACCTCTTTGCTCCAGGCGCGACTCGAATACCAGCCCCCTTTGAAGCTTTATCACGCCACTCACCAATAAGCCACAAGCTCAATCGTGTCCTAATTTATCCTCAATATTTTATAAAGTCTTCATTCCAATATCCAGGTTTATTCAAGAAACAACCAAAAATTCTATGCACGCTATGACTTGAACCTCAGACCACATGCATACTCCTAACGCCGCCTTGCCACTTGACCACATGCTTCCTTGTGTCACATTTTATCCTCAAATATTAATAAGGCCTTCAAACTATCGCCAAGATCACCTAAAGGGAAAAACTCAAATTTTTGCTAGAGCCCTGGTTTGAACCCAAGACTCCTCCTACACTCCCAACTCTTTCTAAATCACTTAGCCACTAAACTAAACATGCAATTTGTGATATTTCTTGCACACATAAACTTTTATGTGCAGTCTCCTAGCTGCTCCCACGCACAAGGCCCAATCCTACTAGGCCCAAATTCAGGGCGTTACACAACTTGCAGATTGACACATTTTATACATTGACACGGTTCTCCATTTTCATCGTTCATGTATTAGTATATATTGTAGCATGATTCCACTTAGGCATATGCATTGATTTTACACAAGACAACTCTTTATCAAATTTCTTTGAGCAATCGATCATGTGCGGAGTATCTTCGTAGAATAATAGTATCACGGACTAACACTCAGTGGTTGGTCCCTAAAGACTCATGCATAAAATTTCACTTTTGGAGGACTTTTACATGCGGACCCACACAATGTAGCTTATATACGTAGATTCGAAGTTGGTGTAACACCCCTAACCTGTATCCATTGCCGAAATAAGGTTATATAGTGTTACCAGAGATTTTCAGAACATTTACAAACATTTCATGTTAATCACTATTCATTTACTAAGATTATACATAACGTCCCTTAAATGGGCCCTCGAGGCACAATACGAGCATTAGGAACGAATCGGGACTAAATCAGGATCTCAAGAAATTTTTCGTGAAATTCTAAAATTTTTCCCAAGTACAGGGCTCACATGCCCTTGTCCCTAACCCGTGTAACTCTATGACTTCTAAGGCATGAAAAAATTTAAGTCGCACGGCCAAGTCACATGTCCGTCTGCTAGGCTGTGTGGCGAGTTTTTATTTTCAAAATTAGGTGCAATTTTCACACGGCGTGTAACACGCCCGTGTTCAAGGCCTTGTCAACCACACGGCTGAGACAAACGCCCGTGTCTCTGCCCGTGTGCTCAATTCTGAGCATTCTGTTTTCTCAAAATTAAGGTGTAGGGGACACACGGCTTGACTACACGCCCATTATAACACCCATTTCCCGTATTCGACGCCAGAACAGGATACGAGGCATTACCAGACTTACATCACAAGCAATCACAAAATTTCGAGTCATAAAATTTGCGTCCAAATTAAAACCATTCATATTCGATCATGAAGTCCCTATTATGAGCCTACGAGGCCCAAAACATGCATTTGAAGTGTTGTGGGACTAAACCAAGAACTCAAGGAATTTTTATAAATTTTAGAAATTTTTTGCTAGAAGCAAGGCTCACACGCCCGTGTGGTCCAAGGGACACGCTCGTGCTTCAGACCGTGTTCAAATTAGGGTGCTCTATAGCTTGTGCCACACGGCTGTGCCACATGCTCGTGTGCCAGGCCGTGTAGCACACACGGCTGGGACACACGCCCTTGTCTCTGCTCGTGTGCTCAATTCTGGACATTCTGTTTTTTAAAATTAAGGTGCAGGGGACACACGGCCAGAACACATGCCCGTGGGGCAGATCGTGGGTCAGACACGACCTAGACACACACCCGTGTGTCTACTCATGTGGACAAAATAAATGCTATTTACCAAGCCATTTGCCACCCTTGCTCACACATACACTTACACCAATTCAAGGCACAAACATAACATACTTAGGCAACTAAAACTTCCACAATTATGATCAACACAATATCAACATCTGTCATACTCACAACAATTATTAAGCCACAATTGACTACTTTCAAGATACCTAATTGTACACCACTTTTTCATGTCATGAATAAACCACATTGCCAAACATTTCATATTCATGTCATAAATCACATTTCTATCATTCACCAAGTATTCCATTACCATATCACGAAAGATATTAGCACATATATATCTATACTTAGGCTTACAACCATGATAGCCCAAATAAGCCAATCTATATGGCCAAATATCACAACAAGCCTTTGATAATTACGAGTCAACACATTGGCTACAATCATAATGACACATATAACAAAGTAACTAAGTCCCTATACATGCCATACTTTCAAAGTACTAAGATCATCAATATCCAAAACAAGAAGGTTTGACAGTGTGATGCGAACCTTCGACGATCTCCAATCCCGAGCTAGCTTGGTAACACTATAGGATAAGGGAAAGAAAGCCGGTAAGCTATATAGCTTAGTAAGTTCATATGCAAATAATACAAAACATTATTCATACATTTGACATATAAATAACTTAACAAATATTAACACAAATGTCATTAAGACTTCATGAGTATAACTTACTCAATCACATTCTTACTAATAGTTCATCATATACCGAATCCATTTTCTTTGAGTTTTTTGTACATACTTGTACCAACTCGTAGCATAATCACGTACTTTCTCATCTTCGACATACCCGTTGAACACGAAATATTAACGGATTGTAATAGCCTAATTTTGGCCCTAATTGGAATGGTGGTTTCGGGACCACGAATCCGAGTCAGAACAATAATTTAATACTATTTTCAATGCTTATTATGTGTGAATTAGTGTGTGTGAAATTTTCATATTAAAATTTGATCGTTTTAGTGCTTAATTGTGAAAAAGGGTTTATTTGCATAAAAAGAAAACTTGATGGTTGATTGTGTACGTACTAAATTGAAGGTGGCTTCTTAAATTGAGGTATTAAAAGTGCAATTTAGACAAAAATTAAACTTAGTGCTAGTCATCATTTGCATGTGATAGTGATTGGAATTTTTTATCAGGTTTTATTATTAAAATATTAATTAAATTTGATATAATAATAAAACAAATAAAAGATGAAAATGTGTTCATCTTTCTTCCTCAAAATGATCGAAAGTAGCTAAGGAAAAAGGGAAGAGAACCTAGCTCCATTCGGCCTTATTTGAACTTGATTAAGGTGAGTATTTAGCTTATTTGTTTTTAATAATTCTTAAATTTTTGAGATAGTTGTTTTGAGTTTTAATTAGCCCATGTTGAAATTTGTGATTTGGTTGTGTTTTTCATGAGATGCCATTGAAGGAAACTTGATGTTCTTATTGTTTAATGATGAATTATAAATTAAATGTGATAGATTAATAAAAGTTGTTCTTGAATTTTTATGAAGTTAGGAGATTTGGATTGAGTTGTAAAAAAATAAAATTTTTAGAGGTTGGAATGTGAAATAAATAAGTTGTATAGATTTGTAATGGGAGGATGGAAATTCGGCTCTAAAGAATGGTGGCCAAATTTTGAGTATTTTGTGAGTTGTGTAATAGGGACTAAATTGTAAAAATTTTAAATGCTAGGGGTAAAATTATAATTTTCTCAATTATATGTTTTTGGATTAAATTGAATGAGAAAAGTGTTGAATGAGCTTAATTTGAATTGATTTGGATCAAGAACAAAAAGACACGGGTTTGGATCGTGGAAAAGTAAAGTTGAACGAATAGCCGAGAAACCTAATCCGTCAATTTCCGAGGTAAGTTTTTAAGCAATTGGATGAAATGAATTTGAATTGGATTAAGCATATTTAAACTCTTATTGCCAAATGCGATATGGAATGGGATGAAATATAGATAAACTAGCCGAATGTAAGGTTGGTAAATATATATAAATGTATAAGTGTTGATTCATTGAGTAATATGAGTATATGAATGAATAAAGAGGTAGCTAAATGTAAATATAAAATGAGAGAGATGTTGTTTTGAATAGATGGATGTAAATGTATATATATACATGTATTTTAGTTGTGCCGAATGAAATGGAATGATTTAAGGAAATTGAGTTGTTGTTGGACATTCGAATGTTTGAGTATGTATGTATGAGAATGAAATTATAAGTGTTAGCATAAATAAAGAAAGGTTTGGTTTAGGGGCACTATGTGTGCGAGCTTAAACACCGAGCACTGTGAGTGCGAAATCGGTGGAATGGCACTATGTGTGCGAGCTTAAACACCGAGCGCTGTGTGTGTGAAATCGGTGTGCGGAAAATGAGTAATGGAACTAAGTGTGCGATACATTACCGAAAGATGGCACTATGTGTGCGGTTTATCAAGTAACAGCACTAAGTGTGTGATACATTACATGAGTTGCACTGTGTGTGCGAATTATCGAACCTCTCAAGGATATGAACCAATGAATGGAGATAACCAAAAGAGACATGTAGGTAAATGATGCATGGAAATTGAATAACTTGGTGCTAATAAGGTAAGTTTTTCTTGTATACTAAATTATAGAAATGTGATGTATTCATTAATATTTGAGCTTGTTCGAAATGGACATAGGGCATGTGAACATTCGGTTTTGGAGATCTAATGAATATGATATTGCTATATGGTAATATGCTATATGTAATGTTGTTACGAACTCGTTAATGGTTAAGTTGAATTGATTAAATTTGTATAATGATTCATTGTATATATCTCCTTTTGCTTATAACTTACTAAGCTATATTAGCTTACCATACGTGTGTTGTTTGACTATTGTATAGAACTTGAAATCTAAGCTTGAGCTCGCTGATCATCGTCAAAGTCGATCACACTATCAACTATCATCGATATTTTGGTATCTCTTTTGTGAATGAACTGTAAGTCTATGGCATGTATAAGCTAAACTACTTTTATTTTGATTCAAATGATGTAAATATATGCCATACGAAAATGGCTATGTTTCTATGTATGAATATGACTTGGTAATGTTGTGGTTATTCAGTCTTGCTATAAGTTAAATTTGAAGGTTCATTTCATGGTACAAATATACGTGAGTGATATACTTGATTTAATTAGTCTTTTATTTAGTTTAAAGTTAAGAGTAATGATTCATGGTACTTTGCGAAAGTGGCTTGATCCTTTGGTTTAAACTTGATTTTATATGTTTTTAATTAAATAATTGAGTGATTGGTTTGATAATTCGGTTATGGTATAAGTACATTCGGCCTTGATTAAATTTTCATGAAGTTGTGATTATGCTATAATGTGAATGAGAATTTGGTTTCAGTTGTTTATATGTTAATATATTTATGTTTATAAATATTTATATATGCACATAGGTCAAAATGGCTATTGAAATGAATTAGTCAAGCAAAGACAAATTTGAAATGCTATTATGATGCTAGTATGCTAATGACCGAGGTGTACTTTGATGTCTATATGATCTTATTCGTAAATGATGAATTACATGATTGAATAATAATATGATTATATGTGAATGATCTTGTAATCAAATTAGGTATGTTTGTCTTTACTAGATATGATATGTAAGTTTTCTCTTATTAATCATTTAAATGCCGCATATGGTTTTTGACTATTAAACTCATGATTTATACTTATATATTTTATAAGGTAATTGGTGCGGCTTTGAGATATGTGCATTGGTTTGTAAATATGATATATGTTTGAAATGCAATTGGATTAAACTCTGAAGCATGATTCACAAGTTTAGTTAGCTAAAGTTTATTATATATAATTGCGAATAAGATTTATGTGATCATGTGATTATATGAAAGTGTATTCTTCTGGTAATACCTCGTAACCCTAATCCGGCGACGGATACGGGCTAGGGGTGTTACATAGATACTCGAAAATCTTGCACATAAGTGCCATATATGTATCCAATGCTACCACAAATCTCATAACACATATAAACTCGCCCTCGAGCTATCCTTGGGCCTGCTCACACAAGTTGTCAGTCAAGACGTAGCTACGCGATGCTGCTCACACAAGCTGTCAGGTATCTGCAACATATGCCGGTATACCCAGCCACCGGTAGGACGTACAGGACTAGCACCCGGGACACATAAATCAAATAATTACATGGGTTCCTAGTGACATGTCACTTGTATCCTAATCTATTCCTAAGGTTCAACCGGGATTTACTCGCTTGTCGAAATTTCGTCAATTTCATCCATAGAGTCAATCATACAATTCATGTAATAACAAAACATTTTAAATACAATTATAACGTTGCATTATTTACATACAAACTTACTTCCATACAAAAATAGTAGAAATAGACCTAATCGTCAAACACTTTGGTTTTCCCCCGATCTAGACCCGAACTTCATTTTTCTTGATTTATAATACCAAGTTCATCTCATTTAATCATCACATTAATCAATACATCCCAAATGTCACATTATGGAAAAATTACATTTTTGTCCCTAAAGTTTTGACATTTTACACTTTAGTCCCTAGGCTCATAAAATGAAATATATTCAATTTCTTCAAAACCCAAGCCTAGCCGAACCATTTTCATACTCATAACAACCTACATTTTCCATTTATTCACATTTTTCTACTCATTTTTATAAACTTTTACAAATAAGTCCTTTTTAACATTTTTACCGAAAATCACCTAGCAAAAGTCGTTTAACAAACAACAAACATACATTTTCTACCATCAAACATTGAAATACATACATGTTCAACATGAGTAAAATTTTAAACTTTAATCCCTTTTCAAATTAGTCCTTGGAAAGGCTAGATTAGGTTGAGACAACTTCAAAAACATAAAAATCATGAAAAACAGGGCAAGAACAGACTTATAATCGAGCTTGGAACCTAGACAAACCCTAGCTATGTCTTCCTTTGGGACATTCGACCATGGGAGGAAGAAGATGGACAAATTTTGGCTTTATTTTGGCTTTATAATTCATTTAATTACCAAATTACTAAAACGCCTTTAATGAAAACTTTAGAAACATACCTAACCATGTCCATTTTTGTCCACCAACTTAACCAATGGTCTAATTACCATCTAAGGACCTCTAATTTAAAATTTCATATCAAATAGAAACCTTTAACCTATAGAACTCACATTTTGCACTTATTACAATTTACTCTTTTTGACTAAATTGAGTGCCCAAACGTCAAAATTTTTGAACGGAATTTTCAAAAAATCATTCCATAAAATCGTAGACAATAAAAATATAAGAGAAATAAATTTTTCTGCGTCGGATTGTGGTCCCAAAACCACTGTTCCGACTAGACCTAAAATCGGGCTGTTACACCTATGGGGTAGGTCGTGTGTGACACACAGCCTAGACACACGCCCATATGTCTACCCATGTGGACAAAATGAAGCCATTTCTTAGCTTCATTTTCTCACCCAATTTTGCCAACAACCTACACCCATACTTGCATGTATATACCATCCAAATCAAGCATTAAAACCAAGCCTAAACTAACATCTATCATGACATAATATCACATGCAATTCATGTTTATAATTATACTTTTAGGGCATGTACAAGATAAACATACTCTATTCATCCACATTTAACACATAAGCATTGAACATGAAATAACTTATAAACACACCAAATAAATCATTACTAGCCATTGCAATGGCTAGATTACAAAACATCACTTACAAGTCATTATTTGGGCAAATAAGCCTATACATGCTATTATATCAAAATGAGATTTCTAATTATACCAAAAAGGAGATAGTGGATAGTGTGATTATGCTTCGATCGATCCTCCAACCTTCGTGAGCTTACGAGCACTATAAAACAAGGGAAAAGTAAATGGGGTAAGCATTTTCATGCTTAGTAAGTTTGTATAACGGAAAATAAACTTACCAGTCATATCTATTCAAACAAGCATACATAAACATACATTTCATCCATTATAGGTAGTTCACCTAAACATATGCACTTGATCAAGGAAGTTTGTCATATAGCATCATATAAATATCAAGTGAACATAAATGAACTCATTACATACAAACTTCCATTAATTCTACCTTTCCATATTTTCAGAGTCTTTTCTGTTGAACTAATGAAATTTCGATGGACATTCGGGTGATGTACATAAGGTATACATATAAATTATCCGTCAATTCATATTCATAATTACCCATTGGGCATAAGTTCAAAGATCACACTCTTGAGCCACATATTTTACAACAGGATTACCAGTCCAGGCTAAATCCCGATTTTTCAACCGACGTTCACAAGAGTCATTTAGGATTGCCAGTCCAGGCTAAATCCTATTAGTGACCAATGCTTTAAAGAGCTTAATTAGGGTTACCCGTCCGGGCTAAACCCAATCTATAGCATATGCTCGAGAGGCTTAATTTAGGATTACCGCTCCGAGCTAAATCTTATTTGTAACATTTTTCATATCCTACTCGTTTTAAGAAATCACCACAGTTCATCAAATTTCAATGTTCAACCGGGACATGACATTTTATCCATATTTTCTAAATTATAGTTATTTCATTATGTTCATCATCACATACATATCATTAAAATCATATAATTACATTCAAGCAATTTAACATACATATTTAAGTTACACGAACTTACCTTGACAATTGTTCGTGTTTGAATTCCAACTAATTCGAAACTTTTTGTTTCCCTCGATCTAATTCTGCAGTTGCTCTTTCCATGTCTATATAAGCAAATTTAATTATTAACTCATCACATTTTACATACATTTGCATTCTACTACATCCTAGGCAAAATTATTATTCTGCCCCTGCTCTTTTCAAAAATTATTATTTAAATAATAGTGAAATTCATACAATATAGTCCTCTTTCCAAGCCCAACTGAAATTTAAATAATAGTTTTTACAGCACACATATTTCACAATTTTCAGCATTTTTCATGGGTTTTACTACTTTTTTCATTTTAGTCCCTAACTAAGTTTCCATGAAAAATTGCTTTGTAAAAGTTGTTTATCTATCAACTATATTTCATTTTCTACCATAAATTTCAAATTTCCAACATTTACATCCATGGAAAAGTTTCTACACTTTGTTATCTTTTCAAATAAATCCCATAAATAGAAAGATTAGGCTATCCCGATTCTAAAAATATAAAAATTATTAAAAACGAGACTTGATTTCATACCTTTTCAAGCTTGGTGAGTTCTCTTCCTCTCTCCTAGGGTTTCCATAGAAAATATTGGGGAAGAAGATGATAATTTCTTTTTATTTTTCTATCATCTTTTTAATTTGTTTATTTCCAATTTAGTCCCTAGCCATTTCTAATTTGTCCATGGATGAGTCACCAAGAAAAATCTACATACTTTTCTTAATGGTCTAATTACTATAGAAGGACCTCTAATTTTGAATTCCATACCTATTTAATCCTTATAGCTTCTAGAATTCAACTTTTGTATTTTATTCGATTTAGTCCTTCACGAAATTAAGCACTAAATCGATAAAATTTTCGTACCAAAATTTTCACATATCATATCTATCATAATACAGACCATTTAATAAAATAAAAATAAATTATATTTTTGGGTCAGATTTGGGGTCCCGAAACCATTGTTTCGATTTCACCGAAATTGGGCTATTACCAGTTGGTGGGTTCATACATGCAAATTCTTACCTACGGCTCCCTAATTTGTGGACATGCTTCCACGGGCTCACACCTGTGGACTCACATGCTCGAATTCATGCATGCAAACTCATTCTTGGCGGACTTAGATTCATGGGATAATACCTTGGAGAATTTAGACTCGAGGATTCATACTCAACAGTTAGTTCTTGTAGACTCTTGCTTGAAGAGTAGTCCTTGCAAACTTTTTCTTGGAAGATAGTGTAATAACCTGATTTCAGTGTTGTCGAACATAGTGGTTTCAGGACCACAAATCTGATGAGTAAGTTAGTAATTATTATTATTTAATTTATATGAGTCAAATATGGTTTTATATTAAATTTTGGTTTCTTAAATTTTAGCTTATTGAGCAAATAGTAAAGATAAGTGGTTTATCCTGAAAGTCAAGTAGTTTTGGAAAATAAGATTTTGAGACTTTGTTTCTAAAAACCAGGGCCGTAAATATTTTTAGTAAATATTTATGGAGTTCTTATAATGGTATGTGAAGGTTCGGTTCAAAAAATTTATTGTTTAATTAGTTAATTAAAGAAAAAAGACTAAATCGTAAAAGTGTATAAAACTTAATCACTATTGATTTTTATTAGCCAATGTGTTTAATTAATTAATTTTTAGGTTTTAATTATAAAATAAATCATTTCTTTTTAAAGTGGACGGTTAGTGCGCATTTTTATCATAAATTATATGTTATTTTAAATGTTATAATAATATTAATAAAAGAAAAACGTGAGTAAAATAGGAGTCATCTTCTCCATTTCATATTTCCTCCCGAAATCACCATAGCTAACCTTAGAAACATTCTGTCAAGTTAAAGCTTTTTCATGTAAGTGATTTATTTACCCGTTTTTAATAATTTTTATGTTTTTGAGACCGTTGTAGCTTAATCTAGCTAACATGGGGACTATTTTGTAAAACTGTTAAGATTTTTGAAACTTTCCATTGATGGTTCTTTGATGTTTTTAGTATTAAATGATGAATTTGTAAATTTGGTTATTGATTAGGACTATTTTATAAAGGAATTTTTATTAGTTTTGAGTTTAGGGACTAATATTGTAACACCCCTAACTTGTATTTGTTGTCGGAATAAGGTTACAGAGCATTACCATAAAAATGAAACTCAATCATTCATTCTCAACATTTCATAATCATTTCAAAATCCAATCAACCACATGCATAACGTTCTAATTTGAGGCCTTAAAAACACTTTAGAAACGATTCTGGACTAAATCAGAAACATTTAAACTTGATGGAAAAAGATGGAAAAATTCACACTGCAGGGGTCATATGTGACTCACACGGATGAGACAAACACCCGTGTCTCAGGCCATGTGGATATTCGGAGTAGGGACATACGGCTGTGTCCCAGCTCGTATCAGTGCCCATGTAACTCTCTGACTTGGGTCACACGGTCAAGCCACACGCCTGTGTGTTAGGCCGTGTAACTCTTGAAATGCAACATTTAAAAAAAACCTACAAGGGACATACGACCATGTTGAGTGGCTGTGTGTCACACACGGCTAAGACACACGCCCGTGTCTTAGGCCGTGTGGACAAGAAATATGTAACACCCCAAACACGACCTAGACGTTATGGCCGAATCTGGTAGTGTCACATGATAGTGCTTTGGAAAAATTAACTACGTTAAACCATTTGTATTACCTTAGGCTTTCGTCAAAACGTGTCATGTAATAATTCATTATCCATTTCAAAATGTTATACGTTGCGGAAGCTTTTTAAAAGTAATTTGCGAATTCGTGTGTTTTTGATAAAACATTTGATTACTTTAAAAACTCGAGTCTTGTACTACTGCTAACAACTCATAAAATAATAATCCCAAATTAAAAACAAAAATCCAGAAAGGCCTTACTATAAGAATTACCCAGATATAATCAAACCATAATTATTAATTAAAATATAAAACTATAGTAAAATGTCCAGAACCGTGGTCACCGCCGAGTCCTCCGCCACACCAATCCATCTACTACTGGGGATTACCTAAACAGATTAAACAGAAGAGGGTGAGTTTTCACAAACTTAGTGTGTAATCCCCACAGAAAACATACACACAGTCATATCAGAAAACAGAAAGAAATTCATAGTTCGGGCCTGAGCTATTACATAAACGGTGTGGACTTTAGCCCACTCAGATACAGAATCAGATATATTATAGGGCCTCAGCCCATTTCCGTCTGAATTTGCAGAAAATAGAGTCCTACCCACCAGCCTCTACACACCAACTCTGTCCATCCCTACACACCATGTGGGGATAAAATCAACCCACCCAGCCCTACACACCATGTTGTACCGAATGCGGCACATAACCATAAATTTGCAGTTGAGCTGCCAGATAACAGGCTTAAGAGCCTTTCAGATACTTCCTCCAATCATAATCAACCCACCTTGATGCAATGCAACATACAAGAATGACATGCTTTTATATAGTAGAACTCATACATTCAGATCGGCATACATGCTTAGTACAGAAATCAAACAGTCAGATCATCTACTTAGGGGTCTAAGTATTGCTTACTGACCTTACGGTAGGTCCACAATTGACTAGGGCGACCCGTGCAACCTTACAGAACATTTCAAAAAAATGGCTCACACGCCCATGTGGCCTGCTTGTGTGGGCCCACACACCCGTGCGACCCACACGGCCCAAATTGGCCTTGGTCATGTAGATTACATGACCTCGCTTGGCCCTCAAGCGCACGGCTGGGCTCGTCAATCATACGGCGTGGCCCAGATCCCCACATGCCCGTGTGGTCCACAGGCCCAATTGGTCAAGCCCGTGTGTCGTACACGTCCTCGCCCAGCTGCTACACGGCCGTGTCGCTCGCGCACGGCCTGGCTCGTCGATCACACGGCCGTGTGGTGACTAACAGTCTTGCACATGTCCTACCACACGGTCGGCCACATGCCCGTGTGGCGACGACAGACTCGTTTTCGGCTTTCGCCGAAACCTCATTTTTTGCGTTTTCGGGTACACACCTGGTTTCGATTGAAGCTAAAACGACTCCCAAGCACTCTAGAACCTTTGATCGAAATGAGAATTCCACGCACTTAACTTGTCGATTAAGAACGCTATTTAGTCGCTTGATTGACCCCGAACAAGCGGGATGACGGTTGCCTACAACGGGACGATTTGTAAAAGAAAACAGAGAGAGTGGGGAAATGAGAGTAAAAATCAGCAGTAAGGAGGGGAGGAGAAGAAGAATGGCGTAAAAAAATTTTGGGAACAGGTGAAAGCCTAGAATTTTCGAAAAAGAAATCTGCTAGCCCCCTAATCTCTCCCATTAATTCTCTCCCTACTATCAGATTTTCAGTCCAACACAAACACCTACGTGGCACTGGCAGCAAAAATACATCCCTTGCCTGCGCAAGGATTCGAACTCCCAACCTTTAACAACCTCAACACTCCACTTAGCCACCAGACCAGCAGGCCCACTCTGTTAATTACTTACACACTTTAACTTATAAGCCTATTAGCCAAAGTTTTGGCTTTATTAATAAAAATACCAAAATTTACCCAAGTTGAGACTTGAACTTGGGACCTCCCAGACAGACCAAACACACCCAAATCACTCAACCACTAAAGCAGATAGGTATTTGTGTCTTGAAATTACAAAAGCTGAAATTAATGGAAAATCGGGGCGTTACAAAATAGGCCAAATTCAAGCTATTTCTTTCATCCAATTCAAGCACACCTAAACAAGCCATTTGCACATATGACCAAGGTATCAAAACATGTTCAACTATGCATGAAATGACCAATTTCCATTCAAACAATATGCTATAAAGGCACCTCAAACACATACATTTAACATACATAAACATGTGCATATCTAACCATTTAGCAACTGACTTGTTTCTATACCAAAACATACCACTTTGACATATACCAACCTTACCAATTTAGATTCATACCATAACAAAATAACTTTACCATTTGAACCACTTCTCTTATGTATCAAAACCATATAAATGACACAAAACTAGCCATTACCAAATGGTTCCAACATCCAATATATATACATACCAAATTTAGGTCGAAATGGTCATAATTCAACCAAACTCATTAGATTAAATCCTATATCAAAACATGCCCTAAATGATCACTTTGCAAACATGCCAACACATACCACTTTGGTCATAAAACCATGCATCAATTTGATCATATAACACCAAGCATTAAGCATAAAAGTGCAAAAGCACACCAACCATCAAGGCATCAAAATAACATTAAGTTTCACAAATTCATAGCAATATTACATGCCAATATCATTAACTAAACATTAGACATAGTCCACCTATATGTGTCATTACAACCACGACTAAAGCATCAAAATCTACTGATAAAATCGATGGATAGTGTGATGGATCTCCGACTAGCTTCCAACTTGATCGAGCTTCCAATAATCTGTAAAGTAAGAGAAAGATAACTACGTAAACAATGAATGCTTAGTAAGCTCGTATAAACCATAAGCATAAAATTTCATTTCGATAATAAACTTTATAGAATAGACTTAAACCTATGCCAATGTCATAAAATTCATTAATCTATATGTTCATTGACTCACAAATGAGTATATTCATTAATGTCACATATATTTATAATTCATAATATGAAAGGATTTTATGGGACGAAATGTATAACCATCAGCCTTTCTATAAGATTATACACCTTTCAATTTAATTACTTTCCATTTCGTTCCCAATGTTTATCATAAGCCTAAACGACATTATCAATTCCTGAATTAGTGTATTTATCCATGACATGGGTATATTCATTCACAGTATTCGTAAAACTTCTCACATATAAATACATCATTTACCACATTAAACCTTTTATAACATCATAAAACATCGCAATTACATACTTACAGTTTCATTCCTTTTTCTTACCCATTTAATATGCATAATACAAGCATAATCATAAACTTCAATTATATCCACAAGCTTAGCATAAGTCTAAGCACATCAACAACACATGTTAGTTCATTTAAACATGATTCGTATGAATTTGACATAAATAAACATTATACTTGAGCATATTTCAATTGGATTTATTATCCATCTCATAACATATCATGTAATACCCCTTACCCGTATACAACATCAAAACATGGTACGAGGCATTACCAGACTAATACACAAGCGATTATACAAACCGAGATATGATTTTCCACTCAAATTTAAAATGAACCTTCATATCACCCCTTAAACAAGCCTACGAGGCCTAAAACACACTTTAGGAATGGTTTGGAATCAAATCGAACTCTTTAGAAGATCTCTTGAAGGACTTAGAAAAATTCTCATCAAACAGTCCACACGCTCGTGTGGAGGAAGGGACACGCCTGTGTGGCATATCACATGCATGTGTTCCACACCCGTGTAGATTTATTTCTCTATTCGAACCTACAAGGGTTTTCACACGACCGGACATACGCCCGTGTCCATGGCCCGTTTCCCTCAAACAGCCTAGGCACGCCCGTGTCTTAGCCCCTGTGCAAAAACCTTGACATTCTGTTTCTGACATCATCAAACTATTAAGGTCACACGGCCAAGGCACACGCCCGTGTCCTTAGACCATGTAGAGAATTAAATTCCTAAGTTTAAGTGCAGACTTCACATGGTCTGGGCACACGCCCATGTCCTATGGTCGTGTCTTCCACACGGTGGAGACACACGGCTGTGTCTCAGCCCGTGTGGTTTGTAACACCCCAAACCCGGCCCATTCTCTCCGACCGAATTTGGAATGCCAATGCGAAACACGTTCGAAAAATATCCTTACTTAAGAGTAAAACCGTAAAAATTTGTTGAGCTTAACAAAACATTTTCGTGACTTGAAATATTCTAAGTAAAAACTAAATTATTATGAAAACACGGGATTCAAAACTTTATTATACATACTCAAGGGAATAAAATCATTTGCAATAAGCATTTAAATTGTCCACCCATAATAGAGCATAATAATAAAGATACTTAATAAAAGAACTGAAAATATAGATACTTAATTCATTAAACAAGATGTTCCTTTGCATGAAAATCCGCTTTTGCATGGCCACCTTTGTATCCGCTCTAACCCAGTCCAAGCTTTATGCGCCACCTGAAAGGTTAAATAAAAATTGGGTGAGTCACCAAGACTCAGTGCATAGTTAGTACACATGTCCCCACATATGGGCTTAGCCCATATCCACACAGTCCGTACACATGAATATGCAATTATGAAGCCCATAGCTAAAATCAAGAGCTAATGTAGCACGAGGCTAGCGTTAGGCCATGCACATAACGTACACCCTTTCCTCCAATAGTCTCATTCCAAGTCCCATGCATATATATATGTATCATGGTAACATATTACTCAAAACAAATATACATCACATGCCATCACATTTTTATACATTCATCAATAATCATTCATTATCGTAAATCACTGAAAGGTTAATACTATAACCACTAACCTGATTATTCGATCACCCACCTTGGGTATCCATCATCTTAACCCTTATGCACAACATACACATTTACATGAAATAACACATACAACACATATAACAAGCAAGAGAACAATGTGATAACTACGCACCTGACTAAAGCAAGATCCGATTTATCTAACACAATCTAAAATCCCGAAACTTGTCCTACTGCTGTCGATTTGCCTTTAAAACCGAGGTTAAAAATCGGTTAGCCACTTAAATACCAAAATGGCCTAAGGCCGAATACCACAACCACTAACCTTGAGCACTTCCATTCCCGAAAGACTCCTTTGATGCTCCTTAACACTAGCTACACACAAAAAGAGCACATCACTATGGCCTTATACACATTCGGCCACCCCTAAAACCAAGGTCAACATTCGGTTATCATCAAAACCCAAAATATAGCCTATGGCCGAGAGTCATACTTCCTTACCTTGCTTATCCAAAACCTGAATACTTGCTTGCTCCCGAAGATATCGAAATCCCTTGAATAGTCGAAACCAAGAGATCCCTCCAAGGTCCCTTAATGCTGGCAAGGGATTCGGCTAGGTCCTTCAAACGATGGTGGAGAAGTCGGCCATAAGGAGAAGATGAATTCGTCTATGGGGTTCCTTTAAAGTACCATGCAAAGGAAAAATGGATAGGAGAGGTTCATGAGGATTCGGCCAAGCTAGCAAATAGGAAGAAAAAGAATAAAATACAAATGGCCTTAAAGCTCCTTGAAGTTTCGGTCACAAACAAAAGAGAATGGAAGCTGAAACTAGATAGCTTTTTCTCAAAAAAAGAAAACGGCAGAAAAAGAGAGAAAGGAGAACAAAATTCGGCACACATATTAAGCATACATCAAAGTCGAAATGCCACCCCAAGAAGCCCTATATTCAGCCACCACCCTTGTAACTTCAAAACCAAGTATGAAGGTTCCTAAGGAAGCTGCACATTCGGCAAAGGAACAATTTGAAAGGAAAAGAAGAAGAAAAGATTAATTTTGGCTCCCTTTAGTTCTACTCAAAACCGGCTATGCACCAAAATGCAATAAGGAAAATCGGCCATGCTTTGCTAATACCCAAGCCGACAATGCTCCTCTCTTTTGCCCATTTCATGAAAATTCCAATACTATTTAAATAAGATAAACCAATATTAAATCCTTCTTTCCATCACTAACCCATCTCCCATGCATAAAATAATACTAACCCATCATCCTTCAAATAAAATAATAAAACAATAAAATGACTAGCCCATACTCCATCAGCATAGAAAAAATATAATGCCGTATGCATTAAATGCCCATGCAGCCACTAAGCTCCCACGCCGGCCAAAAAGAAAGACCCATGCAGGTGCTGCCCCCAGGTCTCGAACCCGAGACCTGGAGAAACGCTCTCCATGCCCCAGCCACTCAGCCAGCTGCTCATTTCATGCTATAATCCCATCGAAATTTCTTTTAAGCACTCCTCCGCTTGCCCCATTGCTTAGCGCTAAAACTAAAAAATAAAACGCACTCATGCGCTACCTTCAGGACTCGAACGCGCGACCTCATGAAGCTCCCTTGCTGCAAGCGTCCAAGCCACCTCACCCAGGCGCCTTTTTGTGACATGAACCACCCCGAATTTCTTTTAAGACATCCTTAGCCGAGTGTCTCCTTGACGCAAAAACATAAATTCTCCTTTTTTGCTTCCCTTGCAACTCGAACCACCTCCCTTCCTGCGCAGGCCTCCAAGACCCTTAAAGTAGCGTCCCAGCCACTTTACCAAACCGACGTTCATGTCCTAAACCCCACATAATTTTTCCTTAAGGGCTCATTTTCCTATTTTCCTCTTTTTAACCTAAAATTTCCAAAAATTTTCCAAAGCTTCCATTTTTGTCCTCAAGTTTTAAGAGCCCCTAAAACACATCCCAACCACTCTTCAAGCCTACTAACTCGTGAATTATGCTCCAACGCACAGCCTCTAATTTAGGATATTACATGGTTACTACTGGGCATTCTGATTTGCCAACTTAGCATGCAGGGGGACACACGGCCAAACCACACGCCCATAGGGCAGACCGTGTGTCACACATGGCCTAGACACATGCTCGTGTGCCTACTCGTGTGGACAAGAACAAGGCTATTTGCCAAGCGCTTTCTGCCACCCCAACTTGTACAAACATAAACCACATCAAGCCACCAACTCATTCATGCATAATTAATAAACAACCATGCAACTTGCACATTCATGAATAACCTCATCATTTCATAGCTTAATAAGAAAGAGTCATCAACTATGGCCTTATACAAAAGAATTCACCCTCAAATGATCCAACACATTTGGCCAAAACAATATGACATTCAACTAAGACTAAGTCCCTATACATGCCATACTCAAAATGCTAAATTTAACTATACTAAAATGTGTGGATAGTGTTGGTGATCCTCCGACTATCTCCGTATCCTGAGCTGGCTCTTTGACACTATAAAACAAGGGAAAAGAGAAGGGAGTAAGCTTTAAGCTTAATAAGTCTATATGTAAACAATAAACATCATACCACATAGTTATCAATCAAGAACATTACATACTAAATTAAAACCATTTAGATCCTCATAACCATACTTACTCATTTCAAACCTTACCACATCCCAAACACATATCATAAAACATTGCTTACATTTACATGCACTTATACCCTGCACTTATACCCTGCATTTATCACCACAAAGCCACATGTAATGTCACTTAGACAAGTTTCTCGATGAACACTTCGGAATAATATTAGATACTCGGTGGTTTCGCACATAGCCCACCATTAATAATTCACACGGTGGTATCGCACACAGCCCACCAACAATAATAATTACGGTGGTATCGCACACAACCCACCAATATTTACTTATTCATGGATTTTATCCGCATCATTTTTCCTATCCCTAGGGTTCCTCTTACTCACTCTCTATCATTTTTAATAGATCTCAATAATAATCATTCGCCTTCACACAATGCATTAATATGTAAAAACATACGTAATAAGGATGTATCATTTACACATAAACTTACCTCGATACAAAATATGCCAATTATAATTTAGTCTGAAACCTTGCATTTTCCTCGGTCAAGGTTGATTCCATGTTCTTTTTGATCTATAAGGACACATTTAATTTATTAATTAACCACATTAATTAAATCACTCCACAAATTCTTATTTTGGCAAAATTACCATTTTGCCCCTAGGCTCGTAAAATGAAACGTGTTCATTTTTCACACGCCCAAGCCTAGCCGATTCATATTCCCTCTTATAGCAACTCAAGATTTCAATTATTACACACATTTACTACCTATTTTGCAACGTTTACAAAAAGGTCCTTTTAGGTGTTTTCATGGAAACACCTTTCACAAAAGTTGTATATTCAACACCCAAGATTTATTTTCTTCCATAAAATTTCAGAAATCAACATAAATATTCACATGGAAAAACTCTAAACTCTCAACCATTTTGCAAAATAATCCCTCATTAGCTAGATTATGCTATAAGGGTCCCAAAAGTACAAAAATTAACAATAATGATCACCAAAGTCACTTACTAGTAAAGGTTAAAGTTGCTAAAAATTTTCAAGCTTCTAAACCCCTTCTCTTGATGATATTTTTGGTGGAAGAAGAAGTAAGAATGGGAAAAGATGATAGCTTCTTTGTTTTATCTTATTGTTTTCCATTAAGTCACCAAACACTACCTAACCATTGACCATGTCTCATCTTTGTCCCTATGGCCGGCCAACACTCTCCCAACATTAAAGACCTCAAATTTAATATTCTATAGCTATTTGACACCTCTATCTTGTAAAATAAAACTTTCTCACTTTATGCGATTTAGTCTTTTTTCGCAATTAAGCATACAATCACTAAAATTAATGCACCAAAATTTTCATGCACTCACATTTTGAATGGATGGCTAGGAGAAGAGATGAGTTGGAATTTATTTTGAATTTTTGAAGGGTTGGTATAGAGTGAAAGTAGGAGGAATTTTTTGGGATTTGGTGGGGGTTGAGTTGTTGGCCGAATTTAGTAGTATAAATAGGGGAGAGCTCACCTTTGGCCACCCTTTGGTTCCATTTGCTCTTGCCGAATTGCTTCACCATTTCTTTTGGCCGAAATTTCAAGACTTAGCCAAATTCTCCATTTATTCTTCCCATTTCACCTGAGCCGAAACTTCCATTGCATCTTATTCTTTCTTCTTTTGGATCCTTAGCCGAATCACTCACCCTTTCATCTCTCTTTTCTTCCATTTTGGGCTAAACCAAAAGTACACCCCCCATACCTTTCTTTCCTCTTGTCAAACCTTTTGGTCGAACCCCTATCTCCTTTCCATTGATTTTCTTTCATTGTTAGCAGTCAACTTGGTAAGTGGTGGTAAGGGGTTTATTTTGGTAAGTTATGTATTTAGTATTCGATTAAGTCTAAGGTTGTTAAGTGAATGATGCTAAGGCCGATTGTAGGGGAGAAGAGCCTAACGCAGGAGACTTTCTTTGGAGTGGTATAGTCAGCGTTTGCAGAAGCATTAAGTAGCGTTCGGGATTCAAGTTGTGTTGGTAAGAAATATTTAGTAAAATTGATACTTAGTTTGTGACTTGAGTGTTTAACCGTTGTTCTGATTAAGTGTGTTGATGGAGGCAACAACCAGTCAAGGAGGGCAAGGGAAAGCTCCTGTTCCGAAGTTCAAGAAGAGATCGTCTCGGCGGTTCGAGATTGGCCACCGGGGTGTGGGCCAGCAGCAGGTGATAGTTATAGGCAGATAGCTGTTGTTTCACTAAGCGATAGCATTGGGATCGAAAGTTTAGAACTGCAACTGTTAAGGTGCGTAATCACCGCACTATTTCTTCAGTTATTTGCCTGCTAACGTGTATATATATATGATGTGTGGTAGCCGATCATAATGGCTTAAGTGGTGAATTACCATGTTTGGGTAATCAGAGGTCAGGTGAGTAAGGTTGTGATTTTAAGTTAATACGATGTATAAGTATATGCATGATGTGGTAATGGTAGATGATAAATACTTACTCTATATGCTATTTTGACATGATTTATTGGGACATGGGCATGGGGTTGGATTTGATCACGAAAGGGCGGAGAGTACATACTGATGTACGTGGTCTAATGATAGCTTCAGGCTACATTAGCGCTTTATGAGTTGCTATGTGCATCATCAAGGGAGATGTTGGCTTGGTGCCCATCTCGGCGGTTGATCGCTATGTGCATCACCGTAGACAGATTACTATCGGGATCACGATGTGATTGGTGGCTCAGCCACGACCTTGTGCAGCGGGACTGCCGAGGTAAGATATGTGGGATCACTCGGTTGTAATCGGTGGATTAGCCACGGGCTTGAGCAGGGAGTCTGCTAAGGTTGGTGTATGGATGGACCTAGGTTGGGCTGTGATGCATGATTGCATGATTGGTTCGTGGATTGTATGGATATGGGCCAAGCCCATACGTGTGGAAATACGTGTTACGATTATGCACTGAGTCTATGGACTCACCCTATTTTCTTAACCATTTCAGGTGATGCGTAGATTTGGACCGGGATCGGAGAGGACACATGGTGGCCCATGCAGAAGGAAGAGTTTAAATATTTTAAGCTTATTTATATTAAGCATTTGGTTTTAAATATTGATTGTAATAAGGGCCTTAGAATTATTTTATTATTATTTTTGGTACTATTTTATTTTTAATTTAATTATGACTTGATAAATTAAATTACTAGCTTGTGAAGATGATTTTATTCTAATCTACTTATTCAAAGTATTCATATGTTAAAGTTTAATGTGGACATTTTTATAGTATCAAAGTTTAAAGTATAGTCTTAAAAGTACATGGGTTTTACCAAAAGTTAATAAATCTTACTGTTTTATTCGAAGTTAACAAGGATTTTCAACTGTCTTTCCGAAGTGACATAACCAGATTCGGTCGTAGTGAATGGGCCGAGTTTGGGGATGTTACAGATTGGTATCAGAGCCCGGTTCAAAACTTGGCTTTGAGGGTTTTGGGCCCAAAAACATTTTCAAAATGGGCTTTTCGAAATGTGGGCTTTTATAAAAAGTTTTCAGGTTATTCTGGCATGGCACCTGTACCTCCGGCCCGAAGTCCACCAGGTAAGTACTTCTAGCTCTTGAAGTGATTTGTTTGTGTGATTTATTATGGGCTTGATTGGGTTCATAGATTAGAATATTAAGGCTTTTTGGACCCTAGGATTAGTCTACTCAAACATATGCATAAGACTTAAGGATTATTAAACAAACCTATGAAGTTAGTCGCCGAGTTAAGGTGTGGCAACCACTGTACGCATGTCTAGGAGTGGTATTCAGTAAGAGCATGATATTTAAGCAGTCCTAGTGACTCACCTCCTCTTTACTCGAATCCTACCTGGTGTGTAGCTACGGTTCACCTTAACCAAGAGGACTTGTTCATAGGCTAAACCAGTTATTAAAACCCGAAAGGGAATTAGCCTTGCTATTTTTTTAAAACCCCTCTGTTTTAAATTTTTTTTTTCAAATTTACCCCTTTGGTTTGTGAAACCCTAAATCTGATTTTGAAAGACGTTTTTCGATTTATAAAATTTCCAAAATGCCCCTAGTGGCAAAAATTACAAAAATGCCCCTGTATTGTAAAATTACCGTACTACCCTCAACTTTTGATAAAATGCTTTTTACTTTGCAAAATACCAAAATCTCGAGTTTTCAAAATTTTAAGATACCCTGGTTTGTGGAAATTTACGAAAATACCTCTGGTTGGTAAAATTACCTAAAACGCTCTTGGGTTTCTAAATTTTCAGATTTCTCTCGACTTTTACTGAAATATTCCTATTTTACCAAATATCAAAAAATCCCATTTTGTGAAATATTGTGATATTCCGATTTGGAGAATTTACGAAAATGCCCATGATTTCCAAAATTACTGAGATAACTCCAATTTTTGCAATTTTTGCAACATCTTTGATTTGAGAAGCAAATTTTCAAGATGACCCCTGAGATTGTGTAAATTTTGAAATATCCTTAAGTTGGAAAACTATTTTCAAAATTGACCTTGAGTTATTACCAAAATACCCCTGTAGGAAAATGACGAATTTACCCCTGGGTTGGAAATGCTAAGAATGTGAATGTTTGAATTAGAATAGAGAACTTTAGATGAAACTTTGATTGATCGAAAGAACCACTCTCGGAAATTTCTTTTCATAAAATTTGCTCGTGGATAAATAGTAAAACAATTTCTAATGCATAAAACTTTTAAACAGACTAAATCGAGGCGCTAGATATGAGTTCTAGGGGGCGTGGTCGTAATGCTCGTGGATGTGGTCGAGGCAGGATGTCAGTATCGGAACCGGTTGGGTCTGGCCATGGGTCAGAAAACGGTGTGCCACCACCAGCTGTTGAAGTTGAGTATCAGGATCAGACTGGTGGAGACGACGCAGTATCGCAGGCTATGCTGCGGGTGCTTGAGCGGGTGGCGGGAGCTAATGCGAGCAATGGGACTCGGAAGTCGGTACCCCAGAGACTTAGGTCGAATGGAGCCGAAGTTTTCAGAGGAGTGTCTGGGGTAGCTCCGAACGTGGCAGAATACTGGCTAGAGGCAGTGGAAAGGATTATGGACGACTTGGATTTAACTTCAGAGGAGAAGCTCAAGGGTGCTATATCGCTTCTTCGGGATGAGGCCTACCAGTGGTGGCTCACGGTTAAGGAAAGTACTCCTGTCGATCGAGTGGACTGGGGTTACTTTAAGATCAAGTTTGAAGGAAAGTATGTCGGAGCGAGCTATGTGGATGCTCAGAGGAAGGCGTTCCTCAATCTGGTGCAAGGAGGCAAGTCAATAGCGGAGTACGAGGCTGAGTTTCTGCAGTTGAGCCGGTATGCTCGGGGCATCGTGGCAACAGATTATGAGAGATGCGTCAGATTTGAAGATGGGCTACGGGATGAGCTACGAGTTTTGATTGCTCCGCAACATGAAAGAGACTTCACTGTATTAGTGGAGAAAGCTCGGATAGCTGAGGAGGTCAAGAAGGCTGAGAGGCACAACAGAGAAAGAAACCGTGATAAGAGAAGTGTTGGATCGCCAGAAGTGTTTGAGAGGGTTCAGAAAAGACCAAGGGTCGAGACTCCTATTCGTATTGCTAAGCCAGCCGCCGGAAATCCAAATCGTCCGTGTGCGCAGTGCGGAAGGTATCATGCTGGCGAGTGCTGGAATCGAGTTCGAGAATGCTTCAGATGCAAGTCCAAGACTCATCTGGTTAAGGTTGTCCCCAGAATCCGAATAGAACTCGGACATTAGGCCAAGGTTATGTGCAGCCGGGCAGAGGTGGTCAGCAGGCGACGAGAGGTCGTGGTCTGAACCATGGAGGGAGTGGTTCCGGCCGAGGTCGTGGAACATTAGGCCTCGGTAATGGTGGCACTGAGGCAAGACAGCCAGGTCTGGTTTGTGCAGTCCGTCGAAGGGAGGATAGTGATGTACCAGATGTGTCGGCGGGTAAGTTTCTCATGTTTGGAATATTCTTTGTTGTTTTGTTCGTTTGGGTGACTGTTTGTTTTGTTGCTCGTAAAGTATCTAGAACTTTAAGTATGGACTTAGAAACTGTGCCTAGATAGTATGTTAGCTCTTTGAGATCAGAGTGCTCAGCTATAGCGTAGCATGTTGTTAGTCTAGTCAAGTAATTTCGAGGACGAAATTATTTTAAGGAGGGTAGAATTGTAACACCCTGGTTCTAGGGGTTATGCATTTGGTGCATAACTCAGGTGTTGCCACACTTCAGTGTGTGGTCGGGTGAGTTTTAGGGGTCTTGAGAACCCTAGGTGGTGGGGGAATGCCTTAGGAAATTTTTAGTTTTAGTGGTTAAAAGGGGAGCTTGGAAAAGTTGGGTCTTAAGAGAAATTTTGGTGAAGATATGACGCAAAGAATGGCTTGGCAGAGTGGCAGGGAAGACGCCACATAAGGCATGGAGAAGTGACGCCTCAAGGGGCTTTGGGGTCTCAGGATCAAGCTGCAAAGGCAGCATTTTCTTTTGTTTTTGCGTCATGAGCAAGGGGGAAGAGTTGGTTTCGGTTTTGGCACCTTAAAAAGGGGGATTTTGACTTGTTCAAAACATTTTGAATGGATGGCTAGGAGAAGAGATGAGTTGGAATTTATTTTGAATTTTTGAAGGGTTGGTATAGAGTGAAAGTAGGAGGAATTTTTGGGATTTGGTGGGGGTTGAGCTGTTGGCTGAATTTAGTAGTATAAATAGGGGAGAGCTCAGCTTTGGCCACCCTTTGGTTCCATTTGCTCTTGCCGAATTGCTTCACCATTTCTTTTGGCCGAAATTTCAAGACTTAGCCAAATTCTCCATTTATTCTTCCCATTTCACCTGAGCCGAAACTTCCATTGCATCTTATTCTTTCTTCTTTTGGATCCTTAGCCGAATCACTCACCCTTTCATCTCTCTTTTCTTCCATTTTGGGCTAAACCAAAAGTACACCCCCATACCTTTCTTTCCTCTTGTCAAACCTTTTGGCCGAACCCCTATCTCCTTTCCATTGATTTTCTTTCATTGTTAGCAGTCAACTTGGTAAGTGGTGGTAAGGGGTTTATTTTGGTAAGTTATGTATTTAGTATTCGATTAAGTCTAAGGTTGTTAAGTGAATGATGCTAAGGCTGATTGTAGGGGAGAAGAGCCTAACGCAGGAGACTTTCTTTGGAGTGGTATAGTCAGCGTTTGCAGAAGCATTAAGTAGCGTTCGGGATTCAAGTTGTGTTGGTAAGAAATATTTAGTAAAATTGATACTTAGTTTGTGACTTGAGTGTTTAACCGTTGTTCTGATTAAGTGTGTTGATGGAGGCAACAACCAGTCAAGGAGGGCAAGGGAAAGCTCCTGTTCCGAAGTTCAAGAAGAGATCGTCTCGGCGGTTCGAGATTGGCCACCGGGGTGTGGGCCAGCAGCAGGTGATAGTTATAGGCAAATAGCTGTTGTTTCACTAAGCGATAGCATTGGGATCGAAAGTTTAGAACTGCAACTGTTAAGGTGCGTAATCACCGCACTATTTCTTCAGTTATTTGCCTGCTAACGTGTATATATATGATGTGTGGTAGCCGATCATAATGGCTTAAGTGGTGAATTACCATGTTTGGGTAATCAGAGGTCAGGTGAGTAAGGTTGTGATTTTAAGTTAATACGATGTATAAGTATATGCATGATGTGGTAATGGTAGATGATAAATACTTACTCTATATGCTATTTTGACATGATTTATTGGGACATGGGCATGGGGTTGGATTTGATCACGAAAGGGCGGAGAGTACATACTGATGTACGTGGTCTAATGATAGCTTCGGGCTACATTAGCGCTTGATGAGTTGCTGTGTGCATCATCAAGGGAGATGTTGGCTTGGTGCCCATCTCGGCGGTTGATCGCTATGTGCATCACCGTAGACAGATTACTATTGGGATCACGATGTGATCGGTGGCTCAGCCACGGCCTTGTGCAGCAGGACTGCCGAGGTAAGATATGTGGGATCACTCGGTTGTAATCGGTGGATTAGCCACGGCCTTGAGCAGGGAGTTTGCTAAGGTTGGTGTATGGATGGACCTAGGTTGGGCTGTGATGCATGATTGCATGATTGGTTCGTGGATGGTATGGATATAGGCCAAGCCCATACGTGTGGAAATACATGTTACGATTATGCACTGAGTCTGTGGACTCACCCTATTTTCTTAACCATTTCAGGTGATGCGTAGATTTGGACCGGGATCGGAGAGGACACATGGTGGCCCATGCAGAAGGAAAAGTTTAAATATTTTAAGCTTATTTATATTAAGCATTTGGTTTTAAATATTGATTGTCATAAGGGCCTTAGAATTATTTTATTATTATTTTTGGTACTATTTTATTTTTAATTTAATTATGACTTGATAAATTAAATTACTAGCTTGTGAAGATGATTTTATTCTAATATACTTATTCAAAGTATTCATTTGTTAAAGTTTAATGTGGACATTTTTATAGTATCAAAGTTTAAAGTATAGTCTTAAAAGTACATGGGTTTTACCAAAAAGTTAATAAATCTTACTGTTTTATTCGAAGTTAACAAGGATTTTCAACTTTCTTTCAGAAGTGACATAACCAGATTCGGTCGTAGTGAATGGGCCGGGTTTGGGGATGTTACATATACATATCTTTGTCATGTTGAACACTTGCCATTTCATTTGCATAACACATAAAACATAAACATAGCATTAACCATAGCCACAAATTAGTGATTAAACACATAACTTAGCTATATCATCACTTGGTAAGATATAGTACATAAACATAGCATCACCTAAATCATACTTTTCATAATCATGAATGTTCATACTTTGATTATCGATACATCATACCTTTCTATATTTGTCATAGTGAAATTAATCGGAACCCTTACCGATTCACCCCTTTTCATGCCCGTTAAACCACTTAGAATAATATCAAATACACGAGAAGCTCACACAAACTGTGCTAAGATATAGTCGTTGCTCCCACGAGCTGTAAAATGGGCCTGCTCACACAAGCTGTCAGTCAGAATGTAAGCTACACGATGTTGCTCACACAAGCTGTCGAGTATTCGTAACTAATGCTAGACCTGAGCCATTGGTAGGACATTCAGGACCAGCACCCGAAACATGATAACTTGGGTCTGCTCACACAAGCTGTTAGTCGGAATATAGCTACATGGTACTGCTCCACAAGCTATCAAGTATCTGTAACAAATGCCGAAATTCAGCCACCGGTATGATATTCAAGATCAGCACCTGAAACATAGTAACCCTAATGACATGTCATTTGTATCTTAAATATTCTCAAGGTTCAAACGGGGCTTGATAGTCGTTGTACGTCATTGAATTTTCATCGTTTCTTGACACGATAAATTACATAATAACATATATATATGTTTCAATCACAATAGAATCACATACTAACATTCAATTTTATCAACATTATACAGAATTCAGTTCACACGAACTTTCCTGGCTAAATTACATAAATGAAAATGTACAGGTGCATTTTGGTAATTTTCCATTTTATGAAATTTAGTCACTTTTGACATTTTTACAAATTTGCCCCCAAAATTTTACTTTTATTCAATTTAATCCCTAAGCCTAAAACATGCAATTTAACCATTTTTACCCAAAATTGAGCCTAGCCGAATACTTATGGCATCCAATATAGCCCATTATTGCAACAATTCCACATCAAATCCTTGTATTTTTACCATTTCAACAATTTAGTCCCTAATCGATAAATTCATCAAAAATAACTTAATAAATTACTTTTAAATGCCAACTAACACTTAAAATTCATCATTTAACATCTAAAACCACAAGGTTCATCAATGAAAAAAATTAAAATCTTTAATAGGTTCAAAATCGAAGGTATAGGCTAGTTGACCTAGATGCATCGATATCAAAAACATCAAAATTATTAAAAACGGGTAAGAATTACTTACCGTGCATTAGAATATATGCTAGCCGAACCTTATAAATAAAAATGGTGTTTCTTCCTCCCCATTCAGTCATGAAAAACCAAGAATGAAGAAGATGGCCACTAATTCTTTTTGTTTATGTTAAAATATTTTTTTAATTACCATATTACTGTTGCTTATAAACTAAAATTGTTTAAAAATTACACCTTGAAATCATCCATTAATAAAAATAGGGTATAATTACCTTTTAGAGCCCTAAATTCATGGTTCTTTAACCCTTTAATATAATTAAAATAATAGCGATTGACTTTTTCAACTTTTACAATTTAGTCCTTTTTGCTTAATTAACTATTGAAACATTAAAGTTTTTCAAAAAAACTTAAATACCACCTTAATGAAATTTCATAAATATTTATAAAAAAATTTACGGCTCGATTTATAGAAACGAGATCCCGATACCTCATTTTCTAAAACCACTTGACCTTAGGGTCTTACCACTTGAACTTAATAAATTGCTTAAATAACATAAATTAACAAATAAAAACATTTTTTAAAAACATATTTGACTCATAAATATTAAATAAGAATATTTACGAACTTACTCGTCGAATTTGGTGGCCCTGAAACCATTGTTTCCGACACCATTAAAAATTGGGTTGTTACAAATATGAAATAAAGTAAAATTTAGCATGTAAATTTCAAAAAAATTCAAGTGTTTGAAAGCTGATTGGGATGATATTGAATTCGATTGCAAGTATTAGGTTTAAAAGTGAAAATTTAAATAGTTTTGGTGTTAAGGACTAAATTGAATTTAATGTAAAAGTTTAGGAAATTATTGTATTAGAATTTGATATATTAAATTTAATCATTATATAGATCAAGAATAAAATCGTATGGAGGATAAACAGGGAAAAGGGAAAATCGCGGATTAGTCCCCACGAGTCAACTGATAGCATATCTTAGGTAAGTTCATAGTATAGACATATGTATATATTTATAATTTGTGTTGTTATGAATTTATTAATTAAATTGTGATTGAAACGCTAATGAAATATTGAAGTTATGAATTGTTTATAGTTCAGTACAAGGTGAGTAAGTACCTATTCAAAAATTGACGAACATATGTGAAACGCGTTTGTATATGATTTTCGAAAGAACATAATTGATTTCCAGCATGTGTACGAATATTTTTGAAGTGCCCCTGGTTATTAAATGTGATAATTTTGTTAAAATGCTTGTTTGAACGTAGTAAACAATTAGGATATGATTGGCATGCTAATAGGGTTAGAATGTGCGCTTGTATGAGTTTCCACTTCAGTGCCTCTGTATGCACTTCGATGCCCCTGTTTGCATTTCGATTCTCTCTAGTGTGTTTTGGGGTACCTGAGTATCTAAGTCATGTTACTATAGTTCATCGGGCCATATGTTGAAAGAAAATATATGTATTGAATTTATGAATTATTTGGATATGATATGTTTATATGAATACTGAAATGTCAAGTGATGGAATTTGAATAATTAATGGTTATGTGTTTAAAAGTTGTTTGAAGCGATATTGAAATGACTGGAAATTTTATAGTTATATGTATGAAACACTCGGTTTGTAAATGCAATATTGGTGACAGAGTTAAGTGTTTAAAAGAAATGGAATATGAATATGAATTGACATGATCACTTAGTTAATAAGATTTTTATTTATTTATCTATTGTTGAACCTTTCCTATTGAATGACAAGGAATTGTGTCGTATTGAATGATTGAGAGATTATACGAATGATATATGAAACACTCACCTTATTGTTGTAAATGTCTTGACATGAATTCATATTAAATTAGTTATATTTCTTTACTTAATTGTAAACTAAGGTAAGAATTTTGTATAAGTATTTATGAACTTACTAAGCTATATAAGCTTACTATGTTACATTTATTGTTTTTTGTAGATTACGCTTTGCGAAAATGGTCGGACGGGTCAACTTTAGAGCTCACACTATCCATCCTTTGTTCTGTAGTTTTTTACTTGATTATTTTTGTTTGTGGCATGTATAGGGCTTTGAAGCTAATGAGTTTGGAATTTTAGTTGGATTTGTAAATTTGGTTCATAATGATATATAATAGTAATATCATGTTTTGTGTTTAATTTGTGATGTTGGTGAAAAAGTCTAATTGAATAGTCTTGAAGGCTATAATGGGTGGAGAAATGTTTGATGGAAAGCATGAATTGATGTTTGTTACATTGATATGGTAGTAGCTTTGATGTATTATTCGTGCATAAATGTGAAGTGGACATTATGGTTTAAGATTGTAGTTTTGGATAAATATATTGGTCCTTGATATGTGGTATAAATGAATGAGCTTAGCATTTGGTATTTGGAGCTTCGATGATGTTTGAATAATATTCATTAAATGGTTATGTTTTTGGTTATATTACTTGTTCATATATGTATAAATTGTAGTGCCAATGAGAGCATATTGTTTAGGCACTTAGGTTGTATGGTTTTGGTATGTTTTAGATGTGTTCATATGTGTTTTCAATAGGGTGAAAGTGGTTGGAATTGGTTTCGCTTGATACCTAAGAAATGGTTGATGAATTGGCATGAATGTGAAGTCATTTGGTTGAACACAGCCTGAGCGGCCACTCCACACGGCCGCGTGTCTTATTGATTTTTAGGTTGAGGATTTTCCACACAGGTTTAGTTTGTTACACTGTAAAACATCCCTTACCCATATTCAACACCAGAACCGGATATGAGGCATTACCGAACTTAACTTGCTCAAACATACAACATCGGGCCATAAAATTTTGTTTCAAAATAAAACTTTTTCCTTCATACTCGTAATGTCCCTATTATGTGCCTACGAGACCCCAAACGTACATATGGAATGGTTCGGGACTAAACCGAAAACTTTCGTACACTTAGAAAATTTTTGCTTAAAGCAGGACCACACGCCCGTGTGGAGGAAGGGACACGCCTGTGTGGCATATCACATGCCCGTGTTCCACACCCGTGTGGAATTATTTCTGAATTCGAACCTACAAGTATCATTCAAAATATCAAGTTAGCCTATACATGCCTTATATTTAAAATTCAACTTCTAAGAGTACCAAAATAAGTTGATAGTGTGAGTGACTTCAACGATGATCCCTCGAGCCCGTAGCCTGAACGAAATCTATAAAACAAACAAGAGATATACACAAGGTAAGCTTGCTAGCTTAGTAAGTCTTTGGCAACCACAATAGGACATTCAGGTATACAAGCATTTAATTTACCCTAACCGTATATCCTTCTCATTGTACATATATCAACTTTCATTTCTTTATCACAATATATATTATATACCGAATAAATAATCACACACTTATGCATATAATTATACTTGTTCAAATGCATATAATTTCAACAGCTCTAACCATCTGCGTTGTCTCAAGTTTAGATCTTTCTGAGTCATCAAATACTTCAGACTTTTGTGATCCAAGTAAACATGACATTTCTCACCGAATAAGTAATGACGCCAAATTTTCAATGCGAAAATGATAGCTGCTAATTCCAGATCATGAGTGGGATAATTTCTTTCATGAGGCTTCAATTGTCTCGAAGCATAGGCTATGACTTTGCCTTCTTGCATCAAAACGCAGCCCAAACCATTCAAAGAAGCATCACTAAAAACAATAAATTCTTTACCCGATTCAGGCTGGGCTAACACTGGAGCTTCGGTCAAAAGGGCTTTCAACATATCGAAACTTTTCTGACACTTTTCCGACCACTCGAACTTGACATCTTTCTATAGTAGCTTTGTCAAAGGTGTAGCTATCATGGAAAAACCTTTGACAAATCGTCTTTAGTATCCTGCAAGTCCCAGAAAGCTTCGAATTTCAGAAACATTCTTTGGTGGCTTCCAATCAAGTATAGCTGATATTTTATTTGGATCAACCCGAATACCTGACGCTGAAATAGCATGACCCAGGAAGCTGACTTCATTCATCCAGAACTCACACTTACTAAATTGCATACAACTGTTGATCTCGCAAAGTTTGTAGCACCAATCTCAAATGCTCGGCATGCTCGGTTTCATCTTTGGAGTAGATCAGGATATCATCTATAAATACTACCACAAATCGATCCAAATACTGTCTGAAAACTCGATTCATCAAATCCATAAAAACAGCAGGTGCATTAGTAAGTCCAAAAGGCATGACTAGGAACTCAAAATGTCCGTACCTCATTCGAAATGCAGTCTTTGGCACATCTGAATCTCTGACTCGCAACTGATAATAACCCGATCTCATATCTATCTTTGAGAACACTGAAGCCCCTTTTAACTGGTCGAACAAATCATCAATTCGAGGTAACGGGTATTTATTCTTTATTGTCACTTTATTCAGCTGTCTATAATCAATACACATTTGCATTGTTCCATCCTTCTTTTTCACAAATAGAACTGGTGCACCCCAAGGAGAGAAACTCGATCGTGCAAAGCCCCTATCTATCAACTCTTGCAACTGTGCTTTCAACTCTTTCAACTCAGTAGGTGCCATCCGATACGGAGCCATCGAAATCAGAGTCGTCCCCAGTACTAATTCAATGTTAAACTCAATCTCTCGTACTGGTGGTAAACCCGATAATTCTTCAGGAAACACATCTGAGTATTCACATACAACTGGTACGGATTCAATCTGTTTTTCAGACACTTTATTATCCAACACACAGGCCAAGTAAGCCTCACATCCTTTTCTCACATACTTTTGAGCTAGCATCGAGGATATCACTGCCGGTAACCCACTCAGATCATTAGATTCAACCCGGATGATCTCACCGTTCTGACATCTCAAATCAATAATCTTTCTTTTGCAATTCACCACTGCATCATGCAAAGTTAACCAGTCCATTCCCAAAATTATATCGAACTCGTCAAAAGGCAACAACATTAAATCAGTTGGAAAGCAGGAATCCCGAATCATCAACGGGCAACTTTTACACACTTTATCTACGAGAACACATCTACCCAAAGGGTTGGACACACGGATCACAAACTCAGTAGACTCAACTGGCAGAGTCTTACTGGATACTAGAGTTTCACACACATATGAATGAGTCGAACCAGGATCAATCAATGCAATCACAGTAGTATCATAAAGTGTGAAAGTACCGGTAATGACATCTGGGGAAGAAGCATCCTCTCTGGCTCGTATAGCATAAGCTCTAGCTGGAGCTCGAGCCTCTAATAGAACTGCAGTGTCCTTCGTCCCTCTCTGACTGCCACCTACATTGCCTGAATGTCTAGGTGGTCTGCCCCGTGTTGGCACGCTGCTCGGTTTAGTGTTCTGAGCCATATTTTGCTCGGCTAGCATCGGGCACTCTCGAATGAAATGGTCCGACGATCCACATTTAAAGCAGGACTGATCACGAAATCTACAACTCCCAGAATGCCATTTCCCACAATGCTTGCACTCAGCCCGATTCTGTTGAACATTACCAACACTAGCCATCGAAGTGGCTCGGGAACTCACTGGAGGTTGATCTCGTCTAGGCAGGTCTGAAGTAGCTTTATGTCGGCTGAAGTCATCTCTGAACTTCTTAGGCACTAAACGGAAAATCTTACTCGATGATCTTTTACGAGTGTCTTTAGCTTCTATTTCAGCCTTTCTTTTCTTTTTTCTGAGCTCTTCAGCTTTGCAAGCTCGCTCGACTAGTACCACGAACTCTTTGATTTCAAGAATGCCAACAAGCAACTTTATGTCTTCATTCAGAACGTCTTCGAATCTTTTGCACATAATGGTTTCAGTTGATATACACTCTCGGGCATAACGGCTCAATCTGACAAACTTCCGTTCATATTCCGTCACAGTTATATGACCCTGTTTTAATTCTAGAAATTCTTTTCGTTTCTGGTCAATGAATCTCTGACTGATATATTTCTTACGGAACTCGATCTGGAAGAAATCCCAAGTCACTTTTTCTTTCGGAACCACTGATACTAGTTATTCCACCAGTGATGCAGTACCCGAGTAGGATATAGATTCAGCATTATCTGAACAGGATAACTTCATTCATCATCTGGTAGAAGGCTTCTTTAGCCTCCCCCTCATGGCTACCCGTAACTGGTCGAGAGTCTACTGGCACTGATCCGCGTGCACGATCAGGCGCTACGTTCTCTACATCATCTGCTACGGCTCTATCAGGATCAGAATCCATTTACTATATAAAACACAGTTAGAAATGTCAGAAGTCACACACTATCGTAAATACAAATAAGGCATGTATAGCTAGACTCTCACGCACTACGGTAGTCCTAGAATCGACTAAACCGTAAGCTCTGATACCAATAAAATGTAACACCCCTAACTCGTATCCGTTGCCGGATTAGGGTTACGGGTATTACCAGATAAGTAAAAACTTTTATTCAATCAATTTATGTTTTAATTAAACATCCGTATAAAATGGTTCAATTATAAACAGACAGTCCCATGCGTAATACATACTTAATATACTAAACTAAGTCATATTCAATATAATCACTGAAGAACACAAAATATCATGCAATATACATTTCATTATCACCACACAACAATGCAAAAAGCATAAACCTCACTTATCATGTCTTTTTATTTTATAAAGCTCACACAAACAAACTAATCGTATCCAATTAATTAAAATAAGCATGATCCATATATCGTCCTATTTCAACTTACTTATAAGACCAAAAACATGTGGTTTAAAAACCTTATCCCTTATAGCCGAACATACAAGCTTATTACAATATCATGCAAACACTCATTTACTTGGCCGATTATACAAAGCCATACCTATAATATTTCATATACATTACATAGCTTGTATTAAGTCTAGATACAGTCAACACTTAATTAAATCAAGAAATCACATATAGCTAATTTCATATATATATATATATATCAATACATCATAGATATGCGCATTTACCCAATTCAAAATTTAGTTTAAACAACTAATTCTTCAAACAATTTGGTTACAAGTAGATATCTCTCATAAGCTTAATCGAACATATATGCATTGCATAACATTTTTCATATTCCATAAAATGACTAGAGTTAATGCACACACACAAATTCCAAGTAAACTAAATTAAGCCAATCGAAATGTACATCTTTCAATCATATCTACTTCATTCGAACCAAAATCAAAAAATGCAAAACATATCAATATGTCGAGCTTATACCAGATACACCACATATATAAGATAAGAACTTTATTTAAAAAATATATATATTATTTACTATGACTCATTGAACATTCGTCATTTTCCACATTTCCAAACACATGACTAAACACATAACATTTATATGACTACTTATACATGATTAATCATGACCGAATATATACATCCAAAAGCATTATAAACAAGCCATTATAACAAAAGTATAGGGATTAAACTTAACCCAATAGAGTAGCCATTTTTCGCATGGCTATAAACATTAACAAGTATCATTCAAAATATCAAGTTAGCCTATACATTCCTTATATTTAAAATTCAACTTCCAAGAGTACCAAAATAAGTCGATAGTGTGAGTGACTTCAACGATGATCCCTCGAGCCCGTAGCCTGAACGAAATCTATAAAACAAACAAGAGATATACACAAGGTAAGCTCGCTAGCTTAGTAAGTCTTTGGCAACCACAATAGGACATTCAGGTATACAAGCATTTAATTTACCCTAACCGTATATCCTTCTCACTGTACATATATCAACTTTCATTTCTTTATCACAATATATATTATATACCGAATAAATAATCACACACTTATGCATATAATTATACTTGTTCAAATACTTACTTCTTTCATGCTTCTCTATAACCATTTCACTCATAGAATACACATAATTACATTCCATCTATCATATGCATATCACTTACTTTCACCATTTCATTTACTTAGCATCATAGCATATATTCATAGCATTAAAGTATGCTTAATACATACCTTATAACCGAACTCACAAATCCACATTCATAAACTTAAGCTTTCTTGGTTCGTTTCATAACTATACTATTTCATAATCGCGTACACCGACACCTGGCCTGCTAGACTTGAAGTCCGAGAATTTAAAACACCGGCATTTATCCTGCTAGGCATTAAACCCGATATATTCACCGGCACGAGGCCTGCTAAGCATTAAGCCTGAAATACATCACCGGCACAAGGCCTGCTAGGCTCGAAGCCCAAACTATCAACACATTCAACTTTTCAATACACATTACTTAGTACTAAAATCACCACCATCTCATATACTTCATATTACTTTCACATATTAAACCGAATATACTTATTCACATTACATTACACAAAATAAATTCACTACAAGTTCATACCCTCACATTCGGCCAACATATATTTTTATACTTTAAATTTCCAAATTTCATCATATACTATGTTCACAAATAATTCTTTGGCATATACTTGCTTAAGGACTTACCTCGACTATCGACGGACGACGAGTACCGGCTATTCGTTAACTTTCGCCTTTCCCCGATCTAAGTCCGTTTTTCTTTGTTCTTGATCTAAACACATTCAATTTGAGCTCATTCAAACACATTTCATTTCAATTTAATCCCAAAACATTTAAATAGACAAATTACCATTTTACCCTGACATTTACAACTTTTACAATTTAGTCCCTATTGCACAAAACACAAAATACACATAATTTGAAATAACTCCCTAAGGGCCGAATCTTCCCCATGGTCTTATAAGTCCCTACATTTCATAAAATTTGCATTTTAACCCCTCAAAGATTTATTTTCTCAATTTAGCCCTATTTAGCCAAATTCATCAAAAATTCAAGAACAAAGTATATTCATTAATTAAATATTTATCATTTAACACCATAAAACATCTTGAAACTCAACATAACATCCATGGCATTTTACACAAACATCACCAATTCATGAAATTAAGACATGGGTTTTGAAGTTCTCGAAGACGATTACAAAAACGTAAAAATTATCAAAAACTGATTAAAAACTAACCTTGAATCAAAGCTTGTAGTAGCCGAATTTTAAACAAGGTTTTCTCCCTTTTCTTTATCACATTCAGCCATGAAAGAAAATAAGATGATAATGGCTTTTCTCATGTTTTATTTAACATATATTATGACATTTAATTAATTACCTATTAACCTTATATCATAAAATTATATAATATAAAACTTAAGGTTAATCTTGTCATATACGACCCACTAACTTAGAAATGGGTTATTTACCCATTTAATACCTCATATTAAAAAGCCATCATCATTCTAGCACTTTTCGCTATAGTATGCAACTTTTACACTTTACGCGATTTAGTCCTTTTTGTTAAATTGAACACACAAACGATTAAATTTTTCTACGAAACTTTCACACACATTAATTCACATATAATAGACACAAAATATAATATTAAAATATTTCTCGAACTCGGATTCATGGTCCCGAAACAACCGTTCCGATTAGGGTCAAAATCGGTCTGTTACAAGAACTCTTTTCTTTTCTATTCAATGAACCTGATCGTTGTTTTGTCGAGTTTTAAAATTTATAAAGAGAATGATCGAACCTGAAAACTAACTCTAACAACGATGTAAGGCAAGTGCACCTAAAATAAGTGAAGTTGTTGTTTAAGCTAAAATTAACTAATTACTAAGCTTAAAGACGCAAAGACAAAAAGAATGAATTGGGGAAATACTATTGGGAAAACTTAGTTGATTAAGACGATACGCTTAGGAAGAATCCACCTAGACTTCTCTTGTTATCTAACACTGAACCAGACGATTTATTCACTTGACTTGATCTGTAAGATTCCCTAAGTTATATTAAACCCTCTCTCGAGGCGAATAACATCTAACCTTAGGTTGATTAATTGAAATCTCTTGCTAATTAAAACCCTAGAATCGCATTAACTTGATCTACGGACTCCCATATTAGGTTTGAAACACCCCAAACCCGGCCCACGAGCCACGACCGGATCTGGCATGCTCCTTAAGTAGAACATTTCAAAGTTTGTTTGTCAATTCGGAAAATTTGGGTAGTTTTGTAGAAAAATCAATTTGTGTTGTGATTAAATTGGAAATGGTGTCATTTTTGAAGTCTATATTTTATTAAAACGTTATTTTCATACTTCAAAACTATAAGTTAAAAGAAATGCCAAATTTTAGAGCGTAGCATTAAGTTGAAAATCGTTGGGGTTTAGGGTCAACATTTGAAATTATTTTAAAGAAAAGTTGTTTAACCTTTGGTTTAATATTAATCATATCATAATAAAGCTAACGCATGCATAAACACTGTAACAGTAATGGCCTTATTACAACAATAGCAAAACCCGAAATAAATCCAAAACTTAATATAAAAACCCAAAAAAAAATACTGAGCTGAGCATGGCCACCACTAAGTCCCTGCCGTCCCGGTCCAATTACTGAGTGTCACCTGCAAAATGTTATCCCACGAGGGATGAGTCAACAGACTCAGTGTGTAACAACCAACACAACCTCCCAAATGATTTAGGCATATCAAATCATATATAACGAATATAGGTAATGATGCAATCCCAAACCCACCTAAATAACCATCCTCTACACATCACCCGTACCTGCCATCACACCGTGGGGATTACTAAATCGACCCTCCATCCGCTACACACCATCGAAGGCAGTCGCTGCAGTCAACTGCACATCGCCCTTATAATCGTGGCATAGCCACCAGATAATGTGACAGAGTCACCAGATAATAATATGTGACATTAGTCACCAGATTCAGATTATGTGACATGAGTCACCAGATAATGTGGTAAAAACCACCAGATCACTTCCCCTTTTCATTATCACCCATATGCCCATTCGTCATACAAAACATGTAGAAATCATGCAATATAACTTATTCCATATTCATAACGAATTCACATATGTGTCATATTCAATGTTCATAACATTATTAACAGAGCATTAAGGGTAACGTACCTGAATACACTGTACCATTGAATGGTACCTTTAGCCACATTTTTCATATGTCCATTAACACATGTATTAAATTAATACCATTAATCTAGCAGGAATTAGTGTAGAGCTACACACCTGATAACCGTAAGTACGATACTATTGATTCCGACACTCTCGCTAGTAGGGATAACAGTGAACTGCTTATCCCTTTTCGACGTTGGCCCACACCCCGGTGGCCAATCCCGAACAGCAGAAACCAAACGTTTCTTGAACTTAGGGGTAGGCACTACCCCTTTCTCCCTTCCACTGGTATTCGCATCCATCGAATCAACACTTAATCAGGAAATACGGTCAACTAACATATGAGATCCTAAATGAATAAAATTTACAACTTAACACTCTTACCGGAATGGATCAGAATCCCGAAACTCCTTGTATACCACTGTCGACTGCCCCTAAATGACCATAGTCAGATTCGGCTAACATTAATAAACAATATGGCCCTTGGCCGAATACCACACACGGCTTACCTTGGATCTCGAAATCCCAAAAGATCTCCCTCTAAACGTTGGCTACCAAAAGAAATCCCGAAACTTTCCTTCATGGTTTCGGCCAAAGAGAATAGGAGAATTAGAGTCTTGGTTTTCGACAGTCAGAGAAAGAAAATGAATAGAAAATCGACGTAGAAGAGATCCTTACCGAAAAGAGTGACCAAAGTGCAAATGGTTCACTAACTCAAGATGTCGATAAGAGGAAGAAGATGTTGGGTTTTCGGCTTTTGATCTAGTGAATGAATCGACTCCAAGGGAAAAGATGCAATCGGCTATGGCCACCAAAATAGGGGGATTCGGCTTCAATGGAAAAGAAGAAAGAATGGTATTGTGGTTCGGCCTTTATCAAAAAGATGGAGGGAGTGTGAGGCTTGAATGAATTCGGCAATGGTGGGATTTTGGTTTAAGAAATTTCGGCAAGTACCAAAGATGAAAAGAAAGCTTTGAAAGAGAGAAATTAACACCCACTCACCCTATTTCCCCCACTTACATGACCGAAAATGATCACCAAAAGAATCCCTTGGCCGGCCAACACTTATTCCCTTCTCAAATCCCACCTTTTTCTCCTAATTTTCCTCTTCATCACTCATTCAAAAGATTTGATTGAGTCAACACTTATCCTCTCTCTCCTTAGCCGAATTTTGAATGATCTTGACTTAATCAAGTGCTCATCCACTTAGTCTCCCTGTGCCGTCCAACTCCCCTCTTGCCTGACGCAAAAACAATCTCCAAAATGCTGCTTGTGCTGCTCGAACCTCGGCCCCTCTTGCACTGCCTGTGGCGTCACTTCTTAAGGCTTTAAGTGGCGCCTCCTAGCCACTTTACCAAGCCCAATCTTGTGTTCAAATTCCCCTACACATTTTCTTAAGGCCTCATTTCCCTAGCTCCCCTTTTAAGACTTAAAATCCAATATTTTCCTAAGGCATTCTCCTACATTCTAAAGTTCTCAAAATCTATAAAACATATTCAAAACACACATAGGCATACTAGCACGTACAATTAAGCAAAAATGCACAAGCCCTAAATCCCGAATATTACAGTTCTACCCCTTTAAAATAATTTCGACCTCGAAATTACCTGGCTAAAATAAGTGAGGGTATTGCTGCCGCATTGCTTCTTCCGGCTCCCAAGAAGCTCCTTCTGATCCATGATTACGCCATAAAACTTTGACCAGAGGAACTGATTTCCTCCGCAACATATTCACATCTCGATCCAAAATCTGAATCGGCTCCTCCTTGTAGGACAAATCTGGCCTTAGTTCCACCTCTTCAACCGGTACTACATGAGATGGATCCGATCGGTATCGACGTAGCATAGAAACATGGAATACATCGTGCACCTGCTTCAACTCCGGAGGCAACTCTAACTGGTATGCCATTGGCCCAACCCGCTTCAAAACCCGATAAGGTCCTATAAATCTGGGACTTAACTTTCCTTTGCGACCAAATCTCATTACCTTCTTCCAAGGCGAAACTTTAAGAAACACCTGATCTCCCACAGCAAACTCTACTTCCTTCCGCTTAAGATCTGCGTACGACTTTTACCTATCAGATGCTTCCTTCAACCGTGCCCGAATTACCCGAACCTTCTCTTCGGATTCTGCCACAATCTCTGGACCCAAAACTCGATGTTCCCCCAATTCTGTCCAACACGTAGGAGTGCGACACTTCCGTCCATATAGCGCTTCATATGGTGCCATCCGAATACTGGCTTGATAGCTGTTATTATATGCAAACTCCGCTAAAGGCAAATACTCTTCCCAACTTCCTCTGAAGTCTATCACACAGCCTCTCAACATATCCTCTAACACTTGGATCACTCGCTCAGACTGGCCGTCTGACTACGGATGAAATGCCGTACTGAAATCTAATCTGGTGCCCAAAACCTGATGTAATGCTTTCCAAAATCGAGATGTAAACCTCGGATCCTTATCCGAAATAATCGACACCGGCACTCCATGCAACCTCACAATTTCAGCCACATACAACTTCGCCAACTTCTACAAAGAATAATCAACCCGCACTGGAATGAAATGTGTAGACTTCGTCAATCGATCCACTATCACCCAAACCGAGTCCTTCTTAGTAGGCGTAAGGGGAAACCCACTAACGAAGTCCATGGTGATTCTCTCCCACTTCCACTGCGGAATCTTTATCGGCTGAAGCAATCCTGACGGAACTTGGTGTTCAGCCTTGACTTGCTGACACGTTAAGCACTTCCCTACAAATTCTGTAACTTCCCGCTTAAGACCAGGCCACCAAAATTGTTCCCGTAGACCTTTGTATAGCTTACTACCTCCAGGATGCATAGCATAAGGGCTACTATGCGATTCCTGAAGAATTCTCTACCTTAACTCCTTATCCCTAGGCATACAGACCTTGCCATGAAAACACAGCACTCCGTCACTGCTTATACCATAGTCTTCCAATTCTCCATTCTGTACCTGTCGTAGCTTAGCAGTTAAATCATCATCTACCAACTGCCTTTCTTTCACCTCATTCAACCATGTCGGCTTGACTTGCAACTCCGCTAATAAACTTCCATCGTCATACAAGCTAAGATGTGCAAACATCGCCCTCAGATCCGACACAACCTTCCAACTTAGGGCATCCGCCACTACATTCGCCTTACCCGGGTGATACTCTATAGAACAATCGTAGTCTTTCAGTAATTCTACCCACCTTCGCTGTCTCAGATTCAGCTCCTTCTGAGTCAGCAGATACTTAAGACTCTTGTGGTCTGTGTAGATCACTGACTTTTCCCCATATAGATAGTGCCTCCACACCTTAAGAGCGAAGGCTACCGCTGCCAACTGCAAGTCATACGTTGGGTAATTCACCTCATGTGGCCTTAATTGTCGGGACGCATAAGCGACTACCTTCCCCTCTTGCATCAGAACACATCCTAATCCTGTGTGAGAAGCATCACAGTACACCACAAAATCCTTCCCTGCCTCAGGCTGAATCAGAACCGGAGCTTCTGTCAAAACTTTCTTAAGCCTCTCAAAACTCTCCTGCTGCTTATCTGTCCATACAAAAGGTACCTCCTTCCTTAGCAATTTCGTCAAAGGTGCAGCTATCGACGAAAACCCTTCTACGAACCTTCTATAATAGCTTGCTAACCCCAAGAAACTGCAAACCTCAGCCACAGACTTAGGTGGTTTCCAATCTAATACTGCCTCAATCTTCCGAGGATCCACCCTTATCCCTTCTGCAGACACCACATGCCCTAAAAATGCTACCTCCTTCAGCCAAAATTCACACTTGCTGAATTTGGCATAAAGCTTCTTCTCCCTTAACACTTGCAACACTATTCGGAGATGCTCATCATGCTCTTCCTCAGACTTGGAATACACCAGGATGTCGTCTATGAACACAACGACGAACTGATCCAAGTAAGGTTGAAAAACTCGATTCATCATATCCATGAACGTAGTTGGGGCGTTCGTCAATCCAAACGACATTACTAAGAACTCAAAATGCCCGTATCTTGTCCGGAAAGCTGTCTTATGGACATCCACTTCCTTCACCTTGAGCTGATGATATCTAGACCGTAGATCTATCTTCGAAAATACTGTGGCCCCCTTAAGCTGATCGAACAAGTCGTCTATCCTCGGCAATGGATACTTGTTCTTGATGGTCAGCTTATTCAACTGACGATAATCTATGCACATGCGCATAGTCCCGTCCTTCTTTTTCACAAATAGGACCGGTGCTCCCCATGGAGACACATTGGGTCGAATAAACCCACGATCAAGCAACTCTTGGATCTGAGCCTTGAGCTCAACCAATTTTTTTGGTGCCATTCTATACGGAGCAATTGACACAGGAGCTGTACCCGGTAGTAAGTCAATTCCGAACTCCACCTCCCTGTCCGGGGGTATCCCAGGTAACTCCTCCGGAAAAACATCCACAAATTCCCTTACCGTTCTAACTCCACTAACTCCCTCTTCTTTTGCATCCAACGTACTAACGAAGGCCAAAAATGCCTTGCACCCTTTCCGAACCATCTTATCAGCCTTTAATGCGGATACTACGTTAGACAAATAGTTTCTCCTTTCTCCTATCATAATTATTTCCTCATCCTCCAGGGTCCTTAACTCCATTCGCTTAGCTACGCAATCCAATTTCGCCCGATGTTCCACTAGCCAATCCATGCCAAGAATGAGATCAAATTCTCCGAAAGGTAGTTCCATCAAGTCAACAGGGAATACCACTCCCTGAATCTCTAAAGGTACACTCCGAAATATCCTATTCACCACTACCGTTTGACCTAACGGGCTCACTACGGTCATCTCCCTATTAGACAGTTCAGATGCTACACCTAGCGTTTCAACTACTCTACATGCAACATATGAGTGGGTCGAGCCAACATCAATTAAAGCAAACTAAGGCTTATCAGCTATAAGAAACGTACCGGTTATGACGTCCGGTGCGTCACCATCCACCCTCCGGCAAACTGCATATACCAGACCCGGCTGTCTTGCCTCTGTATTACCAACACCTCTGCCCAGTATTCCCCGACCTCTTCCAGAACCATTACCTCTTCCAATCAGACCACGACCCCGCGGTGGCTACGGTCTACCCCTTCCAGCCTGATTAAAACCCTGACCTGTTGGTCGGCTCCCGTCTGTTTTCATAGGACAATCCCTAATCATGTGATCCTTGGACCCACACTTAAAACATCCTCCTGTCTTCTTCAAACACTCTCCTAGGTGCATCTTCCCACACTGAGCACAAGTACGGTACTGTCCTCCCGTAACAACCTGCTAACCTCGCGGCCCATCCACTCTATGTCTCTTCTGAACATTCTCGGATGACCCTGATGATCCAAAACCTCTCTTTTGCCTATTCCTATCCGTATTCTGTCTCACAGATTCCTTAATCCCTTCGGCTACCTTATCCTTCTCTACCAACACGGCAAACTCCCGCTCCTGCTGTGGAGCTATCAACAATCTCAGGTCATCCCTCAGTCCGTCCTCAAACCAGACACATCGCTCATGCTCCGTAGCCATGATTCCTCGAGCATACCGGCTCAACCTCAAGAATTCCGCCTCGTACTCCGCTACGGATTACTTCCCTGAACTAGCCTCAAAAATGCCTTCCTCTATGCATCAATATAGCTAGTCCCAACAGACTTCTTCTGAACCCCGCCTTAAAATACTCCCAAGTGAGCTCCTCAGCTATAGCACTATCCCGAACTGTGAACTACCATTGATATGACTCATCGCGAAGCAGCGACACCACTCCTTTCAGTTTCTCCTCAGCAGTCAGATCCAGCTCGTCCATAATTCGCTCTGTCGCCTCCAACCAATACTCAGCTGTATTGGGCGCCACACCCGATATACCCCGGAATACCTCAGCTCTATTGGCTCGAAGTCGCTCGGGTATAGATTTCCGAGCTCCCATACCTCCACCTGCTCCAGCCACCCTCTCAAGAACCCGCAGCATCGCCTGCGATACTGCATCATCCCCCGTCTGATCCTGATGTTCAACCTCAGCAGCTGGTGGTGGTGGTACCTCGTTCTCGGACCCTTGACCAGACCTAACGGGTTCCGATACGGCCATTCTGCCTCTACCACGCCCTCGCACATTACGACCACGTCCCCTAGAACTCATGTCTACGATCGCGATCTAATCTGGTTTAAAAAGTTTTATGCATTAGTCTTTGTTCCACTGATTACCCACGAGGAAGTTTTATGTAAAGAAGTTTAGTAGTAGTTCTTTCGATCATTTCAGGGTTTTCGTTTCAAGTCTTCTACCCTAATTCAGAGAAGCACATTCATACAATAGTGTCTACCACACACATTCACTACTCGAACATTTTCGTCTGTTCCAAACCCAGGGGTATTTCCGTAATTTGTCCTATAGGGGTATTTTGGTAAATTTCCAAATCAGGGTATCTTGATATTTTGCCAAAATAGGGGTTTTTTGGTATTTTTGTAAAATGAAATTATCTTGGTAAAAATCGAGGGTAGTATTGTGATTTTATAAACCAAGGGTATTTTAGTAAAATTTTTTTTACAAACCAGGGGTATTTGGGTAATTTTGTAAACCGAGAATATTTCAGAAATTTTTTTTTCAAAATCTAAAATGGTTTTTTTTTTTACAAATCAGAGGGGCAATTTGGTGATTTTAAAACTAAGGTTTTTATAAAACAGTGTAGCTAGTCCCTTTCGGGTTTTAATTATTGGATTTAGCCCGTGACGAGTCCTCTTAGTTAGGGTGAACCGTCACTACGCACCAGGTAGGATTCGAGTAAAGAGGAGGTGAGTCACTAGGACTGCTTAAATACCAAGCTCCCACCGAATCCAATCCTAGACATGCGCACGATGGTTGCCACACCCTAACTCGGTGACTCACTCACAAGTTTGTTTGATTAGGCCTTAAATTTTATGTGATTCTGTGTTGGAGTAAGCTAATCCTAGGGTTCATTAACTCCTAATGTACAAATCTACGATCCCGTAATACCCCCATACAAATCATACAGTAGTTAGGGGTACTTACTTGGTGGACCTCGGGTTGGAGAATTAGGTGCCATGCCAGAAAACCTGCTCAATTCCAAAAATTTTCACAAAAACTTATTTGGGCTCTATTTTGAAAATGTTGTGGCTTTAAACCCAAGGTCGAGAGTTTAAAACTGGGCTCTGATACCAAATTGAAACACCCCAAACCCGGCCCACGAGCCACGACCGGATCTGGCATGCTTCTTGAGTAGAACATTTCAAAGTTTGTTTGTCAATTCGGAAAATTTGGGTAGTTTTGAAGAAAAATCGATTTGTGTTGTGATTAAATTGGAAAATGGTGTCATTTTTGAAGTCTATATTTTATTAAAACGTTATTTTCATACTTCAAAACTATAAGTTAAAAGAAATGTCAAATTTTAGAGCGTAGCATTAAGTGGAAAATCATTGGGGTTTAGGTGTCAACACATTTGAAATTATTTTAAAGAAAAGTTGTTTAACCTTTGGTTTAATATTAATCGTATCATAATAAAGCTAAAACGCATGCATAAAACACTGTAACAGTAATGGCCTTATTACAACAATAGCAAAACCCGAAATAAATCCAAAACTTAATATAAAAACCCAAAATAAAATAAATACTGAGCTGAGCATGGCCACCACTAAGTCCCTGCCGTCCCGGTCCAATTACTGAGTGTCACCTGTAAAATGTTAGCCCACGAGGGATGAGTCAACAGACTCAGTGTGTAACAACCAACACAAACTCCCAAACGATTTAGGCGTATCAAATCATATATAACGAATATAGGTAATGATGCAATCCCAAACCCACCTAAATAACCATCCTCTACACATCACCCGTACCTGCCATCACACCGTGGGGATTACTAAATCGACCCTCCATCCGCTACACACCATCGAAGGCAATCACTGCAGTCAACTGCACATCGCCCTTATAATCGTGGCATAGCCACCAGATAATGTGACAGAGTCACCAGATAATAATATGTGACATTAGTCACCAGATTCAGATTATGTGACATGAGTCACCAGATAATATGGTAAAAACCACCAGATCACTTCCCCTTTTCATTATCACCCATATGCCCATGCGTCATACAAAACATCCAGAAATCATGGAATATATCTTATTCCATATTCATAACGAATTCACATATGTGTCATATTCAATGTTCATAACATTATTAACAGAGCATTAAGGGTAATGTACCTGAATACACTGTACCATTGAATGGTACCTTTAGCCACATTTTTCATATGTCCATTAACACATGTATTAAATTAATACCATTAATCTAGCAGGAATTAGTGTAGAGCTACACACCTGATAATCATAAGTACGGTACTATCGATTCCGACACTCTCGCTAGCAGGGATAACAGTGAACTGCTTATCCCTTTCCGGCGTTGGCCCACACCCTGGTGGCCAATCCCGAACAGCAGAAACCAAACGTTTCTTGAACTTAGGGGTAGGCACTACCCCTTTCTCCCTTCCACTGGTATTCGCATCCATCGAATCAACACTTAATCAGGAAATACGGTCAACTAACATATGAGATCCTAAATGAATAAAATTTACAACTTAACACTCTTACCGAAATTGATCAGAATCCCGAAACTCCTTGTATACCACTGTCGACTGCCCCTAAATGACCATAGTCAGATTCAGCTAACATTAACAAACAATATGGCCCTTGGCCGAATACCACACACGGCTTACCTTGGATCTCGAAATCCCGAAAGATCTCCCTCTAAACATTGGCTACCAAAAGAAATCCCGAAACTTTCCTTCATGGTTTCGGCCAAAGAGAATAGGAGAATTAGAGTCTTGATTTTCGACAGTCAAAGAAAGAAAATGAATAGAAAATCGACGTAGAAGAGATCCTTACCGAAAAGAGTGACCAAAGCACAAATGGTTCATTAACTCAAGATGTCGATAAGAGGAAAAAGATGTTGGGTTTTCGGCTTTTGATCTAGTGAATGAATCGGCTCCAAGGGAAAAGATGCAATCGGCTATGGCCACCAAAATAGGGGGATTCGGCTTCAATGGAAAAGAAGAAATAATGGTATTGTGGTTCGGCCTTTATCAAAAAGATGGAGGTAGTGTGAGGCTTGAATGAATTCGGCAATGGTGGGATTTTGGTTTAAGAAATTTCGGCAAGAACCAAAGATGAAAAGAAAGCTTTGAAAGAGAGAAATTAACACCCACTCACCCTATTTCCCCACTTACATGACCGAAAATGATCACCAAAAGAATCCCTTGGCCAGCCAACACTTATTCCCTTCTCAAATCCCACCTTTTTCTCCTAATTTTCCTCTTCATCACTCATTCAAAAGATTTGATTGAGTCAACACTTATCCTCTCTCTCCTTAGCCGAATTTTGAATGATCTTGACTTAATCAAGTGCTCATCCACTTAGTCTCCCTGTGCCGTCCAACTCCCCTCTTGCCTGACGCAAAAACAATCTCCAAAATGCTGCTTGTGCTGCTCGAACCTCGGCCCCTCTTGCACTGCTTGTGGCATCACTTCTTAAGGCTTTAAGTGGCGTCTCCTAGCCACTTTACCAAGCCCAATCTTTTGTTCAAATTCCCCTACACATTTTCTTAAGGCCTCATTTCCCTAGCTCCCCCTTTAAGACTTAAAATCCAATATTTTCCTAAGGCATTCTCCTACATTCTAAAGTTCTCAAAATCTATAAAACACATTCAAAACACACATAGGCATACTAGCACGTACAATTAAGAAAAAATGCACAAGCCCTAAATCCCGGATATTACAAGGTTTCTGTAACACCCCAAACCCGGTCAATACGCCACGACCGAATCTGGTATGTCACTGAGGAAAATATTTTGAAGAAAAACGAGTTAACGATTAAATTTTTGTGAAAAACCCTTTGAAATTCTATATTTGTAGAAATCAGGTGTATAATAAGTTAAAACTAATAATTTACTTTGAAATTACGTAAAACTTTAAAATAAGTGAATAAATCATAGGTTAGAAAACATTTATATCATTTTAAGAAAACTCGAATTATTATTTTGAAAACCAATTGCATTTGAATGTAGAAACTAGATATTTGAAAATCATTTAAATTATTGAAAACACTTAAGTTGTTAAAATTATCAAATTATTTATGTTACCAGATGTAACGTTTTAAAAACCATCGCGTTGTGTAGTTTAGAAAACTTGGTGCTCAATTTATTGTAATAATCAAGAATTTATAACCATATTTAAAACATAATCAAAACATAAAAATAATCCAAAACATAATTTAAAGAGGCCTTATTACAAACCCATAAAAAATGAAAACCAAATTAAAGTAAAGTACCCAAATGGAAGTTCATATAAAACCAACTTTTATTGCATGGCCTCCTCGAGTTCATCCGGCTCCATACCCGCGATCTCACGAATCACCTGAAATGATAAGGGAGAAGGTGAGTCACCAAGACTCAGTGCATATTCCCTCTCCCGGGTAATTACCACATACTTACACAGATTATAACAAAGCAATATATATGTATAATGCACCCAACCTAGCCATCCATAACTCCTTTTCTACCCCGTGTGGTACCAAACCACTGGTGGTGCCAAACCACTGGTGTCCAAAGACACAAATGTGATACCAAATCACTGGTGACCGAAGTCACGAATAATCCATCTGTGGGGCCAACCTACGTGTGATACCAAATCATTGGCAGACGATCCTATATCTCAAAAGTGGGGCCAACCCACGGTGGTGTTAACCACAGGGAAAAGTCGCTATGAGGTGCCAAACCTCTGGTGTCCGAAGACACGAATGTGATACCAAATCACTGGTGGTGCCAAACCACTGGTGGTGCCAAACCACTGGTGACCGAAGTCACAAATCATCAAGTTGTGGGGCCAACCCACGTGTGATACCAAATCACTGGCGTCGATCCCATATCTCAAAAGTGGGGCCAACCCACGGTGGTGTTAACCACAGGGACGAGACGCTATGAGGTGCCAAACCTCTGGTGTCCGAAGACACGAATGTGATACCAAATCACTGAAGATACCAAATCTCTGGTGTCCGTCGACACGATATTTATGTTCCCCCTCCTCTCATATTGCCCATACCAATGCAATAGATAACCAAATCATATTAATACACTTTAATATGAATCATATAATAATACCATAAATCATAGATCATGATTTCAATCCACATGTATTAACAACATATCGAAACGGACTTACTCGAATCCTCATTCATACCATCAAGGTATCATATCCAAAACTCATCATTTTTCCCACTTTCATAATATGATTAGTTATAAAACACACATGAATACATATATAATCCAAGTTATAAAGTGTGTAAGATACACACCTTTCACCAAAGCAAAACTAACTTCCGAAGATCCGATCTACCGCACTAGATCCTTGTCCTACAATCGGCCATATCACAATATTTTAATGAAAACCATTCGGCCAACAACATATCTTAATCCAATAAAACCTTAGGCTTCCTCAACCAACTTTAAAAGTATAGAATCCTTACCACTTGACTTACCAACTCCGATTCGCTAAAGGAATGACTTAAATCGATTGCTTCCAAAATCCCAAAGAGCTTAAGAGAATAACCGAATCCTAAAAATGGTTAAAACCTTGCAAAACAAAGCCCAAAGATTCGGCTTTTGTCCACAAGAAAATAACTTGGAAAAGAGAAAAGAATTGAAAGAAAATCGGCCATGAACACTTACCCTTTTCCAAAATCGATTGAAGAAAAATCAAAGATAATCTACCCTTCAATATTCAGCCAAAACAAAGACTAAAAGAAAGTAGAAGATTCGGCTATGGTGAAGTAAAAAAAAGAAAAGAAGAAATAGAATGGAAGTAAATGTTTTATCTTTGAAGAAAAGAAAAAGAAATGGTATTTGAGATGGAGAAATATTCGGCCAAGAGAGTGTAAAAGAAAAGTGTTTATGAACCAATGTCAAAAAGAAAAGAAAAGAGAGATGTGGGAGAGATGAGATTCGGCCAACACCTATTTTGCCTAAAAGAAAAGTGCAAAAATACCAAAATGAAGTTTTGGTTTCAAAAGCAAAGATGAAAGAAAGGAAATATCATTTTTGGTTCAATAAAACAAGAGCTAAAACAAAAGCTAAATTTGCACAAAATGCACAATAACATTCGGCCAAAGAAAGGGTTTTTGGAGAGGGAAAACAAAATGCAAAAAGATGTTCAAAAGGAAAAATTGGCCAACTATTCCCCCCCAAACCACCTAACAACATTCGGCCACCCCCCTAGACACCCATGCCGTCCACATACATGCTCTAAAGCCTTGAATAAAGTTTCCAAAACATCCCCCATATTCCATGCCTTATGTCTCCCCAACCTTCCATAACTTCAAGATTCTTATCCCTACTATCAAGCTTTCCTTAAACATATATTCAACTTACCAAAAGATGAAAGTCCAACCTATCATAAACATAAGTTGACCGTCCATAAATGCTATGATGAAATAAAAATCCTCAAAATGTTTTCCTTGATACTCGAACCACTAACCTCAAGCAACCTTTCAAGAGCCTTAACCATCATGCCACTTATTCATCTTATGCTTTAATTGAACACTTAAATTAACTTAAGTGTCAAACTCACTTAATCCACTTCATTAAATAAATCATACTAAAAATTTATTCTAGCTTCCTAAATAAAATCAAGCCTTCACAAGACTATGCTAACACACAAAATTCATACCCAAGCCAACACAAATAATACTCAAATTTTAGGATGTTACAATTCTACCCCCTTAAGAAAATTTCATCCTCGAAATTACCTGATCAAAAGAGTTGAGGATACTGCTGCCTCATTGCATCCTCTGGTTCCCATGTATCTTCTTCCACGCCATGATTCCGCCATAAGACTTTCACTAAAGGAACTGATTTCCTACGCAAAACTTTCACATCTCGCTGTAGGATCTGCACAGGTTCTTCTTCTATCGTTAAATCTGGACTCACTTCTATTTCCTTTACTGCCACGACATGCGATGAATCAGAACGGTAGCGTCTAAGCATGGAGACATGAAACACATCGTGAATCTGGCTCAATTCTGCTGGCAACTCAAGCTGATAAGCTACTGATCCCACTCGCCTCAACACCTTAAACGGTCCAATGAACCTTGGACTTAACTTGCCTTTTCTCCCAAATCTTATTACTTTCTTCCATGGCGAGACCTTCAGAAAAACTTTGTCACCCACGGCAAACTCTATATCCCTCCGCTTGAGATCGGCATAAGACTTCTGCCTATCCGAAGCTTCCTTCAGACGAGCCTGAATCAACTTCACCTTATCCTCAGTTTCCGCAACCAACTCTGGTCCTAACATCTGACGCTCACCCAACTCTGTCCAACATGTAGGTGTGCGACACTTCCTACCATACAACGCCTCATATGGTGCCATCTTAATGCTTGCCTGATAACTGTTGTTGTAAGCGAACTCAGCTAGCGGTAAAAACTCTTCCCAGCTACCCCGGAAATCCAAAACACATCCTCTCAACATATCCTCTAAAATCTGAATAACTCTTTCCGACTGCCCGTCAGACTGTGGATGAAATGCGGTACTAAAATCCAACCGTGTACCCAAATCCTGATGCAACGCTCTCCAAAACCTCGACGTAAATCCGGGATCTCTGTCTGAGATGATCGACACTGACACACCGTGCAACCTCACTATCTCCGCCACGTACAACTTAGCTAACCTCTGAAGTGAATAATCCACCCTTACAGGAATGAAATGAGCTGACTTAGTCAGACGATCCACAATCACCCATACTGAATCCTTCTTACTAGGAGTAAGAGGTAATCCACTGACAAAGTCCATAGTGATCCTCTCCCACTTCCACTGTGGAATCCTCACCGGCTGAAGTAACCCAGATGGCAACTGATGTTTAGCCTTGACTTGCGGACACGTCAGACATTTACTCACAAACTCGGTTATCTCTCGCTTCAAACCTGGCTACCAAAATTGCTCTCTCAAATCTCGATACATCTTGTTACCTCCAGGATGCATAGCAAATGGGCTGCTATGTGCGTCCCGAAGAATCCTTTGCCTCAACTCTACATCCTTCAGCATACAAGCTCTCCTTTTAAAGCTCAAAACTCCATCACTGGACAAACTAAAATCCTCTAATCCACCATTCTGAACCCGCAACCTCCGATCATTCAAACCATCATCCTCTAACTGTTTCTCCTTGATCTGATCTAACCAAGTCGGCTTGACTTGCAATTCTGCCAAAAGACTCCCATCGTCATACAAGCTAAGACGAGCAAACATCGATCTTAAATCAGATACAACCTTATGGCTCAACGCGTCTGCCACCACGTTAGCCCTGCCCGGATGATACTCAATTGAACAGTCGTAGTCCTTCAACAACTCAATCCATCTACGCTGCCTCAAGTTTAAATCCTTCTGAGTCAAAAGATACTTAAGACTCTTGTGATCCATGTAGACTATCGACTTCTCTCCGTACAAATAGTGCCTCCATATCTTCAAAGCGAAAACCACTGCTGCTAATTCCAAGTCATGCGTCGGATAATTAGCCTCATGCGATCTCAACTGCCGAGATGCATAAGCCACTACCTTCCCTTCCTGCATCAGCACACATCCCAAACCAGTATGTGATGCATCACAGTAAACCGTGAATTCCTTGCCTGCCTCAGGTTGAATCAAAACCGGAGCTTCAGTCAGAATCTTCTTCAACTTGTCGAAACTTTCTTGCTACTTCTCGGTCCACACAAATGGAACTCCATTCCTCAACAACTTGGTCATCGGTGCGACAATCAAAGAAAATCCTTCCACAAATCTTCAGTAATACCCCGCCAAACCTAGAAAACTCCGAATCTCGGCCACTGACTTAGGCGGCTTCCAGTCCAACACTGCCTCAATCTTCCGAGGATCCACTCTAATCCCCTCGGTTGAAACAACGTGACCCAAGAAAGTCACCTCCCTAAGCCAGAACTCGCACTTACTAAATTTGGCATACAGCTGCTTTTCCCTTAGAATCTGCAACACTACTCGCAAATGCGCATCATGCTCCTCCTCTGACTTTGAGTATACCAAAATATCGTCTATAAAAACCACAACAAACTGATCCAAGAACTGCGGGAAAACCCGATTCATCATGTCCATGAATGCTGCCGGTGCGTTAGTCAACCCAAATGGCATCACCAGAAACTCGTAGTGCCCATACCAAGTGCGAAAAGCTGTCTTATGGATATCAGCCTCTTTCACCTTTAGCTGATGATATCCAGACCTTAAATCAATCTTGGAGAAAACCGCTGCCCCTTTAAGCTGATCAAACAAGTCATCTATCCTTGGCAAAGGATACTTGTTTTTGATCGTCAGCTTATTCAAATGGCGGTAGTCAATACACATCCGCATCGTACCATCCTTCTTCTTGACAAAAAGTACCGGCGCTCCCCAAGGCGAAACACTTGGTAGAATGAAACTTCGATCCAACAACTCCTGAATCTGAGCCTTCAATTCCATCAATTCCTTCGGTGCCATCTTATATGGAGCTATAGACACTGGCGCCGTTCCGGGTAACAGATCTATACCGAATTCGACTTCCCGATCCGGAGGCAGTCCCGGAAGTTCTTTAGGAAATACGTCAGCATATTCCTTTACAGTTCGAACATTCCCCACAGAAGACTCCTTAGCTTTCAAAGCACACACATGGACCACAAATGCTTCACAGCCCTTCCTAACCATCTTCACAGCTTTCAACGTAGATACCACATTAGATAGATAATCTCTTCTATTACCTATCATGACCACTTCTTCACCTTCAGCTGTCTTCAAAACTATACGCTTAGCAGCGCAATCCAGATTTACTTTGTACTTGACCAACCAGTCCATCCCAAGAATCAAATCGAACTCCCCAAACGGCAGTTCCATCAGATCAGGTACAAACACTACCCCTTGAAGTTCTAGGGGTACATCCCTATACAGCTTGTCTACTACTACAGAGTGACCTAGAGGACTAAGTACGGTCATCCTCCTAGAAGCAGTTTCAGAAACTAAGCTCATGGTCTCTACTATGCTACAAGCAACGTAAGAATGCGTCGAACCCACATCTATCAAAGCAGTATATGGAACACCAAAGAATAAGAACGTACCAGTTATGACGTCCGGTGCGTCTCCCTCCTCACGACGCCTCGCAGCATACACCAAACCAGGCTGCCTAGCCTCAGTGTTGCCAACACCTCTGCCAGCTACTCCGCGACCTCGACCAGAGCCATAACCTCCTCTACCATTACCACGACCTCTCTGCGGTGCCGGTCCCTCCTTTCTGAACTGAGCACGACCATGACCCTCAGATTGATTCCTGGCTTACTTACGTGGACAATCTCTCACACGATGATCCAGCGAACCACACTCGAAACATCCTTTCCCTTCGGTCCAACATTCACCCCAATGAAATTTCCCACATCGATTACACCGTGCTGGTCCCTGATTAGCAGTAACAGGCCTCCCAGACTGATTCGGCCCATTTTGCCTAGCCCTCTTCTGAACATTACCAGCTGACCCAGATGATCCATATCCTCTCTTATACTTATTCCGGTCGTAACTCTGTCTTCCAGATTCCTTTATTCCTTCGGCTATCTTAGCCTTTTCAACCAAAGCAGCAAACTCTCGCTCCTGATGTGGAGCAATCTTCGTCCTTCAAACCATCTTCGAATCGAACACATCGCTCGTGCTCCGAAGCCACAATACCTCCAGCATACCGGCTCAATCTTAAGAACTCAGCCTCATACTCTAATACGGATTTACTCCCTTGGACCAAACCCAGGAATGCCTTGCGCTGCGCATCAAAGTAACTAGACCCGATATATTTCTTTTGATACGCTGCCTTAAAATAGTCCCAAGTGAGATCCTCCGCCGCAGCACTATTCCGCACCGTGAGCCACCACTGATATGACTCATCACGAAGAAGCGATACAATCCCTTTCAGCTTTTCCTCGGCATTCAGATCCAGATCATCCATGATTCATTCCGTCGCCTCTAACCAGTATTCAGCTGAGCTGGGAGCTACACCCGAAACACGTCGAAATACCTCGGCTCTGTTGGCTCGGAGTCGCTGAGGAACAGATTTCCGAGCTCCCGCGCCTCCACCTACTCCAGCTACCCTCTCAAGAACTCGCAGCATCGCCTGAGATACTGCGTCATCTCCCGTTTGATCCTGATGCTCAACTCCAACCGCTGGTGGTGGAACTGGTGGTACCTCATTCTCAGATCCTTGACCCGACCTCATTGGCTCAGACACAGCCATCCTACCTCGACCACGTCCACGAGTAACACGACCTCGACCACGAGTACTCATGTCTAACGTCTCGTCTTATCTAAGTTAAAAGTTTTATGCATTAGTCATTATTCCGCTTTCTTTAAAGAACATTTTTATGAAAAAGATTTCTATAAGAGGTTGTTTCGCGAGTACATCCAACCTATAGTTTTAGGTCTCTAGAGTAGTTCCTACTACTACACAATCATATCATCATCATCATCATATTATCAAAATCAATAGTTTGATGTACTTACCCAGGCGGATTGATGCCGGACACTCGGGGCCATGCCTTTCCAACCATAAAATTTTAACAATAACATTTTAAAACCATACTTTAAAACATTTTGGGCCTCGGGCCTACAGCCGAGCTTTTGAACTTAGCTCTGATACCAATTTGTAACACCCCAAACCCGGTCTATACGCCACGACTGAATCTGGTATGTCACTAAGGAAAATATTTTGAGGAAAAACGAGTTAACGATTAAATTTTTGTGAAAAACCCTTTAAAATTCTATATTTGTAGAAATCAGGTGTATAATAAGTTAAAACTAATAATTTACTTTGAAATTACGTAAAACTTTAAAATAAGTGAATAAATCATAGGTTAGAAAACATTTATATCATTTTAAGAAAACTCGAATTATTATTTTGAAAACCAATTGCATTTGAATGTAGAAACTAGATATTTGAAAATCATTTAAATTATCGAAAACACTTAAGTTGTTAAAATTATCAAATGATTTATGTTACCCGATGTAACGTTTTAAAAACCATTGCGTTGTGTAGTTTAGAAAACTTGGTGCTCAATTTATTGTAATAATCAAGAATTTATAACCATATTTAAAACATAATCAAAACATAAAAATAATCCAAAACATAATTTAAAGAGGCCTTATTACAAACCCATAAAATATGAAAACCAAATTAAAGTAAAGTACCCAAATGGAAGTTCATATAAAACCAACTTTTATTGCATGGCCTCCTCGAGTTCATCCTTCTCCATATCCGCGATCTCACGAATCACCTGAAATGATAAGGGAGAAGGTGAGTCACCAAGACTCAGTGCATATTCCCTCTCCCGGGTAATTACCACATACTTACACAGATTATAACAAAGCAATATATATGTATAATGCACCCAACCTAGCCATCCATAACTCCTTTTCTACCCCGTGTGGTACCAAACCACTGGTGGTGCCAAACCACTGGTGTCTAAAGACACAAATGTGATACCAAATCACTGGTGACCGAAGTCACGAATAATCCATCTGTGGGGCCAACCCACGTGTGATACCAAATCATTGGCAGACGATCCCATGTCTCAAAAGTGGGGCCAACCCACGGTGGTGTTAACCACAGGGACAAGTCGCTATGAGGTGCCAAACCTCTGATGTCTGAAGACACGAATGTGACACCAAATCACTGGTGGTGCCAAACCACTGGTGACCGAAGTCACAAATCATCAAGTTGTGGGGCCAACCCACGTGTGATACCAAATCACTGGCGTCGATCCCATATCTCAAAAGTGGGGCCAACCCACGGTGGTGTTAACCACAGGGACGAGACGCTATGAGGTGCCAAACCTCTAGTGTCCGAAGAGACGAATGTGATACCAAATCACTGGAGATACCAAATCTCTGGTGTCCGTCGTCACGATATTAATCTTCCCCCTCCTCTCATATTGCCCATACCAATGCAATAGATAACCAAATCATATTAATACACATTAATATGAATCATATAATAATACCATAAATCATAGATCATGATTTCAATCCACATGTATTAACAACATATCGAAACGGACTTACTCGAATCCTCATTCATACCATCAAGGTATCATATCCAAAACTCATCGTTTTTCCCACTTTCATAATATGATTAGTTATAAAACACACATGAATACATATATAATCCAAGTTATAAAGTGTGTAAGATACACACCTTGCACCAAAGCAAAACTAACTTCTGAAGATCCGATCTACCGCACTAGATCCTTGTCCTACAATCGGCCATATCACAATATTTTAATGAAAACCATTTGGCCAACAACATATCTTAATCCAATAAAACCTTAGGCTTCCTCAACCAACTTTAAAAGTATAGAATCCTTACCACTTGACTTACCAACTCCGATTCGCTAAAGGAATGACTTAAATCGATTGCTTCCAAAATCCAAAAGAGCCTAAGAGAATAATCGAATCCTAAAAATGGTTAGAACCTTGCAAAACAAAGCCCAAAGATTGGGCTTTTGTCCACAAGAAAATAACTTGGAAAAGAGAAAAGAATTGAAAGAAAATCGGCCATGAACACTTACCCTTTTCCAAAATCGATTGAAGAAAAATCAAAGATAATCTACCCTTGAATATTCGGCCAAAATAGAGACTAAAAGAAAGTAGAAGATTCGGCTATAGTGAAGTAAAAAAAGAAAAGAAGAAATAGAATGGAAGTAAATGTTTTATCTTTGAACAAAAGAAAAAGAAATGGTATTTGAGATGGAGAAATATTCGGCCAAGAGAGTGTAAAAGAAAAGTGTTTATGAACCAATGTCAAAAAGAAAAGAAAAGAGAGATGTGGGAGAGATAAGATGCGACCAACACCTATTTTGCCTAAAAGAAAAGTGCAAAAATACCAAAATGAAGTTTTGGTTTCAAAAGCAAAGATGAAAGAAAGGAAATAGCATTTTTGGTTCAATAAAACAAGAGCTAAAACAAAAGCTAAATTTGCACAAAATGCACAATAACATTCGGCCAAAGAAAGGGTTTTTGGAGAGGGAAAACAAAATGCAAAAAGATGTTCAAAAGGAAAAATTGGCCAACTATTCCGCCCCCAAACCACCTAACAACATTCGGCCACCCCCTAGACACCCATGCCGTCCACATACATGCTCTAAAGCCTTGAATAAAGTTTCCAAAACATCCCCCATATTCCATGCCTTATGTCTCCCCAACCTTCCATAACTTCAAGATTCTTATCCCTACTATCAAGCTTTCCTTAAACATATATTCAACTTACCAAAAGATGAAAGTCCAACCTATCATAAACATAAGTTGACTGTCCATAAATGCTATGATGAAATAAAAATCCTCAAAATGTTTTCCTTGATACTCGAACCACTAACCTCAAGCAACCTTTCAAGAGCCTTAACCATCATGCCACTTATTCATCTTATGCTTTAATTGAACACTTAAATTAACTTAAGTGTCAAACTCACTTAATCCACTTCATTAAATAAACCATACTAAAAATTTATTCTAGCTTCCTAAATAAAATCAAGCCTTCACAAGACTATGCTAACACACAAAATTCATACCCAAGCCAACACAAATAATACTCAAATTTTAGGATGTTACAGTTTCACCCTAATCCGACAAAATCTCGTCACCCTATCTCTAGGCGCGCAATCAACTCCGCTTAATTATGCTTGATCTACTCTTAAGCAGGGACTTTTGCTCCTCCACCTATGCACATCATACTTGAATTAATATCCCGAAAATATTAGCACAAGAATTAAGAACACATAATTAAGAATAAATCAAGTATTTATCATATAGTTCAGAAAACAATAACAAGATTCGTCCTAGGTTTCATCCGCTTCAGGTATCTGAAGGGTTTGGTTCATGACAGTAAAAGAAAACATCTCAGAAGAAAAGATAAAACAAAACATAAGAAATCCCTAAAACCCCCTGAATGAATTGAAGGAGAGACCCGCCGTTTTGAGTAGAATTCCGGCTTCTTGAGATGGATCAACTGGCTATCCTCGAGTGATTCCCACAAATCTGACCTTTTTGGCTCGGCTCCTTGGCCTAGCTAATCGCCCCCTTTTTAGGTTACACTTAGGGGGTTTATATAGGCTTTCGAAATAGGTTTAGTATCCTTTTTTGAGTGAAATTCTTCTTTCTGACGATAGGGACACGGCCATGGCACACGCCCGTGTGAATCGTGGCCAGGCTGTGTTCGGATTTCTTAATGAGGCACAGCCGTGTGAATCGAGGTCAGGCCGTGTTCTAGTTGCGCAATGAGACACGGCCGTGTGGGCTTATGTCCAGGCTGTGTCGATTTCCACTTTGGCCCAATTTGGTTTGTTTTAGGCCCGTTTCTCGTTCTTTCCATCCTCAGGTGCTTTCCTGAGTATAAGAAATGAAAAGAAAGGATTAAGAGCACCTTTTTACATAAATCAATGGATAAATCATCCAAAAGTATGCTAAAAATGGGATTAAAATATGTTACTTTTAGGGTTTATCACATACCCCCACACTTAACCTTTTGCTTGTCCTCAAGCAAAATTCTCAACTTATAATTAAAACAAACTTTCCATAATTCATAATTCCTATCAATAGTGTTTCATCATAATTCATAGATAATTTATACATGGATAATTTAACTCAAAGAGTCCTTAAAGATTCAAACAGTAGAAGTCATACATTTGTATCACGAAAACATAGGTGTCTCCCCTTATCTAAATAAGTACCTTTAATTCAAAACTAACAAGGATAGACATCCTCACAAAAGATTCACTCAAATCACTCAAAGTGTTTAAGGTTCAGTAAAAGAGCACTCAAGAGTCAAACATGAAAAGTTAATCACATAGGCTTGGCTGAGAATCGAATCTCCACCACTATAAAATGAGATGATACACAAATCAAAAGGTCTTTAACAGGGTTGTAATGGGGCTAGGGTTAAGGTGTGGATAAAGGCTGAATTAGAAGGTTAGAGTCGAGATTGACTTGACAAATTACCTAACTAGAAAAATGAACTAATCTTGAATAATTATATTAATTGAAAACTAATAATACGAGCTTTTTCTTTAAGATTTGAAATTTAAACATGTAAGCTCACTAAATCATAGAACTAATAATGAATATACTTCGTTTTTTTAAGAACAAATCATTACAATAATAAGAAAGAACTTTAACAACTTAAATATAGAACATAGTTAGGTAATTGCTCACAATCACATCTCAACAAAAAGGGTAATCGGAAGGATGGTAATAACAAATACAAAGGGTTTGGGGTTAATATTAGTGGGTGAGTCAACAAAAAGGGTTGTTAGGATCAAAGGGGTTCTCTAGGGGTTAATTTATGGAAGTAGGCTGTTTAGTAGGGTAAGTGGGTTAAAACCTAGGTGCCTTTATCATCTCGGTATATCAAATCATAGGTGTGGTTTCGACATGTATAATCGAAGCAAGTTCTAGAATAACGGTTCAATGTTGACACACTCATAATCAAAAAGTGAAAAAAGGATATATGCTCTATAATGCTCAAAATCTCACAAAAATTATGGGTAATTGATGTCAACCTCGTAAATTTCGAATTTCAAAGTAATATTCAAATTTAGGTTAACAACCTAGCAAAAATTTTAATTCTGAAAAATAGAGTTATTCTGCTTGATTCTCCAGTATCTTAAAATTTCAATCATCAATGCACAATTAACTATGACTTACTCAAAAACATGTCAATAAAAATCATAAATCATTAGAAATTTCATCCTAATTAGTAATATGAGGAAATTACTTAAGAACAAAGCATAATTCAGGGAATTGAGAATAATAAAGAAAGTTAGGCTGAATTTGAGAATAATGTAAAAAGTTAGGCACTTTCTCAAAATAAATATTCACCCCCCACACTTAAGATGTACATTGCCCTCAATGTACAAAAATGTATATTAAATTTAATAGAGAGAGGGAGGTAGGACTTCCTGAATTTGGATGGTTTCCTGGAGTTGGAAGTCGATAGGGGTGGTGTCTGCTTCCGAGCTCTGCGCTAGATAAAGAAATTGAGGAGCTCGTAGAGAATTAGCCAGGAGTTATTAAGGCACATTTAAAATAAACTAAATATATAAATAAAGATAAGAAAGAGAAAGAGAAAGAGACTAAAAAGGAAAATAAACTAAGGTTAGAAGATAAAGGGGCTTGAGAATCCTTATTGATAGATGGTTAGCGAGGTGGGTGTGACTTCTAAGGCGACGGAGGTGCTGGCGGTGGCAAAAGTGGCGTGATTCCCAAGCAGCCTTTTGAACCTGACACTAATAAACTAAAGTTAAATAAACTAAATTAAGCATAAGATAGTTAAAGGGAAGAAAATTGAAGCAAAAGAGAAAAGAAAAATAGAAACTAAATGGTCTCAAAGACCCTTGGCTTGTTGTTTGGATAAAGCGGCCGTCATGAACTTATGTATAGGGGTCTCCTTTGAGGAGACTACGCTTGTCATCTTCCGCTTCTTCGACATGGATATGTGTAGCTCAAGAGGTTGGAGACTTTGTTATGGAGAGGGGAGAATTCTGAGAGAAAAAGGAAGAAAAGAGGTGGAAAGTAGATGAGAAGAATAGGGAGGGGTGGGTTTAAATAGAGTTTTGGAGTCTGATGCTCCCCCACGCCCGTGGACCGAGGGCGTGTCAATTCACACGGTCGCTTTGTACGGCCGTGTGTCAAGGCGTGTTGATTCACCCACGCCTATTTTACAGATTGCCACGCCCATTGGTGATAAGTCAGTATCGTCCACGGTCGCGTCGCACGGCTGTGGAGCTTTTTCGGTGCCCGTGGTGGGGTGGTTGGGTCCGTGACTCGAAAATTAGTTGGGACTGATTCGTACTACCTCTTTTATGTTAGTACGGAGGTTCTGTACTACCACACGGTCACGGCCGCGGCCGTGTGCAAGACCATGTGGTCTGGAAATCTGCACTTTTGGTTAGTTTACAGTAGGTGTTCAGAAAGAAGAAAATAAAATAAAATGAAAGCAAAAATGTGAAAATAAATTGTTAGTTCTTGGGTTGCCTCCCGAGAAGCGCTCGTTTATAGTCTTAAGCTAGACTTTCCTCGTATATAAAAAAAATCAGGGAGGTTTAAAGGTTTGAATATCTTCCCTCATGCTTACAGTTCTATTCTCTTGACAAAGTTTAAGTCGAGAAGCGTTTACCTTAAAAGTGCCGAATATAGGATTGCTTACCTTGACTGTTCCGTATGGGAAGATATTTGGTACCTCAAGAGGGATTTCTTTGTTCGTGTTCAGGTCTGGTGTGGTGATGCAAGGAACTGATTTATCTAACTGTACCTGGTCTCTTATTTTGAAGTGGTTTGATGTTCCGGTGAGCTCTTCTGGGGCCTCCTTTGGTTTCTCTTCGTGTGGTTCCGGTTCATCTTTAAAGTGTGTCGTCCACTCTTCTAATTTTTCGATCTTAAGGCTTCGTTCCTTGTGTGATCCTTCTGTGTTGGCATGGGGTCCATGATTCGGCTTAGGTTTGTATCATTGTGGTGTTTCTTGTGGTGAAAGTTGAACAACCTTGTTTTTAACTGAATTTGCTTTTTCACCTTCATCAATTGTTGTCCTGGCCGAGTCAAGAGCTTGTAAACTGATCGATTCATCACCTACCTAAAGTATGAGTTCTCCTGTGCTAACATTAATTTTAGTCCTAGTAGTTGCTAGAAAGGGTCTTCCTAAAATTAAGGGAATCGAATTATCCTCATCCATGTCTAAGATAACGAAATCTACTGGGAAAACGAATTTATCAATTTTTATAACAACAACTTCGATAATACCCCTAGGAATTCTAACAGTTTTATCAGCTAATTGAATGCTCATCCTTGTTTGTTTGGGTTTCCTTAGACCTAGTTGTGTAAACAATTTATAAGGCATGACATTTATACTTGCCCCTAAAGCAGCTAATGCATTGTCAACAGTTAGTCTACCAATTAAACATGGAATTGTAAAACTCTCTGGATCTTTTAGCTTCCGTGGTAGTCTATTCTGTAACATTGCTGAGCATACTACGTTTAATTCCACATGTGGTTCCTCGTCTAATTTGCGCTTGTTCGTCAAGAGTTGTTTTAAGAATTTCCTCGAATCTGGCATCTGAAAAAGAGCTTCATGAAGAGGTAAGTTGATAAGTAATTTCTTTAAAAGTTTAAGAAATTTACCGAACTGTTCCTCTGTATCGTCCCTCTTTATCGCTTTGGGATAAGGTATGCGAGGTTGGTACTCTTTGATTACTGGTTTTGGCTTTTCTTGTGTTACCTTTACTTTACCTTCTTCTACCTTATTTCCTTGTATTGAATTGGGTTCATCTAACCCTATACTATCATAAGCTGTGATGGCTTGGATTTGCTCATTTGGGTTAATCTCAGAGTTGCTTAGTAGACGCCTTTGCGGTCGTTCGAAAATAAACTTTGCAAGTTGTCCAACTGACTTAGTAACTTCCCCAACTTGCCTCTTGATCTCTTCAATCGATGTTTGTTGATTTTTAAGTGTTGTCTCAGTGTCTTGGAAACGGTTTTCTGTGGCTGCCATGAATTTTGTCAGCATCTCTTCAAGGTTTGGCTTCTTTTCCTGCGGATAGGGCTGATTTTGGAAATTTTGAGGAGGTTGTTGTCTTTGATTTCCTTGACCTCCCCATGAAACATTTGAGTGTTCCTCCAACCTGGATTGTAAGTATTACTATAAGGGTTATTATTAGATCTAAAATTATTACCTATATAGTTCATCTATTCGCTCTCTGTTCCCGGTTGGTAGGGTGGGTACTCAGGATTCGCCACAGTTCCACTTGCGTCGCACTGCATTACTGAATGTGCCTGCAAAGAACACAATCTATCAAGCTTTTTATTCATCATCTCTACCTATGTTGATAGCATGGTTACTGCATCGAGGTTAAAAACTCTGGCTGATTTTGTTGGTTGTCCTTGTAACCTGCCACTGATAGTTATTCAGTGACATTTCTTCAATAAACTCGTAGGTTGCTTCAGGAGTTCTGTTGTTCAGGGTTCCACCGGCGGCTGAATCAATAAGTTGACTCGTTGAGGGGTTTACACCATTATAGAAAGTTTGGGCTTGGAGCCACAAGGGTAAACCATGGTGCAGACACCTTCTCAAGAGATCCTTATATCTCTCCCATGCCTCGTATAATGTCTCTAAATCCATCTACACAAAAGAAGAGATATCATTCCGTAATTTGGCCGTTTTGGCCAGTGGGAAATATTTTAATAAATTTTTTCAGTCATTTAATCCCACGTAGTAATTGACCCTCGTGGTAACGAGTTTAACCACTGTTTGGCTTTATTCTTTAATGAAAAGGGAAGTAATCGAAGACGTATGGCATCATCAGAAACGCCATTTATTTTGAAGGTATCACAGAACTCTAAAAAATTAGCTATATGAGTGTTTCATTGCAAAACATGGTTAACAAGTTTATATCATCTTTACTCCATTTCATTTAAACTCTATTCATTAACCATACTTATATATACCAAAACCAAATCAACCAAAACCACAACCAAACATAATCATCAAGCCAAAATATAAATTCCAAGATTAACAAGATGGACAAGCCATTTTCGCATGGCTTATACAAATGTATACAACTTCAAAACCAAACATAATATTACTAGCCTATACATGCCATATATGTTCATAGTTTCAAAAATTCAATTTATAATATACCAAAATGAGTCGATAATGTGATAGACTTTGGCGATGATCCCCGAGCTCGTAGTTAGACTTCAAAATTTATAAAATAATCAAGTAAACACACACTGTAAGCTAACATAGCTTAGTAAGTCATAAGCAATTTAATCAACCTAACAATAATACTCAATGTGCTTTAAACAAACATTGTAAATAAGAATTTATCAAATACCCATTTACTAGTACAATCATAAACCACTTATTATCTCTCAAATTCAAATTCGAATATGTAGTATACAATTCCATTCTCAAGTCTCATCCACATACTCAATTTCGAGCTATCCACATATACTTATAATTCAATATCTCGCATAGCCAAATCTCATTAAGTGATTCATACAACATTTCATATGCTCTAGTAATTATTTTACCGTACCAACTCAATCATTCAAATTATACCTTAAAAATAACAATCTATCTAAGCCACCCCTTTAACATATTACTTGATTTCGAATGATAAGATCTCATAGTATCAACTCACCGAATTTAGTCTTTGAGATTACAATTGATAGCACACTTAGTCCTCTTTAGCCGATTTCGCACTCATAGTGCTCGGGCATTTAATTCGCACACTTAGTGCTCATCTCAAGCTTGCTACTTATTCACATTCATATTTACATTCATAAAGCTTAAACCTCAACCACAGAGGTAAATATATGGTAACATGTTCATTACATGATTTATAACATAGTCAAATATATCATTTACATATATTTATACCTCACATTCGATTCTACTCATTTTCCAATCAATATCATAATTGGATATACCATTACCAAATAGGTATACCTCACATTCGGTTTATCAACATATTGGTACATATATTTCCATTAAAATTATATACGTCAATATTGATAAATTCCATGCAATATGTTTCCCTAAAAACTTACATAAACAAAACACTCCAGCGTATTAATTTCCAGCGTGCATTTGGACATGTTGAATTCTAGCATGCATTTGGACACTTAAAAATTCAGCATACATTTGAACATTAAAATTTCACTAGCTAACAGCAAATAATTTTCAGACAATTTAGTTCCCTACATCCTTTCAACAAATGCCTATTTTCTTAGCTTCAACCAATAATAATGGGACATTACTAAAACTGAAATTTGGAAATGTAAATCCCAAATTAAACTGTTTTAAGCTCCAAAATTTAGTAACTCTTCAAACATAAACTGAACAGTAATGCATGTTAATTTCAACCACCTTTATATTTTGTCTATTACCACAAAATAGGACATTTATCAACCAACATTTTACCTTAATTAGAATAGCAGCAGATCAATTAACCAGGATTTATTGCACGATAAAATACAGCAATTACATGCTGAAACTATCAGCATTCAACGGCAGGTTTCAACACCAACTTATACATTTATTTATCTAACACCAGTATTTTGGTAACAAATAACATGTATTTTAACTACCAACTTTGCTTAACAGTCCTTAAATCCGCGTTTTACCTGCACGTATTAAACACATAATAAACATGGAAATTTTTCAAAGATTCATTGCAAGGACTTACCGAACAATAGTCAAACCTACTCTTGAGCAGTTTCTTTCCCCTTCTTGCTGCCATCTTCAGCGAGTTTCTTGAGGAACCAGCTCCTAAATGAGCTCAAAAATTAAACATGCAGCAGTCGTCTTCTTCCTTCTCCATTCGAACAGCCAAGAAATGGGAAAAACTAAACAAATTTTTTTCTTTCTTTTTCTTTTGCTGAGTTTCGGTCATGCAACAAAGAAAAAGATGAACACTTTCATCTCTTTCTTTCCAATATAATATTTTATCTTTCATCTCTTTCTTTCCAATATAATATTTTATCTTATATTATAATGTATCATAATATCATAAAATAAAATAAACAACTTTAAATCACTATTACATGCATTTTGGCCGGCCACTAAGTTCAATTGTGGCTAAATTACCTTATCAATACTTCAACTTATAAAACCATCATTAATTCGGTACTTAAACATTTAACCACCAAACTTTCTTTTTATGTGATTATGCCCTTTTTTTTTTACAACTAAGCACCAAAACAATCAAATTTTAACACAAAAATTTCACACGCACCAATTCACATATAATGAACATAGACAATAATATTTAAAATATTTTTCTAACTAGGATTCGTGGTCCCGAAACCACCGTTCCGATTAGGGTCAAAATCAGGCTGTTACACCCCTCTTTAGCTGGCTTAAGCTTTAGGGGTTCCAAAAGTACAATTATTATCATGAAATGATCATCAAAACACTTACTTGTAAGGAGATGAGTTTTGCTAAAATTTTTGAGCTTTCAAACCCTATTTGCTGCTCATTTTCGGTGGTGAAGAAGAGAAGAAAAGATGATATTTTTCTTTTCTTTATTTTGTGATTAAAAATCAATTTCATCACCAAATTTTCACCTAACCAAATGAAAAGGTCTTTTCTTTGTCCCTATGGTCGTCCACCTCTTAAAACATGGCCTAATTGCACATTAGGGACTTCCAATTAATATTCCTTAGCTATTAGACACCTTTAGCTTGTAAAATAGAACTTTCACATTTTATGTGATTTAGTCCTTTTTTCGCAATTAAGCATGCAATCGCTAAAATTAAAGCACTAAAACTTTCATGCACTCTTGAAATCATGCTATAACATATAACATATTATAAAAATTATTTTTCTCTGACCTCGAATTAGTGGTCCCGGCACCACTGTTCCGACTAGCCCCTAAATCGGGTAGTTACACACTACCTAACGACACAGCGTGTGAACATATTTTAATTTGTAGACGGTCTAGGGACATGGGGATGTGAAAAAGTCACCTGGCTGTGTCTGAGGCCACACAGGTTGGTCTCTTTCATATGACCTGGCCACTCGACCGTGTGACCATTGTTTCTAAATAACTTTTAAATTCTTGTAGGCTCAAGTTAAGCTTCATATTTGATTTAATGACATGTTTATTAAATGAAATTTATTGTTAATTGTTTCAAAAATAATTTTTTTTACATGAAGTGTTCTACTTGTGTTTTGTTAATTGTTGTAACTTCTTGTAACCCTAATTCGGTGATGGTGATAGGTGAGGGGTGTTACAGATAGTCCATACTAGCACTTGCTTGAAGAATAGTCTTTGCAGACTCTTTCCTGAAAGATAGTCCAGCAGACTATTGCTTGAAAATAGTCCATGCAGACACTTGCTTGAAAGATAGTCGGTAAGGACTCTTGTATGAAGAAGACCTATGTTGTCACACCCCAAAGTGTGGCTTAAATTTCTAAGATATATTTGTTAATGTTGAGTTTAATTTCTTTTCTTCTTGGGCTTATAATTGGGCCCTTGTTTAATACTAGCTTGTTAAGAGCTTTCGAAAACCCTATCTTTCCCTCATCATATTTTCCCTATTTGTTGCATATCCCTAGTGCCATAACACTAATGTACAAAAAACCCTATGTATTTAAGCATACTTTATTGTGGTCGGCCCCCCTCTCTTCATTATTCCTTTGTTTTGTCCCACCCCTAACCCTAGCATTTTCAGTTTCTCTCTTCCTTCCTTTCTAACATCGTTTTTCTCTTCTCTATTCTTTTCTTTTCCCTTTTCTCCTTTGCACTATCCCCCTCTCTTCTCTTCTATTTTCTTTTGATCCTCTTCCTCTCTTTTCTTCCTAGTAGCCACACCTTGCACCCTTTTAAATCATCAATTTTCTTCTTCTTGTCAAATTATCTCCCATTCATCTGAATCCCATCGACTTTTGGGACTGTTGATTATAGAATCATTTCCATTTGCGGTAGATTGGTAATCAAAACTATATTGTTTCGGGTAAAACTTTGATCTCGAATTTGTAATTGAGTTTTGGTTTTGCTCTCTTTTGTCTTTGTTAATCAATTTTCTTCAGTTTCTAGATCTGGCTAATGACGATTCTAGCTTTGATTATTTTGTGTGTATGTTAATCGAAGAACCAAATCAAGATGGGAATGGATCATATCTGAACTGTAGGAGTGCATCAGATGAGTGAGGGTGCCACACGGGTGTATACAGTGAGGTGTGTACATTAATGTCTTGTGTTGTCATGTGTTTGTAAGTGTTTGGCCAAATGCATGAGTGTTTATTCGTGTGTTATTTGAATGCCTGAGCTTTGGTGGGTACAAGGTTTAGCGAATAATACTAAGGTATTTTGATTGGAGGGGTGGTATTCGCCCATGTATATTTTGGGCGTATAGAGTGGGCAGATATACCTATGTGTTTTAGTTAATGAAAACTCTATGTCAGATGGCTATGTCAATTGGAATAAGGTAGTGACCAAGTGGAAGGGTAATGAGAATGTGAGTTCACATCAGAATAATGGTGCAACTTTAATCGTAGTACTGTGCAACTTATGTTGCAAGGTAAGCTGGTTAGGAACCAACTGAATGTGAACTGGAATAATTAAAAGATAAACGGGTACTCAAGTAGGTTTCTCGAAAGTTGTGGACTTTTAGATAAGGTAATATAGTAAAATGTGATGCTTGTTAAGTTCCAATAGGGAATTAGATTATATTAATGGATATTCAAGGTTTGGATAAGGGAGTTCTCTTCTTTCTTCTTCCAAAATATTGTTATTTGAGGCTTAAGAAGCAAAAAAGGGTATTTTTTTTAGTTGAAGATAAAGTCAAGGATTATAGGGATGATTCTCAATGTCAAGGTAAGTTTTATGACTTCGTGTGTTATGAAAGATTAGGCCTCTAAGAATGCATGAACCATAGAATGAAGAAGTAAGGCTTTATATGTGGGTTATCTGGGTTAGAGATGATGACAAGGTTATTTGAATGAGTTTTGATGGTGCTTTTCTGTGTTCTAAAGCAATGGTTGTTGTAGTATCTTGACGAAGGTTGGATCTAAAGTTCAAATTGCCATATGTGGTGGTCGAGAGAGTCCTTAAGCTGACTTTTGCTTGTATGTTGTTCATGTTAATGTTTCTATGAATGGTAATTGAACTATGTAATCGAACTAGAAAAGTATGGAATGGTAATGATGCTATTGCATGTGTGTTTGATGGATTTTGTATGTATAGTATGTAGGAAATCTAAGGACTGAGTAAGTGGTTTGAATCTTGGAAGTTAGAAAAAAAAAGATGTTATGATGAATATGCTGATGTGTGAATATTACTTAAGGGTTGCATGTATGGCTCGTATAAATCTTATAGGTATAGAGTATGTAATAAATAATCTGAATTTGAAGCTTGACTGTATGGGTATGTTTTGAATGTTTAAGGCAAATAGTGTGTTAAATTTAAATGGTGTCAATGCATGAAAGGTCTACTAGCGAGTCTGTGTCTGTCTATGCAGAGTCATCTAAATGGGTCCATCGAGACTTTAAACACGACCTCTAAAAGGAAAGTCCATGGACATGACACCATATCTTGTAAGACTATAGCTGGTGGGTTATGACATCATACGGAAAGAACTATAGGAAGGTTATTACCTAAAGGGGTTCTCTGCGTGACCCAAGGAAATAAGGGGCAAACTTTATGAAATGTGAGTCTAGGCGAATCCCTATCATGAAAATGCAGGAAGGCTTTATGGCTAATCTATGAAAAGGAAGCCTTCGTGACAATCTATGAAAAAGATGTCCTTGTTGCGCACCCTTAAGAATGGTATTCACAGTAAACTCTAACGATAGTGGTAAAGAATTCAGAAGGAGAAGCCCCTATGGCATATCATATTACACATTGGATGAGTAATTCTAATAAGCTTCCCTTATGGTGAGCTTCGTATGAACTGTAATAGTGTATCCTACATGGTCTTAAGATAAGAATAGAGAAACTAGAATGCGCCAGAGTATGTGGTGAATTCAAGGTATGGGTTAATTAGATTTGAAGAACAAGTTTGAGTAAGGGTTGTGTTTGGTAAACTGAAGAATGTTATTTTTCTCTGGTTATTAGAAGAAAAAGGGTATTCTCTAAAAAGGATCAAATCAAATAATTAAATAATGTATCTTCTATCTAAGTACAAAATCATTCATGGATTGTGAAGAAACGATGACCCAGAGTCCGTATGTAAGAATAATAGTATTTTGTCTGTATGGATCCTGGAATGAGAATGGTTAAAGAATTAGGAAAGGGCAAGTGAAGAATATGAGTAAGGTTTCGAAAAGGCGAGGAGTAAGGTATGAATCTATGGTATAAAGAATGAAATTCTAGAATGGTTTTCCCTAGAGGCAGGTTGAACATTAGGAACAAGAAGAGGGTTATTTGAGTGACTAGATGTGATTTACAAACACTATTAAGGTAATTGGTGTTTAACTCGCTAAGTTCTCATGAACTTACCTTTCTGTTTTATGTTATAGGTAAGTTGATTTGGGTCTACATTGGGAGGGACAACGCCAGGGCTACGCCAAAGGAGTGGCGTGATAGGCTATTATGCATACTAAAGGAGCTTGAGTTGGTGTGATCGAGTTTGATTTAACAAATAGAAATAATGTAGTTAAGTCATGAGATCCAACTATAAGTGCTTGTAACTGAAATCTCTTGTACAGTGATCGTAGTTGTCTGTTACATATTCATTTATATTTTAGTTGGAAGATTATTTTAAATAAGATGTAATGGTCGAAAATTTGTACAACTATATCAAGTTTCAGACTGTATTAGTGTTGTAACACCTGAGATCCAGATTCGGTGAATCAGATCAGGTTAAGGGCATTACAATTATGGTTGCTAATTTTGGCTACTAATGTTAGTTATGTTATTCTAACGATTTTGATTGTGACAAGTAACCAGATCTAGTTATAAAATAACCTTTGATGAGGTACTGAGAAACTAACGGATCAACACTTGGAAACAGAACAGTGTATGGTAGATCTAGTTGTAGTGTTGCCATTTATTTTCTGAATTGTTTGTGTTGAATATGTGATTGATGTTTTTTGTGTTAATTTTGCATATTTTACTCTCGCATGCCTATTGTTACTGTCAAAACAACAAACTATTACCATTCGAATGATAATAGCATGTGAACACTGTCATTGTTACTCTTTTCTGACTTTGATAACATGCCATACTATTGCATTGGGTCTTCAGCTATTGAAGGTGGAAGTACATGCTTTAAAAGCCGAATCAGTTCACTGATCAAATTTATTGTTATGCTAGTGGCTCATCTGTAAATACTGTTTTGGTGTGTAGGGTTGGACAAGTTTTGGGGAACTTTTATTGTGGTGTGTAGGGTTGGATTGGGTAGCGTACTGCACTGACTTTCATAAGCATGCTGCTACTTATTGTGTTTTCTATGAATATTGTGAAACTGATACGTAATGTATACAGTGTGCTTGTATGCTATTATGTACTACTTAATATGATTGTTGCTCACATGTTAAGACCACATTGAGCTTTATAACTCATCCTTAGTTTCCCATCTTTTCCGGTAACCCGTGAGGTTAGGGCTCGAACTTGGCATTCAGAGGATCGTCGTTAGATTTTACCAAAAAATAGAACAAAAACGTATTTTTATTTTCAACTTATTTTACAATTTCTACATGGTTTTTCTTTGTATAAATGAACTATGGCATGGACTTGGTTATTTCATTGGTTTGAGCTTTGCATATTACATTATAACATAAAAATCGGATAATATTTATTATTTGTTTTTAATCATGAAAATGTATCATTTTTCTAATTAATGAATATAACTTTGGTCTTAAATTTTCAATAATAAAATATAATATAAATAAAATTTTAATTTTAGCTAAAAAATAAATTCAATTTTTAAATGGCTTTAAACTTAGTAACTTCTGATTTTCGATATAAAAAGATAACACATTTTGTTAAAAACACGTTAAAAGCAAAATTCTGATTTTCGATCGATAGACAAGTTCATTGAAACAATAATGAGTTTAGGCGTGTATGAAATTGAATATTTTTCTAAGCCATTTCAGTTAAGGGTGTGCAAATTTCGGGTAAAACCGAATTAATTTGGTTAACCAACCGAATTCGATTAATTAGTTGGTTAACCGAATTAATTCAATCGGGGGTCGATTAATAATTTTTTGGAAGTTCGGCTAACAGTTAATTCGGTTCGAATTCGGTCGGTTAACCGAATTTAATAAATAATATTATAATATAAAGTATTCGGTCAGTTCGGTTAATCTTATGGAAATATAAATTAATTGGTCAGTTAAGTTGGTTAATTTTTTATATGCTTTATACTTGTTTTAACCAAAAATAATATATATATATATATATATATATATATATATATATAATTTCAGTTAACCGACCGAATTAACCCAAAAAGTTCGGTTCAGTTAAATTTTTTTTGAAAAAAATTTGGTTTGGTTAACGGTTAAGGGGTTAAAAGGGTCGGTTAATTCGGTTAATGGTAGTTCGGGTCGATTGACCAATTGAACACCCCTAATTTCAGTGGCTAATGTGACCTTCATAATTTGGCTGCAAACGTCTAGGTTTAATTTGGTGGTATCAGAACAATGTTTTTAAAAAATGGATTGTGGGATTAGTAAGGTCTGCATACATATTTTTTAAAAAAAGGTTTATCGGGTACCATGCCACAAAAACTTTGACGATGTTTTCAAAATAATTCCAAAACTCCGATGTCGTCCCTAAATAAATACTGTATTTTCTAAAATAGTAGATACACGTTAGAATTTAGACATTCGAGAATTCAGTATGAGCACCCGAGGTAGGCCATGTTGTGCTGCTCAAGTTGAGGTGCCTGTGCATCAGGACGATACTTCAATTCCTGAGGCTAATCTTAGAGATGTCTCAGCTGTCTCTACTGTTAATGATCAGGAAAGGGGAGACGATGCATTGTCTCATGATATGTTGAGGGTTCTTCAGAGGGTTGTTGAAACCATGTTTGGAACTGATGGTCGTGGATCAGTGACTGAGAGCCTCCGGGCTAATGGAATTGAGTTATTTAGGGGTGTGACTGAAACAACCTTGACTATAGCTGAGTATTGGATAGAGGCTAAAGAGAGGATTCTCAAGGATATGGATTTTACCCTAAAATAGAAGTTGAAGGGTACATTGTCACTATTGAGAGATGAGGCATATTGATGGTCGTAGTCTGTAGTAAGGGGTACTCTAGCAGAGCGTTTGACTTGGGAATATTTTCTAGAGGCCTTTTAGAAGAAGTATGTGTCGACAAGATATGCTAAAGCTCATAGCCTAGAGTTTATTGAGTTGAAATAGGGTGATAAAATAGTGGTCTAGTATGAGGTTTCTTAGGATAATTTATTATGCTTTGGGCATGGTAGCTACTGAGTAGGATAAGAGTCTGTGGTTTGAGGATGGGCTAAGGTATGACCTTAAGGTTCAGATTACACCATATCAGAAAAAGGTGTTTGATACTCTAGTTGAGAAGAACAAGATTATGGAGGAGGTTAAACGGTTGCAGAGGGAGAAACCTGGCAAGGATAGGGCCTTGAGTAAGAGGGATTCAGGTCCTACTGGCTCATTTTTGCAACCTTTGAAGCGGGCCTGGGAGGATAGATCACAGTAGAGTGTTGCAGGGGGTAGTACAGGTGATTCATTTGGATCGGGGAGGATTTCGATCTAAGGATATTATGATAGACATCATCCTAGTGAGGTTTGGAAGAAGTCTAGCACATGTTTGAGATGTGGGTCTACTCAGCATTAAGTGAAGGATTGTCCATGTCCTACTATCCAGATGCAAGCTATGACAAAGACTTAGGGTATTGTGTAGTTACCTCTGAGGGGTCGTAGTCAGGGTAGGAGTGGTGGTTTTGGAGTCGCAACTGGTGCTGTAATAGCTTGATTTTTGGCCTAGTCGGAACAGTGATTTCGGGACCACAAATTCGACATAAGAAACTTTATTTTTATTATATTTTATGGTCTATGATTTCACGAAATGATTTTGTAAAAATTTTGTTTGAAATTTTGATGTTTGGGCACTCAATTTAGTCAAAATGACTAAATTGTAAAAAGTGCAAAAGTTGAGTTCTACATGTTAGAGGTGTCCAATTGTTATGAAATTTTAAATTGGAGGTCATTAAATGATAATTAGACCATTGGTTAATTTGTTGGACAAAAATGGACATGAAATAGGAGAAATAGAATATTTTTAAGTTAGGGGCATTTTAGTCATTTAGTAATTAAAATGAATTAAAAACAAAATTAAAAGCCAATTTTTGTCCATCTTCAACCCCATGGCCGAATTTTATAAGGGGAGACCATGGCTAGAGTTTTTCAAGCTTCCAAGCTCGATTGTAAATCTGTTCTACACCCGTTTTTAATGATTTTTACGTTTTTCAATTCCTCGTTGTAACACGAAGTTAGGCCCAAATCTGGCATGTCACATTGAAGTTTTTTGTGAAAACCATGTTTTCATTGAAAACCCTTCTTAATATTTAAAAACTTCTTGGCATTTAAAACTTGTGTAAAGGCTCAGCTTGCTTTCGTTTATTTTCAAAACGGGGTTCGTTGAAAAAGGTTTGTTCACTTTTCAAATGTTATTGATTTCCTTCAAAATCCCCTTCAACTGCTGAAGTTTTTTTTTCTAAATTGTTGCGGAAACGTGATAACCAAAAACAGTAGTTGTAACGTAGTGTTTTGAAAACAGTAATCATTTTGGAAAAATCACGATTTATTTCTAATAGATATAAATTAAAATAAAACCAAACCTAAAATTTAAAATCCAAAAACTTTAAGAAGCCTTATTACAACCAAACCAAAACAAAGTACTTATGAATAACTTAATGGAAAACAGAAGCAATTGTGTGGCCATCTCCGAGTCCCTCACAACTCCAATCCGTCTAAGGCTAGACAGTTAAAAACGAGGTGAGTTTATGAAAACTCAGTGTGTAATCCCCTAATATAAAAATAGTCAGTCAGTCAGATAAAATTCAGAAGCAGTCTGGGCCTGAGCCCTATTTAGTCACAGTATAGTTTCAGTGGGCCTAAGCCCATCGCAAAATCGTTTGGGTCTCGGACCATAACAGGATCACTTGGGCCTAGCCCATATCAGAATCGGATCTCATAAACAGAAATGCAATAGTGTACGAATGCACCCCACCCCAATCCAACCAGCACACCATCCGTACCAACCAACACACCATGTGGGGATAAAATCGACCCAATTCGCCAGCACACCAATATTAGCACCGGTTGCAGCACTAACCGATATCGCAGTAGAGCTGCCAAAATATAAGCAGCTTAAAGCTGTCGATAGGTCCACAGTCGTCTCGGGTGACCCGTGCAACCCTAATAATCAAATCGGTGGGTCCACAATCGTCTCGGGCGACCCATGTGACCGTAACAGATCAATCACTTGCTCCAATTTCAAAATCCCAATCCCATACAGCATGTCATGTATGCAAACCACATATATATAAATCATATGGCATACTCAAGAAAGATAGACAAATCATAGCACAGGTCAGCCGAAACATAGCATAAAACAATCATTTATCCACGAGGGCAAACCAATCATTTGACCCTATAAGGGTATTTTGGTAATCCTACCCTTCAGGGGTATTTCGGTAATTCTACCCTACAAGGGTATTTCGGTAATTCTAGCCTATAGGGGTATTTCGATGATTTTGCAAATAGGGGATATTTAGGTAATTTTGCAAATCGAGGGTATTTCGATAATTTTGCAAACTGGGTATTTCGGTAATTTTGCAAATCGGGGGTATTTCGGTAATTTCACAAATTGAGGGTATTTCGGTAATTCCACATGTTGGGGTATTTCGATAATTTTCACAAATCGGGGGTATTTTAGTAATTTTAACCTTCGAAGGTATTTCGGTAATTTTACCCTTCGAGGGTATTTCGGTAAATTTACCCTTCGAGGGTATTTTGGTAATTTTACTCCCTAGGGGTCACAGTACAGTATACAACCTTTCCAAAGGCCTACCGTCGTCTCGAACGACTCAGATAACTTATATGGCCAAAATAGTGTAGTTGGGCCTAAGGCCTAAAACTCAGCTCAAGTGGGCCCACACGCTCGTGTGGCCCAGTCAGCCCAAATTCCATTACGGCTATACGAATTTTGTTGCCCAATCCATTATTGTTCACTTACCATGGATTTTACCCATTTGGGGCCCATGAGCCCATTGGGCCTACATGGCCCATTTCAGCCCTACGAGGCCCATTACGACCTAAGCCCACGAGCATGTTCGTGGCAGCATCTACGGTCTATCGCCAATGGTTGTGGCTCGATTTGTCCCTACGAACATTCGCACACTCGTGAGCCCTCAAATGCCGAAGTTTCGGCTTTCAACTTTTGTCGATTCACAATTAAGTAGGGGTATTAATACACCCCTTCATCTATCGTTTTGACAAAAACAACATTAGGTGTACGATTACACACCTTTTCCGCAGTTCGTACAAGCAACCCACGAACGCCAATCCTACATCCATCAACATTTTTCCTTCAGTTAATATCAATATCTAATACTAACGTTCAATCCCAACGAGCATGGAATTGATACTCACTTTCCCTCAAGAATGTTGTCCAACCCACTTATGATGTTAACCGAAGATGTCTATACCCCTATCCTGCAGAAATGTTGCATTAATCAAAAGAATCCAACACAAGAGGAAGGTCTAAGAGTTAGCAACCTCAAACTAAATCACTCGGCTTTGTCAGCGAAGAGCCATCAAAAACGGACCAAGAACTGAATAGGGGCAAGGAATACTTACAAAAATTAGTCGATAGAAACGGTAGAATAAAGCAACAATCGGCCACTTGACAGAGGTTGGCGTCACAAGGGAAAGAGACTAATCGGCTGAGGGAATCAAGAGAGACAAGGAGTTAGATTCGGCCAAAGGAGAAAATGAAGAGAAGAAGAAGATGAATCAGATTCGGCAGAGAGAAATATGTGGAGAAGAAAGGTAGGCTTTAGTGAAGAATTCGACAATTGGCAATTGATATTGTGTTTGACAAAAATGAATGACAGTTGAGAGAAAAATAAAGTAGAAGGAAGATAGACCCGAATGGTAAAAAATGTTGTACAAGATGCCACGAAAGAAGTAAATCCCGAAATGAAAAAGAGAAAAACTCGAAATTGCAGAGAGCTTTTTGGTTTCTATCCTCACACAAAGCTTCCGAAAATGCACAAATGAAACCCCCTTGGCCGAAATTGTAACATCCTGAATTTTTGGGCCTATGCATTTAATGGGTGAATATGTGTAATGAGTTAATTTGAGCATTAGGGGTCCAAATTAGGCTCAAGATTGGGCTGAAGCCTTAGTTAAAATTTTGTTTGGGCACTATAGGGTTTAAAAGATGGTATCTGAGTTTAAAATATCAAAATGGGCTTGTGGCCCAGTGGTCTGTGGCGCCACTTAGGGAGCAAGGAGGTGACGCCACACAAGGGAGTAAAGGGCCCAAGTTTAAGTTTCATGGAGCCCAATTCTTCTAATTTAAGTTAGCTAATTTTCGGCATTAGGGTTAGATGGAGTGGACGGCAACAAGGCTCAAAACTAGGAGGATTTATGTGAATGGGATAATGTAGATATTATAGTTGATAATATGGAAGATAAAGGGGAAAATATAGGAATTATCTGCAAGGCTAAGTGGTGGCCGAATTTCAAACTCTGAGGGGGAGGAGAAATCGGTTTCTGATATGGCTAAGGGGTGCCGAAATTTCCCTTGCTAATTAACTGGTTTTAGTTGTCAAAAGAGGGCAATTTCGGCTTTTGGTTAGTAGGAGTGTCGAAACTTTAAATAGTCAGGTGAGGGTTCTCTTCTTTATTTTTCGGCATTTAGGGTTTCCATCTTTTCTTTATCTTCTTATCTGAGTAAAAGCCGAAATTCCTAACCCTATTCCCTCATCTTCACTTTGATTCAAAAGCTGAAACTCCATTGTTCTTTTCTCTTCTTTCTTCTAAAAGCCAAAACCTCATAATCCTTTTTCTACATTCCTTTCTTTTGAACTTTGCTAAAGCCGAACCTACCTCTGGTCTGCTAAAATTCTCTTTTCTTCTTCCTGCCTATTTCTTCAATAAAAGCCGAATCTACATAGACTCATTCCTATCATCTTCTAATCTTCCCAAAAAGCCGGAATCTCAAAGGGGTAGTCGAATTCTTTGTGTTAAGGTGAGTGCCGATTTTCCTGTCTCTTCACTTTCTCTTTCGGTTTTTGGAAGACAAAGCCGAAAAGCTAATGGTTTAATGGTTTTATGTATTTTCTTGTTGGGCGACATCGGGAATTTAAGTAGATCTCTTAGATCTAAAAGCCGGAAACACTAGTCCCTGAATCTCATATCACTTTTCAGGATTTCAAGGTAAGGATTTCAATTCTCCTTAAGATGATCAATGTTTTCTTTTCATTAGTTGTGCCTTAACCAAATGTTTCGTTACCGGCTTCTGAACAACACCTTAGGCAGATAGCGGTGGTGTTGGCTACGGATAGCGTCGACTTAGAGGGTCTCATTCTAACGGTAATCAGGTGTGTAGATCTCTAACACATATTAAATCTTTGTGTATATATGTGTTGTGGGCTAAGAGCCGGAAAATAGGCTGTGTGAACAGTCGTATTACCCAGAAAGGGTAGGCAAAGGATGTCAGGTACGTAATCATAGACTCTCCTGTGTATCGATGTATGCGATAAACTGAGATCTCTTAGGTAAACCATTTTGATTGCATGTATGTATGCATGGGATGGGATTGATATGAGAAGGGGAAGAAGGTCGCATAGCGATCGGTGGCTTTACCCACATAGGTTACATAGTGATCAGTCTTTATGACAGGCAGCTCAGCTGTCAAAATGCTACGATGTGTTATTAAGGTCGCATGGCGATCGGTGGCTTTGCCACATAGGTCACACAGTGATCGGTCTTTAAGACAGGCAGCACAGCTGTCGATATGGTGTGTAGCGGTTGGCGGGTTGATTGTAGAAATCCTCAAGGTGTGATGGTTGGTACGGGTTGGTGTGTAGAGGATGGATTTCTAGGATGGGTTGGGCTATTCATCATTCATTATTTTCATGTATTTATGATTGGTGCCTTTATGTATGGGCCAGGGCTCATAATGTGTTTGTGGGCCAAGCCTTTGATGTGTCTTCGGGATTTACACACTGAGTCCTGGTGACTCACCCTATTATTTTTCCTTAACTTTGCAGATGAGCAGTAGATCATGGACATGGGAGCCGAGACGGACTCGAGGGGCCATCAAAATTTAATTCTATAGATTATTTTCGGTTTTTCTTCAAGTTTTTAATTTTGGGAATATTTATGTAATAAGGCCCCATAGTTTATATTCACCTAAGTAGTTTTTAATGTTTGCAACTTATGAAATTATGTCAAGGGTTTAATTATACGAAATAATAATAATACAAGGTTTTCTTTTCAAATGTCACTTATTTATTCAAATATTGTGTAATTAACTTACGATTTCTAAAACCAACAAAGAAAAAGTTTTCAACGTACAACCCGTAGCATACCAGATCTGGTCGAAACTTATGGGCCGGGTTTCGAGTGTTACAATTTTGGTATCAGAGCCCGGTTCAAAACTCGGGCTGTGAAATGGGTCTAGTAGTGTTTTGAAAATTTGATGTGAATTTGAGAAAAATGTCTTGGATGAAGATATGGCCTTCGAGTCTACCGGCACCCGATCTACGCAGGTAAGTATCCTAACTTTTGATGTGATATGCATGTTGGGTTTGATGGGCTTGATGGACATAGACTAGTATGTTAGGCATTAATGGACTTTAGGCTTAGTTTAAGCAACTCTTTAAATTCATAAAACTTAATCTAATTAAACATGTCCGTAAACAAGTCGCGAGATTAGGGTGTGGCAACAGGCATACGCATGTCTAGGATTGGATTTAGGGGGAGCTTGGTACTTGAGCAGTCCTAATGACTCACCTCCTCTTCGCTGGAATCCTACCTGGTGCGTAGTGACTGTTCACCTTAGCCATGAGGATTTGTTGACGGGCCAAAATCTATAATTTAAAACCCGAAAGGGACCAGCCACCCTATTTCACAATCAAAATACCCCCAAGTTTTGTAAAATTTTCAAAATACACCTGATTTGTGGAAATTTCCCAAGTACCCTGGATTTGTAAAACTACCAAAATTTGTGAAATTACCGAAACACTTCGGTTGGTAAAATTTCCAAAATACCCTTGGTTTGTGAAAATTTCCAAAACAATCGTGATTTTATAAAATACCCATGTTTTACAAATTTACCCAAAAACCCCTAGATTTACAACAGTAACCTGGTTTGCAAAATTAAAATTTCCAAAGTACCCCTGCCTTACAAAAAAAAACAACAAACAACATCAAAATATCTCTTTTTCGGAAAAAAAACCAAGATACCCCATTTTGAGGAAATTACCAAAATACCCACGTTTTAAAAAAAAACTTGTTTTCCAAAATACCCTTGCTTTATAAAAAAAATGTACCCAAATTACCTCTAATTCGAAGAAAATCACCAAGATAATCTATTTTGGAAAATACCCTGTACGGCAAAACTACGGAAAAACCTCTGGGTAGTGAAATAACGAAGATACCCTTATGTGATGAATGTGAGTTCATGGATGTTATATGTTTGTTGATGTGTGATGGTTGAATGTATGTTGTTTCCAGAATTAGGAGATAAATTTGAGACTGAAACTGTAGATAGGTACGAATTCAAAAGAACTACTCTCAAACTACTATTCATAAGACTGTTCGTGGTTAATCAGTGAAAGAAATTAATAATTCATAAAATTTCTAATTTAGATACTACGAGAATCAACGATGAGCACTAGGAGAGGAAGAAGAGGTCGCAGCCGAGGCCGTGGAAGTGTTAGGACTGATGTGCTGACTCAGCTAGTTAGGGAGGTACTGAAGGAGGTTAAAGAAATCGGTGAAACACTTCGGGTTAGGTACGTGGACTGTAAGAAAAAAAGAGATCGTAGTTTTCTAGTGTTGCAGTCTCATTCTGTGAAGCATGTTAAGGTACGTCCAAACTTTCGGGTTTACGAATATTGCAGAAGGCGTCATCCGGGTAAATGTTGGAGGAAGTCAGGAACGTGTTTAAGATGCGGGTCTGAGGAGCATAAGGCTTAGGATTGTTCAATCACCATTAAGTCAGGTATGTTTTGTGTGGATGCTATACTTTTGGGTATAGAAACTGTATGCGTGCAATGGTTATATATTATTAAATTAGAGTCGCAGCGAAAGCATAGTGGTGAGACTTGGGTAGTACGATTAGTAGTTAGTTGGAAATTTCGAGGACGAAATTTCTCTAAGGGGGGTAGAACTGTAACATCCTGAATTTTTGGGCCTATGCATTTAATGGGTGAATATGTGTAATGAGTTAATTTGAGCATTAGGGGTCCAAAATGGGCTCAGGATTGGGCTAAAGCCTTAGTTAAAATTTTGTTTGGGCACTATAGGGTTTAAAAGGTGGTATCTGAGTTTAAAATAACAAAATGGGCTTGTGGCCCCGTGGTCAGTGGCGCCACTTAGGGAGCAAGGAGGTGACGCCACACAAGGGAGTAAGGGCCCAAATTTAAGTTTCATGGAGCCCAATTCTTCTAATTTAAGTTAGCTATTTTTGACATTAGGGTTAGGTGGAGCGGACGGCAACAAGGCTCAAAAATAGGAGGATTTATGTGAATGGGATAATGTAGATATTATAGTTGATAATATGGAAGATAAAGGAGAAAAGATAGGAATTATCTGCAAGGCTAAGTGGTGGTCGAATTTCAAACTCTGAGGGGGAGGAGAAATCGGTTTCTGATATGGCTAAGGGGTGCCGAAATTTCCCTTGCTAATTAACTGGTTTTAGTTGTCAAAAGAGGGCAATTCCGGCTTTTGGTAAGTAGGAGTGCCGAAACTTTAAATAGTTAGGTGAGGGTTCTCTTCTTTATTTTTCAGCATTTAGGGTTTCCATCTTTTCTTTCTCTTCTTCTCTGAGTAAAAGCCGAAATCCTAACCCTATTCCCTCATCTTCACTTTGATTCAAAAGCCGAAACTCCATTGTTCTTTTCTCTTCTTTCTTCTAAAATCTGAAACCTCATAATCCTTTTTCTACATTCTTTTCTTTTGATTTTTGCTAAAGCCGAACCTACCTCTGGTCTGCCGAAATTCTCTTTTCTTCTTCCTGCCGATTTCTTTAATAAAAGCCGAATCTACATAGACTCATTCCTATCATCTTCTGATCTTCCCAAAAAGCTGGAATCTCAAAGGGGTAGTCGGATTCTTTGTGTTAAGGTGAGTGCCGATTTTCCTATCTCTTCACTTTCTCTTTCGGTTTTTGGAAGACAAAGCCGAAAAGCTAATGGTTTAATGGTTTTATGTATTTTCTTGTTGGGCGACATCGGGAATTGAAGTAGATCTCTTAGATCTAAAAGCCGGAAACACTAGTCCCTGAATCTCATATCACTTTTCGGGATTTCAAGGTAAGGATTTCAATTCTCCTTAAAATAATCAATCGTTTTCTTTTCGTTAGTTGTGCCTTAACCTAATGTTTCGTTACCGGCTTCTGAACAACACCTTAGGCAGATAGGGGTGGTGTTGGCTACGGGTAGCGTCGACTTAGAGGGTCTCGTTCTAACGGTAATCAGGTGTGTAGATCTCTAACACACTATTAAATCTGTATGTGTATATATGTGTGGGCTAAGAGCCGAAAAATAGGCTATGTGAACAGTCGTATTACCCAGAAAGGGTAGGCAAAGGATGTCAGGTACGTAATCATAGAAATCTCTCTATGTGTATCGATGTATGCCGTAAACTGAGATCTCTTAGGTAATACATTGTTTGATTTTGCATGTAAGTATGCATGGGATGGGATTGATATGATGAAGGGGAAGAAGGTCGCATACCGATCGGTGGCTTTGCCACATAGGTCACATAGTGATCGGTCTTTATGACAGGCAGCTCAGCTATCGAAATGTTACGATGTGTTATTAAGGTCGCATGGCGATCGGTGGCTTTGTCACATAGGTCACATAGTGATCGGTCTCTAAGACAGGCAGCACAGCTGTCGATATGGTGTGTAGCGGTTGGCGGGTTGATTGTAGAAATCCCCAAGGTGTGATGGTTGGTACTGGTTGGTGTGTAGAGGATGGATTTCTAGGATGGGTTGGGCTATTCATCATTCATTATTTTCATGTATTTATGATTGGTGCCTTTATGTATGGGCCAAGGCTCATAATGTGTTTGTGGGCCCAGCCTTTGATGTGTTTTCGGGATTTACACACTGAGTCTTGGTGACTCACCCTATTATTTTTCCTTAACTTTGCAGATGAGCAGTAGATCGTGGACATGGGAGCCGAGACGGACTCGAGGGGCCATCAAAATTTAATTCTATAGATTATTTTCGGTTTTTCTTCAAGTTTTTAATTTTGGGAATATTTATGTAATAAGGCCCCATAGTTTATATTCACCTAAGTAGTTTTTAATGTTTGCAACTTATGAAATTATGTCATATGAAATAATAATAATACAAGGTTTTCTTTTCAAGTGTCACTTATTTATTAAAATATCATCTAATTAACTTACGATTTCCAAAACCAACAAAGAAAAAGTTTTCAATGTACAACCCGTAGCATACCAGATCTGGTCGAAACTTATGGGCCGGGTTTGGGGTGTTACAGAAATCCCCCTACTCAAGCTCTTTCATTCAGACAAGACTCCGTTCTCATTCAAATTCCTTAAAAATCTCCACTGATTGCTCCTTGATTCACTCCACACCCCCCATTCAAACTTGATGACCATGTCTCCAACCTCTTCTGCAGGGTTTGAATTAAATTCTACCTCTCACGCCACAGAGATGAAAAATAAAACCTCCCACTTGCATGCCATGGGATTCGAACCCCCTCCCCCATACATGCCCAACACGCCACTTGCCACCATAACACAAGCTCACTTGTGTCCTAAAACAACACAACTTAATATATAAACCCTTTAAGCTAACATCTAGTTTTTAATTCACCAAAAACCAAAATTTTTGCTAAAGCTCAGGTTTGAACCCAGGACTTTTCCAAGACCCCAAACATTCCAATATTGCTAACCCAGCAGTACTAACATGCATTTGTGCCGTTACCTTGCTCTCAAGAATTTAGGCGCTCCCAAGCCCATGGCCCAATTCTTCTAGGCCTAAAATTCGGGGCGTTACACTCGTAACAAGATCTATCTATTTCTACCACTAATTTGAGATATGGTTAAAGTCTAGGGTTTTGACCCATGATGAATATGTCTGTATTTTTGTGTTTAATAGTAGAAAATGCATGTTTATGGTTAGAGAAATGACTTTTACTAAGTGATTTTCGGTGAAATTGTCAAAAAATGACTAGTTTGTAAAAAGTTATAAAATGTGTGTAAGTGTGTGAATAAATGGAAATTCTGGACTGCTATAGTTATGAAAATGGTTCGGCTAGGCTTAAAATACAAAGAAATTCAATGAAAATCATTTTACCAGCATAAGGGCAAAATTGTAAATATGACAAAGTTTACGGGCAAAAATGTAATTTTGCTAAAATGTGAATTTTGGGTTACTTTTAGTAGCATGTTAAATAAATAAGTGAAATGTGTTGTTGTAGATCAAGAAAAACGAGATTCAGACTTAGAACGGGAGGAAAACAAAGAATATGACGAATAAGTCCTTTTCACTGATTGTGCTACCGATGTAAGTTTGTATGTAAATAGTACATCTTTTTTTATTTATGTTTTAATATTATGTTATATTATATGAGGTATGGTTGAATATGGAGTGATTATTTGATGTAAATTATGAATTGGTAAAATGTTAAAAAGTGAGAATTCCCGGTTGAACATTCGGAATAGAAAAGATACAAATGAGGTAGCTAGGTCACATGTGTCGTACTAAGTGTAGGCCACTATGTGTACAATAGAGCTATGAGATGGTTTTAGGTCACGTGTGTAGTACTAAGTGCAAACTACTACGTGTACCAGACGTATAGGTCGCATGTGTAGTACTAAGTGCAGGCTGCTATGCGTACTCGATAACTTCGATCACATGTGTGGTACTAAGTGCAGGCCACTATGTGTAAGTGATGGTTTTGGTCACATGTGTAGTACTAAGTGCAGGCTACTATGTGCACCAGATAGCTTCGGCTACAAGGGTGGTACAATGTGCAGGCCACCGTGTATCTGTTATTATTCTGATGAGTTCAACGGGAAATTGATTAAGTGAAAATACACGTGATCATGTAATGACTAAGTGTAATTGAATATGATTATGTGATGAATAACTGCCGGCATAAGTTTGAAAATTTATGAAGAATGTGCTCGATATTTGATTGAACCTTCGGTAAGATGAAATGGAGTAAGTGAAATTATAAAAGAGTAAATTTACCAACAAAATAGTTTTAGACAACAACAGTTGTGTGTCTTTAAAAACTCACAAAAAATGGTGGAAGTCGAATTAGAGGTTGAATAATATATGAAATTAAAGACGACTGAGTCTATTTTCACATAAAAGAAACGATGTAAACAAAAGAATTTCATATTCTGAGATATTTGAATTTTTGTGAAACAGAGTTATAATGATTTTGGAACCCCCTATTTTGACCTGGAAAAATAGTTAAAAATTGTAAAAAAAAAAAATTATGAGTTATAATTTAAATTCTTAATATCCTTAATGAGTCTATTTTCAAAAGAAACAAATGAGAATATTATCTGAATCCTGTACAAGGAGATAATTAAATTTTAGTGAAGAGGGGCCAAAACTATCAGACAGCGGAATAGGGGTGATTTCAAAGAATAAATTGTACTTATTGGATAAATCAAAAATTCTGAAAATTTTATGGTAAGAAGATATGTGAGTCTAGTTTTAGGGAAAATTTGCTGAACTTAATTTGGAGTTCCCTAACTCAAGATATAAATAATTTAGTGACTGTGACTCGAATAAACAGCTTGAGATGAACATGAATAAATAGTGGAACTATGTGCAATTATGATTGTATTATCTTGAGAACATATTGTAAGGATTGATAAAAACATATTAATTAATTGCTTATTATTTACATGCTAACTTACTAAGCTATATAGCTTACCCCCTTCCTTTCTTTTTCTTATAGTGTCACAGATGCTAGCTCGAGTCGGAGGTCGTAGGAGATTCTATCACACTAACAAGTTATTGATTGGTATTGTATCAATGATTTTCAAGTATTTTTAAGTCTATGGCATGTATAGGGACTTGATTATGTGTGTATATGTTAATATGAGTTGGCCTATGTTATTAGAAGGTTGTTGTTGTATAAGGCCATTCAATGTGGCAAATATTTGTTATGTTATAAGTCTATGATGATGCATTTCAAGGATGTGTATGCTTGCATGTGAATGATCAAGTGTATGTGTTCCGATAATGCCTCGTACCCTATTCTAGTGTTGAATATTGGTAAGGGGTTTTACATTTAGTGGTATCAGAGATATGGTTTAGTCGATTCTCGGACTAACATAGAGTGTGTAAGAGTCTAGCTATACATGCCATATATGAACTGTGATAGTGTGATATCTCTCGACTCCGATGAGATTGTTTTGTTAAAGTAGAGATGCTTTCCAACCGATCTACCATCGATAATGCTGAAAGGGGATACGTAAGTTCGTATAACTTTGAATATATTGATCTGCTTGAATTGATCTTTGTGATTTGCGATGATATGTATGTTTTAATGGATACAATGGATTATTCAAAAGTTGAGGAATATGGTTAAAATGTTATCGTTCCGATTGAACATTGCATTTCGATGCATCAGAGTGACTTTTTGCGGTGAATAAAGTGGGAATTTATTTTGAGATGAGCTTATTACTATTGGTTGATATTCATATGTGATCATGCTGAATGTGTTACTAAGATATTTGAAAATGTGTTCATGAGTAATAGAAACCTAGAGATGTGTAATCAAAGTACATGATATTGTGTTGATATTGAATTCTATGCTATATGCATGTATGTATGAGAGTAAAAAATTTAAAGGCTTTACAATCTTCACTCCCTTACCGGTATAGTGTCATATGACGAAGTTCACAAGATTTATATTGAATAAGCTCACAAGTGGGGAAACCAAAGAGTTCAGTGGTGGAATAATTAATAATGTGATTAGGGATGGGAATGATTTAGCGAGCAAAGACGATTATGAGAGAGATATCAGATTATTCTAAAGATTATTTGGAATGCACAATGCCATGGTTAGAGAAGAAGTTAATCTCGGCCAATCGACTCATTCAGGTATGATGTCTAAAGACTGTACTTACTGGGAATTCATCTGAATTGATTTTTGTTAATGAATGAAATATTATGGGATTAATGATGAATAAATTAGTCTGAGGAATGATGTTTGAATTGTAAAGGTGTTTGAGTATGACAGCTAGAGTTGAGTAATTTATGATTATCTCTTCTGGTTATTCTATGTATTCATACATTCTCAGAGGCATATGTAATTGCTCGTTTTCTAATGAAAGCATTGTTGGTCTGATTGATTTATGATCGGCATTCCTCTATCTTCCATTTGTATTCTATTCCATTATGTCTGAGATAAAAAGTTGACGATGAATTCATATGAAACTATTTTTTTGTTCCTTTTGGCTATTGTTTTGTTTATATCTGTATGGAATATATATTATCTCTGTTACAATTGATTTCAGAATGTATGAATAGTGTTTCTCTTTCTTCTGGTTTTCTTTGAAGAATCGTCAAGATTCTTTATTATTTCATATGAGTGGTGTCCTCGAACATTCAAAATGGTCTTATATCTCGGATTTGCCCATCTCGGTTTTCTTATCGTCCTTCTTGTTTAATTTATCAAGTATGGCTTACCTTTGAAGTTGATATTGGCAAAAGTGTGGATTATGACAGTCAAGTTCAAATTGTATATTGGTTTTCTTCCCTCGGATAGTTTTGATTGTTATCAGTGAGTTCAAGCAAGATGTTATGTTTCGTCTGAGTTAATACAGTTAGTAAATATCTGTGACTGACATGTTGAAAGAACTATGAAAGATTGTATGTTTGAATTGTCCTAACAACATGAAGAGGTGATCACTGTGGGATGTTATTGAATAATTAAAATTAACTCGGTTGTTTCAATCAGAATGAGCTGTTCAGTTAGAAGATAAATCAAGCTATGTGTATTTATTTATCCTCTGGTCCGGAAATGATGTTGTGCATATATAGGTTTATAGATGAACAGTCTGAATAAAGAATTTATATTCTTGAAAGCATGATACAGGGACATACAGATTATGTTTCTCTTAACTGAAAGAATGTGCGTGAATACCGACTAACCTCTGGGTAAAGCTGAAATACTTAGGGATGCTTGAATGAAATCTTTGCATACTTTGTGAGTATTTGTCCCAAGATTTATCTTATTGATGGTGTTCTGATTCTAGCTAAAGTGAAAGCTAAACCGAAGTTTTCGTTATAAATCAAAAGAGCTCAGAAATGGGTTGGTAAGTGGTAAGTTAAATGAATACAGTATGAACTGGCTTTTGGTTCTGAATTTTTAGATAAGATCTTATTACTGATATTAATATTTCTAGATAGAATTCATGTACTGAGGAACTCAAGGCTTATGCAGAGAGTTTTCATTCAGAACTCACCTTAGTGGCTTGTCTATTCATCCAAAGAAAGATAAAAGTACAATGATTTGAAGTAAATGTTCTAGTATATGGATATGAAACTCGATATTTCTGATTTTTTTTTTTGTGTCCAGATGTTGTTTTGTCATCAAGGAAAGGCCGAATAACAAATACAATCAGGATTGTTACAGTCAATGATGATATTGGTATGGGTCCCGTATCTGTATTTCTTTTATCCTCGGAGAAAGAAAAATGTTATTTAGATTGTGTTTGATCAATGATGAAAATTTCGTATGATTATTTCAGCATCCGAGAGTTATATTATCGATTATGGAAAAAGCTACAGGAAACTCTAAGCACTAAACTAAATTAAATTGTGATTATGATAAAAATGTGAAAGCAATTGTGAAAGTTGAAAACAGTTTCAGACCGACATAAAAGTTATATAGAAGTGAAACTTAGTTATATTGGGTTTTAGATCGATGACAAAGTGTTTCTGAAAGTATCGTCTCGTAGAGGATTATTTGGTGATGTTTAGCAAACAGTGAGAAAAGATGCTAAACCTCATTCTGATAAGATTTTCGGGGACGAAAATCCCTAAGGAGGGACAATTGTAACAACCTGATTTTGGGCCTAGTCGGAACAGTGGTTTTGGGACCACAAATTCAACATAAGAAAATTTATTTTTATTATATTTTTATGGTTTACGATTACACGAAATGATTTCGTGAAAATTTCGTTTGAAAATTTTGACGTTTGGGCACTCAATTTAGTCAAAAGGACTAAATTGTAAAAAGTGTAAAAGTTGAGTTCTACATGTTAGAGGTGTCCAATTGTTATGAAATTTTAAATTGGAAGTCCTTAAATGATAATTAGACCATTGGTTAATTTTTTGGACAAAAATGGACATGAAATAGGTGAAATAGAATATTTTTAATTTAGGGGCATTTTGGTCATTTAATAATTAAAATAAACTAAAAACAAAATTAAAAGCCAATTTTTGTCCATCTTCAACCCCACGGCCAAATTTCACAAGGGGAAACCATGGCTAGGGTTTTTCAAGCTTCCAAGCTCGATTGTAAGTCCGTTCTAGCCTCGTTTTTAATGATTTTTACGTTTTTGAAATCCTCGTGAAATGATCTATCTATTTCTACCACTAATTTGAGATATGGTTAAAGTCTAGGGTTTTGACCGATGATGAATATATGTGTATTTTTTTGTTTAATGGTAGAAAATGCATGTTTATGGTTAGAAAAATGACTTTTACTAAGTGATTTTCGGTGAAATTGTCAAAAAAGGACTAGTTTGTAAAATGTTATAACATGCGTGTAAGTGTGTGAATAAATGAAAATTGTGGACTGCTATAGTTATGAAAATGGTTCGACTAGGCTTAAAATACAAAGAAATTGAATGAAAATCATTTTATGAGCCTAAGGGTAAAATTGTAAATATGACAAAGTTTAGGACAAAAATGTAATTTTTCCAAAATGTGAATTTTGGGTTAATTTGAGTAGCATGTTGAATAAATAAGTGAAATGTGTTGTTATAGATAAACAAAAACGAGATTCGGACTTAAAACGGGAGGAAAACAAAGAATATGACGAATAAATCCTTTTCACTGGTTGTGCTACCGAGGTAAGTTTATATGTAAATAGTACATCGTTTTTTTATTTATGTTTTGATATCTTGTTATATTATATGAGATATGGTTGAATATGGAGTAATTATTTGATGTAAATTATGAATTGGTAAAATGTTAAAAAGTGAGAATTCTCGGTACAAAAAAGATACGAATGAGGTAGCTAGGTCACGTGTGGTACTAAGTGTTGGCCACTATGTGTACAAAAGAGCTACGAGATGGTTTTAAGTCACGTGTGTAGTACTAAGTGCAGGCTACTACGTGTACCAGACGGATAGGTCGCATGTGTAGTACTAAGTGCAGGCTACTATGCGTACCCGATAGCTTCGATCACATGTGTGGTACTAAGTGCAGGCCACTATGTATAAGTGATGGTTTTGGTGACATGTGTAGTACTAAGTGCAGGCTACTATGTACACCAGATAGCTTCGGCTACAAGGGTGGTACTATGTGCAGGCCACCGTGTATTTGTTATTATTCCGATGAGTTCAACGGGAAATTGACTAAGTGAAAATACATGTAATCATGTAACGACTAAGTGTAATTGAATATGACTATGTGATGAATAAGGGCAGGTATAAGTTTGAAAATTTATGAAGAATGTGCTCGATATTTGATCGAATATTCGATAAGATGACATGGAGTAAGTGAAATTATGAAAGAGTAAATTTAGCAACAAAATTGTTTTGGACAGCATCAATTGTGTGAATTTGAAAAATCACCAAAAATGGTGGAAATGAAATTAGAGGTTGAATAAGATATGAAATTAAATATGAATGAGTCTATTTTCACATAAAAGAATCTTTGTAAACAAAAGAATTTCATATTATGAGATATTTGAATTTCTGTGAGACAGAGTTAGAATGATTCCGGAATCCCTTGTTTTGACTTGGGAAAATAATTAAAAATTGTAAAAAAATAACTATGTTTATAATTTATATTCTTAAAATCCTTAATGAGACTATTTTTAAAAGAAACAAATGAGAACATCATCCGAATTCTGTACGAGGAGATAATTAATTTTTAGTGAAGAGGGGTTAGAACTATCCGACAGCGGAATAGGGGTGACTTTAAAGAATAAAATTTACTTACTGGCTAAACCAAAAATTCTAAAAATTTTATGGTAAGAAGATATGTGAGTATAGTTTCAGGGAAAAGTTTCAGAACTTAATTTGGAGTTCCGTAACTCAAGATATAATTAATTTAGAATAGACAACTTGAGATGAACATGAATAAATAGTGGAACTATGTGCAATTATGATTGTATTATCTTGAGAACATATTATGAGGATTAGTAAAAACATATTAATTGATTGCTTATTATTTACATGCTAACTTACTAAGCTATATAGCTTATCCCCTTCCTTTCTTTTTCTTATAAGTCACAGATGCTAGCTCGAGTTGGAGGTCGTCGGAGATTCTATCACACTAATAAGTTATTGATTGGTATTGTATCAACGATTTTCAAGTATTTTTAAGTCTACGGCATGTATAGAGACTTGATTATGTGTTTATATGTTCATATGAGTTGGCCTATGTTATTAGAAGGTTGTTGTTGTATAAGTCCATTCAATGTGGCCCATATTTGTTATGTTATAAGTCTATTATGATGCATTTCAAGGATGTGTATGCTTGCATGTGAATGATCAAGTGTATGTGTTCTGGTAATGCCTCGTACCCTATTCTGGCGTCGAATACGGGTAAGGGGTGTTACAGGTGCGATAGGCACTATGGGTCGAGATCAAAAAGCACCGGTCAAAATCCAACCAGGGCAAAGACAAGACAACCGACACTAGTATACGTAACTAAGCATTGAGAGGATCATGATGCATCTGATGTCATTACATGTACCTTTATGATTCATTCTATGTCGTACTTTGCATTGATTGATATTGGTTCTACTCATTCCTATGTTTCTAGTATGGTGTCTGATAAACTGGGAATTAGGGTAGATGAAATTGTTAGTGATGTTACTATTATGACTTCGTTGAGACAATCTATTATAGTGAATAAGATCAATACAAAGTGTTTGTTGGGGATTCAGGGTGAGGTGTTTCCAATCAATTTGATGGAGCTACCCTTTGGAGAATTTGACTTGGTTTTGTGGATCGATTGGCTAGTTAAACATGGTGTAAATTTCAACTATGCCACTAAAAGGGTGACTCTGAAGGCAACTAATGGGAAGAAGATTAATATGGTAAGGGAACGGAGAGATTATTTGTCCAATGTGATCTCAGGAAAGTGACTGTCGATAAACATGTTATGGTTTATAGTAAAATATCACACAAAAAATATATTAAATTAATTCGATGGTTTCTGCAAGCGTATGGGTCAAATTGTAATATAGTAAAGTTTACAATGAAACACTCGTAAGTATTTCGAGGATCGTACCGAAGGGATTGTAGATTGGAGAAACTATTATTAAATTAATTACAGAAAATAATTACTAATCTAATCGAGTCTCGAATTAGTAGTGTTAATCAAAATAAAAATATCAATTAAACCAATTAAATTAACTAACATAAATTAAGATAATGGACTTTCATATTCCTAGTGCCAACAATGTGAGCCTCTACCCTATGATCGATTAAATCCCTAATTATATTATTAAATAATTAATTATCCTAAATTGAGTTCTTTATCTCTCTTAGCTAAGACTATCATCCTGGTTCATCATCACTAAGTATTACCACCTAAGTTACCCTTCTAGACTTTTCCTAGGCATACGAATACGCTTTTGGTCTCTCAGCTTGCACAATTTATATCGACAGGATTCCCTTCCGGTCTCTCCACTTACCACAACTAATACACGACAGGATACCCTTCCGATCTCACCTGTCTCGATATTCTATTAGGGGTGTCACTCCCTAATATAGTAAGTACTCTTGAATAAATAACCAATTTCAAATAAATAATTACTTAACAAATAAATTAGTTTATTAATCGAATCATGCTAGATATAAAATTATCACAATAATATTTTATACAACGACTAATCGACCGAGTTAACAAAAGATAAATAAAAGAAGAGAAGAGATAGGAGAATGCTCATGAATATATATATTGAAGCCCGGATTCAGAGCAATCTCCGCTCGCGATTGTCTTTACATCAGAATAGAAAAGTTCCGACTTTATGAACATAAAAAGAAAACAAAACAAAAAACTGAACAGTAAAATTGTCTGTCTAAGTCTACTCACAATTCCGGTGACCCTAAGGTTGCTGATGTAGGTAACGGGCTACTTGGTGACCACTCAAACATAGATACACTTAGATTCCAATAAATAAAATATTTTTCTAAAATCTAGGGTCCAAATATGGAAATATCCCAAAAGTGTCATCCAAGGAATCAACAATATATTGGCCTGCCTTCGTTGCGTCATCGAGACATGGGGATGCTTCACGTCATGATGTTGCCACTATGAATGCCCTCCTATTTGTGTCATATCGTCGTGACGAGAAGAAGTCCTCATTATGATGTCGAGTGTGTTCAGGACTTGGCTGATTCATTGCGATAATCATCCCAAGTATTCTTGGACCTGAATTGACATCCTACACACTTAATTAGATCATTAGTCACTCACGAGGCCCGATTCGTATTGAGGACATTTAATTCAAAACCAACAAGATTTGACATCCTCACTAAAGATTCACTCAAATCACTCAAAGTGTTTAAGGTTCAAAAATAAGCACTCAAAAGTCAAACATGGAAAGTCATTACCATAGGCTTGCATAAAAATCAAATCTCCACCACTATAAAATGAGATGATACACAAATCAAAAGGTCTTTAAAGGGTTGTAATGGGGTTTGGGTTAAAGGTGTGGATAAAGGCTAAAATAGAGGGTTAGAATCGAGATCGAATTGACAATTTACCTAAATAGAAAAATAAACTAATACTGAATAATTACATCAATTGAAAACTTATCAATAATAACACGAGCTTCTTCTCAAAATGTGAAATTAACCGTTTAAGCTCAAATAACATAGAATTAGTAATAATTAAAATAAATGTACATATTTTTTTTTTCATTTTTTTTGAGTTAAGGATAAGAGAAATAATTCAACAACTGGAACAAAAGAACATAGTTGGCAACTGACCAAATCAAATCTCGACAAAAAGGGGTCAATATAATAGGAAAAATTCTCAATGAATAAAAAAGAATGAGTTATGGGTTAATATTAAGGGTAGATCAAGAAACGATTTATTAGGCTCAAAGGGGTTCGCTAATGGTTAATTATGAAGGTAGGCTTTTTGGGATAAGTGGGTTAAAACCTAGGTGCCTTTATCATCTCAGTATATCAAATCAAAGGTGTGGTCTCAATATGTATAATCGAAGCAAGTTCTAAAATAAAAAATCAATATTGATACACTCATAACCAATAATAAAGTGAGCAAGAAAAGTGTATGCTCTAAAGGCTTAAAATCTCACAAAAATTACAGTTTTTGATGTCAATCTCGTAAATCTCAAACTTCAAGGTAATATTTAAATTTAGCAAACAACCTAGCAATTTTTTTATTCTGAAAATAGACTTATCATGCTTGATTCTATACTATCTTAAAGTTTAAACAATCAATGCACAATTACCTATGAATTTAATCTAAAACATATCAATAAAAATCACAAATCGATAAGAATTCATTCTAATAGTAAAATAAGAAAATTACTTGAATACAAGACATAATTCAGGAATTTTCTAATAATCATATAAATAACCTCCCCACACTTAAGATATACATTTTCCTCAATGTATGAATATATATAATGATAGTATAAGTAGAATATCATAAGAGAGGGAGAGAAGTGAAACTGCCCTGAAGTTTGGATGAAGTCCTCAAACTAGTGACTAGCGGAATTGTAGAGCGGGCTAAATGTAGTGCATGATTCTGAGCAAGCAATTAAGAAAATTAACACAACTGGTGGAGAAGATTAAAGGATTACTCGGTTAGGAACAACCATAATAACTAAAATATAGTTCAAAATATATTAGACAAGTCTTTAAAATATAATAAGAAACATAAAAGACAACTAAAATAAAAAAAATAGAAATAGAAATAACATAAAACAAGAAGACAAAATAAGAAAAGAGAAAAGGGGTTAGGGTTTTTATGGGGTGACACGGTTGTGTGAGGGTCCATGTTGGGCCACATGGTCGTGTCACACACCCGTGTGGCTTGTTTTCAACCTATGTTCGTTGAGAAAAAAAATAGCCCAGTCTTCACATGGCTATGTATATCATCTTTCGCTTCTCCCAAACCCGTGTGACCTCCCACACGCCCGTGTGGCTAGGAAGTGTCTGGCACACGGTCGTGTGTCGTGCCCGTGTAACTCTCTGACTTGTTTTAAAATTCAAAAAAAATTTCCAGGTTTCACATGGCCTAGGACACATCTGTGTGTCGAGGCCGTGTGGTTTAATTTAAGGTTGTGTCTTTGTCGATTTTTGGGAAAATTTTAGCCTTGATTCTATACGGCCAAGGACACGCCCGTGTGTCCAGGCCGTGTGCGTAAAAAACCTGAATTTTAACATGAAAAGAAGTAAAAATAAACTAATTAGTAGGGTTAGTGCTCGGGTTACCTCCCGAGAAGCGCTGATTTAGAGTCTAAGCTCGACTTACCTCTCATTCGCATGGCTATGGTTGTTTAAGGAGTTGAAACTCCTCTCTCCTGCTATCAGTTCTAACATCAAAATAAGGTTTAAGTCGAGTACTATTTACCTTAAAAGTACCAAATTTAGAATGAGTTACCTTGACTGTACAGTATGGGAAGACATTTAGTATCGTAAAGGGAGTTGCTCCGTTTGCATTAGGCTTTGAAGTGACAACTCGAGGATCCATTTTATCAACAGTACCTGGTTTCCAACCTTAAATTGATTAGTTCTATCCTTAAGCTCGACATGGTGTTGCTTCTGCTCTTCTTTGACATAAGTCTGCCATTCATCTAGTTCATCTATCTGTAGATTCGTCTTTCATGGATGGTTCTATTGTTGGCGCATGAACCAGAACGTGGGTCATTTGTGCTTTTCAAAAGAGTTTCCTGTAAAGAGGGTTGAATCCCATGATTAGTCTTATTAACAGGATTTATAGAATCGTCTTTATTACTTGATGTCTTAACCGAATCACGAGCTTGGAGTGTGATCGTATCATCACCTACACGAAGTGTGAGTTCACCTGTACCAACATCAATGATAGTTCTAGCAGTTGCTAAAAAGAGGCGTCCTAAAATTAAAGGGACGCCATTATCCTCATCCATGTCTAGGACAATAAAGTCAACTGGGAATATGAATTTATCAATTTTTATGATTACATCTTCAATAATACCCCTAGGAAATCTAATCGTTTTATTTGCTAATTGAATGCTCATCCTAGTTTGTTTGGGTTTCCCAAGACCTAGCTATTTAAACATTTTGTAAGGCATGACATTAATACTTGCCTCTAAATCAGCTAAAGCATTATTTACATTTAAACGACCAATTAAACAAGGAATAGTAAAACTCCCTGGATCCTTACATTTGTTGGGTAGTTTATTTTGTAAGATAGCTGAGCACACTTCATTTAGCTCTACGTGTGACAAATCATCTAACTTTCGTTTGTTTGCCAAAAGCTCCTTTAAAAATTTAACTGATTTGGGCATCTGTGAAAGAGCTTCAATAAACGGTAAGTTAATATGAAACTCTTTCAAAAGTTTAAGAAATTTACCAAATTGTTCATTTGTGCAGCCTTTCTTTGTTGCGTTGGGATATGGCACGCGAGGTGTACACTCCTGACTTACCAATTTTTGTTTACTGTGGCTTTCATCAACCTTACCTTTACTTACCACGCTTTCTTGCCTTGGTTCTGGTTTGGACTAAACTAACCCTTCTTCATCTCGAGTAGTAATCGCATGGAGCTGCTCTCTTGGGTTAGTTTCGGTGTTGCTAGGTAAGCTACCTTGTGGTCTTTTTGAGATCAGCTTACCAAGCTGACCTATTTGATTCTTGAGCTCTTGAATCAATGCTTGCTGATTTTTAAACGTTGTTTCAGTTTTTTAAAAACGTGTTTCTAAAGCCGAGATGAATTTTGTTAGCATCTCCTCAAGGTTCGGCTTCTTCTCCTACTGGTAAGGTGGTTGTTGAAAACCTAGAGGAGGTTGTGGTCTTTGATTACCTTAACCTCCCCACCAGAAATTGAGATGGTTCCTCAAACCTGCATTATAAATGTTACTATAGGGATTATTTTGAGGTCTAGAATTGTTACCATATAGTTGACTTGTTCGTTATTTGTGCTAGGGTTGTAGGATAGATATTCTGTGTTGTTCACCCCTCCTCCATTTGTATCGCACTGCATCACCGGATGTACTTGCGTAGAACCATACAAACCATCAATTTTTTTATTTAAAAGCTCTACTTGGTTAGATAACATGGTGATCGCGTCAAGGTTGAAAACACCGGCTGCTTTATTAGGCTTTGTCCTCATGACTTGCCACTGATAGTTATTCAGTGACATCTCTTCGATAAATTCATAAGCCACTTCAGGTGTTTTGTTATTTAGAGTCCCACCGGCGGCTGGATCGATCAGTTGCCTAGTTGAGGGGTTCAAACCATTGTAGAAGGTTTAAACCTGTAACCATAAAGGTAACCCGTGGTGGGGGCACCTTCTCAATAAGTCCTTATACCTCTTCCATGCATCGTAAAGAGTTTCTAAATCCATCTGTACAAAAGAAGAGATATCATTCCTCGATTTTGCCATTTTAGCCAGTAGAAAATACTTTAATAGAAAATTTTTGGTCATTTGTTCCCAAGTAGTGATGAAACCTCGTGGTAATGAGTTCAACCACTGTTTAGCTTTATTCCTCAATGAAAAAGGGAATAATCGAAGGCGAATGGCATCATCAGAAATGCCATTAATCTTGAAAGTGTCGCAGAATTCTAGAAAGTTGGCCAAATGAGTATTTGGGTCCTCATCTTATAAACCATCGAGCTGAACAAATTGTTGGATCATTTGAATAGTGTTTGGCTTCAGTTCGAAGTTATTAGCAGCAATAGCAGGCCTCACAATACTTGATTCAGCCCAGTCAGATTTGGCTTGGCATAATCGTACATAGTACGAGGAGCAGGATTCTGATTCACGAGATTCGCAGAAACCACAGGAGGTAGCAGATTATTCTGATTTTCAGCCATCTCCTCGGTAGTATTGGTATCGCCCACTTGCTATTCCTTTATATGTTGTCGACCTTGCCTTACTTCTCTATGGTTTCTACGAGCAGTACTTTCAATCTCATTGTCAAAAAGCAATGGTCCTGACGGGTTTCTTCCAGTCATAAACTAAAAATACCTGCCAGAAGCAAATAAAAAAATAACTTAGTAAATAAAAATAAAAACACAAATAAATTGCAATAAAAATAAAAATGGCTAAAGTAATAAAAATTAAGTGTTCCTAATATCTTAGTCCCCTGTAACGTCGCCAAAAACTTGATGGTCTCACAACTAACTAATAATTCGACAAGGGTAAGCGCACCTATCGAACAATAGTATAGCTATGATGAGTTCGGAATATCGTATCCACAAGGACTAAAAGTACAAGTAATAACTACCTTTCTATTATTTAGCCTAATAATTAAAAGGATTTATTTTTAATTTAAAACTAACTAATTAACTATGAACGTGACAGAGAGTGAAGGAAATAATTGAATAAACCAATGATAAATACAATACCCAAGGAAGAATCCACCTAGACTTCACTTATTATTCTAACTCTGAATTAAACGATTTATTCACTTGTCTTGATCTGTAGAAATCCCTAAATTATGTTAATATCTCTTTCGAGACTAAGAACAACTGACTCTAGGTTGATTAATTGAAATCTCTTTCTAATTAAAACCCCTATCGTCACATTAACTCAATTTATGGATTCCCTTATTAGATTTGACTCTAACCTGGTAGATTTATGTCATCCTATTTCTAGGGTTGCAATCAACTCCACTTAATTATGCTAGATCTACTCTTAAACAGATACTTTTGCTCCACTGAATAAGCACATCAAACTTGAATTAATACCCTGAAAATATTAAAGCAAGAATTAAGAACACATAATTAAGAACAAGAACAAGTATTTATCATGTAATTCAGACAATTAAATATAAGATCCATCGTAGGTTTCATCCTCCCTAGGTATTTAGGGAGTTTAGTTCGTACTCATAAAGGAAAACATCTCAAAGTAATAATAACAACAAGACATGAAAAATCCAATAAAACTTCGAAGGAAATTCGACCGGAGATCTTCAATCTTAGAGTGGATCTACTTCCGAGATGATTCCGATGGCTTCTTTCGAGTAATTTCTTTGTTCTACTCTGCATGTCCCTTTAGGTCCTCTTCTAGTGTGTATTTATAGACTTTAGAATGCTCAGAAACCCTAAAAATTGGGTTTTTCTGCATAACAAGAAAGCAGGGTGCGAAATCATCACAGGCTGGCACATGGGCATGTGTCCAGCCCGTGCGGCTCACATTGGCGTGTGCCCAGCCTGTGTTGATCTTGAAAACTCCGATTTTGGCCCCTTCTTCGCTCCTTTTGCTCCCAACTGCTCTCCTATGTATAGGAACATGAATTTAAGGGATTAGGAGCATCAAATTCACTAATTCTCATCAAAAATTATCCAAAAATATGCCAAGCATGGAATTAAAATATGTTACATTTATGGTTTATCAGCCAACTTGATACACGAGATTAGATTGGAGAATCGACACTAGTAAAATTTTCTTAAATATATAACTCTAGCTAGAAATTTAAACAATTTACAATTATTCACACCTAAACAATTAGTTCAATAAATTAAAATGTAAATAAGTTAAAGAAAATTAAATATATATCTCCAACAAAATGTATATACGAATATAGTATTTATTTTTGCAAGGTGTAGTCAATTCGAATATTTTTTTCTTATTCAGTTTATTTTTGTCCACTCTTTAAACTCTAATGTAATAATATTTCCTTGTATAATCCCTTATGATGATTTTTTTATTTGTGCTAATACGATTGAGATTTTTCTCAGGCGCTTTTTTCTAAGGGTTATACTAGCCATACTGCATTGTTTCAATAACCATGAATTCTATTGAGTACTTTTTTAAATTAGAACATCCTATATTTCTACAAATATAATTACCTATTTGTACCTACCTTTATCACTTGGTATATTTAATCTCTTTTTCCTATTTACAGTTTAATAAATTGAACTAATTATAAGCAACCTAAATTATTCAATTTCAAGCTAAATTTTCAATTTAAACAAACAACCTAGGTATATGCTCCTAACCAATCACTTGTATTTCTACAAGCTCAAACACAAATAGAACACAAAAGAAAATTTAATTACTAAAAATCTCTAAAAAATAAAGTAAAAGAAAAGAAATATTTTCTTATATCACCCTACACTTTAATTGGCACATTGTCCCCAATGTGCAATAAAAATATAAAGGAAAGAGGTTAAGAGGTTACTTAATTAGCTTGATAAGTGCAACAAAATTGGTGAGACTGACTCTTCGCGGTTTTGGGTTGAAATTGTAGTGCCTTAAAAAATATGGGGTTTCTATACAGAAAACATGATTTTTTATAAATAAAATAAATAAAACACACAAACTGAAAAAAATTAAATCTTATGTACTTTCCCCACGCTTTAGAACAAACATTGTCCCAATATAAAAGAATAAAAGTGCGACTAAGAAAACTTCCTTAAAAGGATTGAATTCATGTTGTCTTAGAACTCTCGAGATTTGTGTGCTATAAGTGAATGGAAAGTACTTGCGAATAAATTATAAACTTAAATAAATAAAACTATAGTCGCTAAGTTTGTGGAGAGAGGAGAATAGCGATAATCGCATGGGTTGACAAGACAGCTAGGGCACTAAAATGTTGCATAATAGTCGGATCATTGCAACAAAATCTCCTCTCTATCATGATGCTGCAATAAATTTTATGCTCCCCCAATTCATTTCGTTAAGGTATGTCACGACACCCTTTATTAGTGTCACGGCTTCGATCGGTTTCATTGTGACTTGGGATCTCGGCTCGTTACATTTAATTTCTAAGGTCGTTATTCATCGGTTCATCATGATTAAAGGAAACAACCTGTTACAATCTCTTATTTGGCTCGTCACGACTCTAGATTACGACTTAGCCCTTTCACATTTGGAGCCGTAGTAGTTCGTCATGACATGCGCATGGTGGTCGTTGAGACGTGGGAGCTCATCGAGACGACTCATTCTACCTCGTCACAATAAATCGAGTTGTGTCTACTCTCGTTAGGCTGGCTTGTCATGTCGTGTCATGCCATAGGGGATGCGTGCGTGACATGACTTGGAAATCTCCCAACTCATATTTTTTTTTTCTTTTTAGAGTATGTCGAACTCCTCGATTTACGCGTAATTGCTTTAATCTACCTCACAAACTCCGCAACTACTATGAAAAAAATAAGACACATAATTAAATACTTATAGTAAAATAAAAATAAACAACGAAAAATAAAATTTAAAACAAACAAAACTTAAAAGTGAAGTTCTTTTACGAAGTCGGGACGATCTGTGTCACCCACAAAGAAGAACTTCCAGCTAGTCCACGACACTTTGATCCATCACTTGTTCTTCTATCGAGAGATATGAACCAACATACTCGGTCAATTCCATTGACATCACATTATCTTCAACGGTGAGACATCCCCATCACGAACCACTTGGTGCCAAATTCGAGCCAAACCCATTTTGCCTTTCAGGGTATTATTGTCTCAAGCTTCCTCCCCTTCATGTTGCGAGAATCTTTGGTTGCCCGAGTCTTGACTTCATATTTGAACGAGAATGAGATAAGCTCGTCAACTTCTTCAGCTGACACCTCTTCAATTATGACTAGAAAGTGTATCAGCTTGTCTACACCTTCATTCAGAATCGGTTGCAGCTCTTCTACCTCTAACTCTACATCTACTACTACATTTCCGTCTACGTTAATTGGATTGGAGACTACTTCAGTGATATTCAATTTATTTCTGTCTTTGGATCCAAACTCTTGTTGACTTTCAAGATTTAATTTTGGATGGTTATTGGTGGTACATAGGTCCTTCGGATAAGAATTGGAGACATCCTACATGACCTCTTCCAATGGAGTCTTTACGTCGTAAGTTCATTGGAGTTGCTCAATCATGAACGACCACTCTCAATGGATGATTTGCTTGGTATTTTTTCCAGAAGAATTCCTCTAATTGATGCAACTTTTTTTGTAATCTCTTTTATTTAGCTTAGGATCCTCGTTCGTGGCTTTCTTGTTCAGACGTACATTCATACAAATCACAAGGAATTTCGGCTAGATACTTGGATGTCCCTAAAGGTTGCTCATGTATCTCTTCTGTCATTTCATTTCTTTGTTGAACCATTTCTAGCATAAGTGATCGTTGGTTCTCCATGATCTTCCATTGATCGTATACTCCCTCCCTCGTATACTTCGTCTTCATCACATAGGTTAATTGAATCTCCATCATTCTCGGATGTATAGTTGTTCAGCTTAGGTGTGAGTTCGTTCGAACACTCAGGCAACATATCTTTGTAATCACAGCTCCATGGATTTGTCGTGTAACACCCCAAACCCAGACAAGACACCACGTCCGAATCTGGTATGCTACGGGGAAAGCCGTTTTGGAAAACTAGATTTCTTGTTTAAAAGCTGAGCGAAAACACAGTGTGTTTGAAACAAATTTGAGCAGTCTTGTTTGAAAAACAGTTGATGTATTTGAAATCCAGGAATTTTGAAAACTTTGCCAGAATTTGTAGCTAAAACGAGTTATTACCATTTTAAACCTTATTAGTTTCTTAGTGATACATGAAACACTTTTAAACTTAGAAGAACTACAAGTTTGAATTGAAAACCATTTGTATTTGTTTATCAAAAGACTTTGTGTGATACCCGATGGTATAATTTAAAACACGTTGCGTTTTAGTTGTGAAAACTTTATCTTTCCATATTTTAGTAAAATTTATTCCAAGTTACTTTGTTAAGCATATTAAAATCAATTTAAAGCATAAGCAACATAAAATATAACTTAAAAGGCCTTTTACAAATCCAAATAGAAACCCAAATAAAAGTAAATAACTAAAGTACCCCAAAATATAGAGTCTGAGTAAAGACTTTATTCAGCATGGCATAAGCACCCCGAGTCCATCCCGGCTCCAAGTCCGCATCTACGAATCACCTGAAATGTCAAAGGAGAGGGTGAGTCGAGTGACTCAGTGTGTAAACCCGCTCCCGAAGAAACAACATGCTAACACACATCATACATAGCAACATGATTAATGCAACCCGATCCTAACCATCCATATCGCCTCATCTACCCCGTGTGGTACCAAACCACTGGTGGTGCCAAACCACTGGTGACATATAGTCACAATGTGCTACCAAAGCACCGGTGTCCCAAAGACACAATATCCGTCAATGTGCTACCAAAGCACTGGTGTCCCAAAGACACAGTTGTGCTACCAAAGCACTGGTGACCGAAGTCACAAATCCAATGATGATGGGGCCAACCCATCGTGTGTTACCAAAACACTAGCAGACGATCCCATATCTCAAGTGGGGCCAACCCACGGTGGTCAAACCACAGGGACAAGTCGCAATGAGGTGCCAAACCTCTGGTGTCCCAAAGACACAATGTGCTACCAAAGCACTGGTGACCGTAGTCACAAATCTGATGATGGGGCCAACCCATCGTGTGTTACCAAAACACTGGCGTCAATCCCGTATAATCATCTGTGGGGCCAACCCACTGTGGTACTGAGCCACTGGGACGAGACGCTGAGGTACCAAACCTCTGGAGGTGCCAAACCTCTGGTGACCCAAAGTCACAAAGTGTGCTACCAAAGCACTGGTGCTCGTCAGCACAATATATCACTGCTCCCTCCTCTCGTATCACCCATCAACATGCCAAACTCATGTAATCATGCATATCATACCAATCATGCATCTCATGCCAATATGTCCAACCACATATCCCATATCACATATATCCATAGCCATGATAGCATATAAATCATCAATAACTCATAATGATATTAGCAATAACTTACCCGAATCCAAGCCCATACCCAAATGGGTATCATATCAATCCATCAACTGCCATAATTTTAATAGGCATACAGGTTTAATAATAATATTACTAAATATAAGTGTGTTAGTATCCACACCTGATAATACGAGTCTAAGATCCAACGAGAACGATCTAAGCCCCTCGATTGACAAGCTCCTATAACATTCGGCCAACATAGAATTAGGCACTAAGACTATTCGGCCATAACCAAATGAACCACAAAGGTTAGAGTTGAGCCCTTACCTTGCGAATGGTTTGATTTCCAATCAAACCCCGAACCAATAGTGGTTCCTCTTTCTTGACAATCGGCCACCCCTAAAATAATAACAATCCCACCTTAATAATTTGGCTTAACAAGACCAAAGAGAATGGACTAATAGTAGCCATTACCATCACTTACCAAACAGTCAATCGAAGAAAGGAAGGCTTCACTTGCCACCTTTAATGATCCCGATGTCCTATAGTGAAAACGATTTACACAAAAGATTAGCACCCAACAACCAATAACAGAGTCGGTCCTTACTCAAACCACCATACCAAAAAGACGAGAGAAAGGCAGAATGGCCATTCGGCCAAGCCCTTACCTGATTCCAAACGATTGGAAACCAGCACCCAAACAACCACCAATGTTCGGCCCACAACACAAGGAGAGGGAATTCGGCAAAGACCTTGAACCACAAGGGAGAAGAGGATTCGGTATTGATGTTTAACACCCACCTATGTACGGCTTTCAAAGGTGAGAAAAGGGGTGTGAACAAGAGAAGAATTAGAGATTACGGCAACAAGTTTTGAGGAGAACAAAAGAAAGTTTGGCAAGTTGATATGGGTTCGGCACACCAAAGATGGACAAGAAGAATGGAGAAATCGGTTGGGAAAAGAATGGTAAGTTTCGGCACTAGTGTTTTTCAAGAAAAGAGAAGAAAATGAATAAGAAGACAATTGGTACTAGTTTCGGCTTATGCAAGTGGAAAGAAGAGAAATGCAAGAGTGCATTCGGCTACAAGAAGGTTGAGAGAAAAGCAAAACAAAATTCGGCAATGCTATAGGGATTTTTGATCTTTCGGTTCAACAAAATAATGAAGAAAACAAAGAGAGCTCATTTGTGTTTCGGTTGACAAAAGACAAAAAGGAAAAACCTCTTCTTTGAAACCCAACTGACCGAATATGCACCTAGCTCCAAGGAAATTTCGGCACAACACCTCCCCCTTTCCCAAAACCGGCCAAACACTCCACCACCCCCAAACATTCGGCCAAATCCCACTCATTTCTCCCATTCACTCATTTGAAATGAGTGGACCAAGTCACACTCCTAAAATCCCTCTCCACCTCTCATTTGAAAGTGGAGACCAAGTCAAAGGCAGAGTTCCACTTGCCTTCTGCCTCTTCTCCATGCCGTCCCAAAAAGCCACCAAAATGGGAATCCTGCAGCTTGAACTCAGGACCTCCCCTCCTTGAAGTTGGCGTCACACCAAGCTCCCCTTTGCCACTCTGCCAGCTCTTCATTTGTGCAACAAAACCACAAAATAAATTCTTAAACCCCAGCTTCCTCAGCTCCCTTCACTTAAACACCCAAAACCAACATTTTTCTAATTTACTCAGGCATACCCCTAAGCTACACTTAAGCCCCTAAAACATAAAAATAGCAACATAGCACACTACAAACATGCAATAACATGCAACATCGAAATAGCCCCCTAACCCGGGATATTACAGTTCTACCCCCCTTAAAAATAATTTCGGCCCCGAAATTACCTGGTCAAAAGAGTTGCGGGTATTGCTGTCTCATCGTATCCTCGGGTTCCCACGTCGCTTCTTCTACGCCATGATTCCGCCAAAGTACCTTAACCAAAGGCACAGACTTCCTACGCAGAACCTTCACATCCCGATCAAGAATCTGCACAGGTTCTTCTTCCATAGACAAGTCTGGATTTACCTCGATCTCTTCCACTGCTACCACATGCGACGGATCTGAACGATACCTCCGAAGCATTGAAACGTGAAAAACATCGTGAATCTGGCTAAGCTCTGCTGGCAACTCAAGCTGATACGCTACTGGTCCAACTCGCCTCAACACCTTATATGGCCCAATGAACCTCGGACTAAGCTTGCCTTTCTTCCCGAACCTCAGAACCTTCTTCCAAGGTGAAACCTTCAAGAAAACTCGATCCCCAACAGCAAACTCTATATCTCTCCGCTTAAGATCGGCATAAGACTTCTGCCGGTCCGAAGCTTCCTTCAATCTAGCTTGAATCAACTTAACCTTGTCTTCAGTCTCAGCTACCAACTCGGGTCCCAATAACTGACGTTCACCTAACTCTGTCCAGCACGTAGGTGAGCGACACTTCCTACCATACAACGCCTCGTACGGAGCCATCTTGATGCTCGCTTGGTAACTGTTGTTGTAGGCAAACTCAGCTAACGGTAGAAACTCCTCCCAGCTACCTCGGAAATCCAAGACACAACCTCTCAGCATGTCTTCTAAGATCTGAATAACCCTTTCTGATTGACCGTCAGACTGCGGGTGAAAAGCCGTGCTGAAATCCAAACGAGTACCCAGAGCCTGATGCAGTGCTTTCCAGAATCTTGACGTAAACCTGGGATCCCTATCCGAGATTATCGAAACTGGCACACCGTGCAACCTCACGATCTCCGAAACATACAGCTTTGCTAGCTTCTGAAGTGAGTAGTCAACCCTCACCGGAATAAAGTGAGCTGATTTGGTCAGACGATCCACTACTACCCAAACTGAATCCTTCTTGCTTGGCGTAAGCGGTAACCCACTGACAAAATCCATGGTTATCCTTTCCCACTTCCACTGCGGAATCTTCACAGGCTGAAGTAAACCCGACGGCAACTGGTGTTCAGCCTTGACCTGCTGACAAGTCAGACACTTCCCAACAAACTCTGTCACCTCTTTCTTCAAGCCAGGCCACCAGAACTGCTCTCTAAGATCCTTGTACATTTTGCTACCTCCAGGATGCATAGCATAAGGACTGCTATGTGCATCCTGAAGAATCTTCTGCCTCAGCTCAACATCTTTAGGCATACAAGCCTTACCCTGAAAACACAGAACCTCATCACCAGACAAGCTGTAACCCTCCAACCCACCATTCTGCACTTGTAACCTTCGCGCACTCAGAACCTCATCCGCTAACTGTTTTTCTCTGATCTGCTCAACCCAGGTAGGCTTAACCTGCAGCTCTGCCAAAATACTCCCGTCGTCATACAAACTCAAATGGGCAAACAACGCTCTTAAGTCCGAAACAACCTTACGGCTCAACGCGTCTGCCACCACGTTAGCCTTGCCCGGATGATACTCAATCGAGCAGTCGAAATCCTTCAGCAGCTCAACCCATCTGCGTTGCCTCAAATTTAAATCCTTCTGAGTCAGCAGATACTTCAGACTCTTATGATCCGTGTAGACTATCGATCTCTCCATATAAGTAGTGCCTCCAAATCTTTAAGGCGAAAACTACAGCCGCTAGCTCCAAATCGTGCGTCGGATAGTTGACCTCATGTGGCCTCAGCTGCCTAGAAGCGTAAGCCACAACCTTACCTTCCTGCATCAACACACAACCCAGACCCGTATGTGATGCATCGCAGTAGACTGTGTATTCCTTACCAGCCTCAGGTTGAATTAGAACCGGAGCCTCAGTCAAAATCTTCTTTAACTTGTCAAAGCTTTCCTGTTGTTTCTCAGTCCATACAAACGGAACCTCTTTCCTTAACAACTTAGTCATCGGCGCTGCTATCAACGAGAAACCCTCAACAAACCTTCGGTAGTATCCGGCCAAACCCAGAAAACTACGAATCTCAGCCACTGACCTAGGTGGCTTCCAACCCAGAACAGCCTCAATCTTGCGAGGATCTACTCGAATACCCTCTGCTGACACTACATGACCCAAGAACGTCACTTCCCTCAGCCAGAACTCGCACTTACTGAACTTAGCATAAAGTTGCTTTTCCCTCAAAATCTGCAGCACCACCCTCAAATGCTTATCATGCTCTTCCTCCGTCCTTGAGTACACTAAATATCGTCTATGAAAACCACCACGAACTGGTCTAGATACTGTTGAAACACCCTGTTCATCATATCCATAAACGCTGCCGGTGCGTTAGTCAACCCGAACGGCATTACCAGGAATTCGTAGTGCCCATACCGAGTCCGAAACGCTGTTTTATGGATATCCGCCTCCTTAACCTTCAATTGATGGTACCCAGACCTCAGATCAATCTTAGAGAATACCGCAGCACCCTTCAGCTGATCAAACAAGTCATCTATCCGTGGCAACGGATACTTGTTTTTAATCGTCAGCTTGTTCAACTGGCGGTAGTCTATGCACATCCGCATCGTACCATCTTTCTTCTTAACGAATAATACCGGCGCACCCCACAGCGAAACACTTGGCCTAATAAAACCTCGATCCAATAACTCCTGGATCTGAGCCTTAAGCTCCACCAATTCCTTTGGTGCCATCCTATACGGAGCAATAGACACTGGCGCAGTCCCGGGTAACAGATCAATCCCGAACTCTACCTCACGATCTGGCGGCAAACCCGGAAGCTCCTCAGGAAACACATCAGCAAATTCCCCAACAGTACGCACCTTCTCGACAGCAGACTCTTTAGCCTCCAAGGCATACACATGAACCACATACGCTTCACAGCCTTTCCTGACCATCTTCTCCGCTTTTAGAGCAGATACCACATTTGATAAGTAATCTCTCCTATTACCTATCATAGCGACCTCAACCATCAACCGTCTTAAGAACCATGCGCTTAGCCGCGCAATCCAACCTCGCCTGGTACTTAGCCAGCCAATCCATCCCGAGAATCAAATCGAACTCCCCAAACGGCAGTTCCATCAGATCAGCAGCAAACACTACCCCTTGGAGTTCTAGGGGTACCTCTCTAAACAGTTTATCTACCACTACAGAGTGACCTAGAGGGCTAATCACAGTCATCTGCCTAGAAGATATCTCAGAGTCTAAGTCCAGTGTCTCTACTATACTACTGGCAACATAAGAGTGCGTAGAACCCACATCAATTAAAGCAGTATAAGGAGTACCAAAAATCAAAAACGTACCGGTTATGACGTCCGGTGCGTCGCCCTCCTCACGGCGCCTCGCAGCATACACCAATCCCGGCTGCCTAGCCTCAGAACTACCTGCACCTCTGCCCGGTGCTCCACGGCCCCGACTAGATCCATAACCACCTCTGCCATTACCACGGCCTCTCTGCGGTGGCGGTCCATTACCTCTGAACTGGTTACGGCCCTGACTCTCCGACTGAATCCTGGCCATCCTACGCGGACAGTCCCTAATGCGATGCTCCAGAGACCCACACTCGAAGCACCCTTTACCACCAGTCCAACAACCACCCCAATGAGATTTCCCACACTGATTACACTGCGGTGGTCCCTGCCTAGCAGCAACAAACCTAGCAGACTGATTCTGCCCACTCGGTCTAGCCCTCTTCTGCGGATTACCCGATGAACCAGAAGACCCGAAGCTCCTCTTAAGCCTACTCCTGTCCATGCTCTGTCTTACTGACTCCTTAACACCCTCAGCTACCTTAGCCTTCTCAACTAAGACAGCAAACTCGCGCTCCTGCTGAGGAGCAATCAGCAGCCTCAACTCATCTCGCAGACCATCCTCGAAACGAACACACCTCTCATGCTCAGTGGCTACAATGCCCCTGGCATACCTACTCAGCTTCAGGAACTCAGCCTCGTACTCAGCAACAGATTTACTCCCCTGAACAAGCCTCAGAAACGCCTTTCTCTGGGAGTCAATGTAACTAGCCCCGATGTATTTCTTTTGATATGCAGCCCTGAAATAATCCCATGTCAAATCCTCTGCTGCCACACTGTCTCGAACCGTGAGCCACCACTGATATGACTCATCCCGGAGAAGCGATACGACACCCTTCAGCTTCTCTTCAGTTGTCAAGTCCAGATCGTCCATGATCCGCTCAGTTGCCTCCAGCCAATATTCAGCAGTGCTAGGAGCAACACCAGAAACACCTCGAAAGAATTCAGCCCCATTAGCCCGGAGTCGCTCGGGAACTGATTTCCTAACTCCTGCACCACCACTAGCCCCAGCTACCCTTTCCAACACTCGCAGCATCGCCTGTGACACTGCGTCGTCTCCAGTCTGATCTTGGAACTCACCACCTCCAGCTGGTGGCGGAACCGGTACCTCATTTTCTGAACCCTGCCCAGATCCTACGGGCTCAGAAACCGTCATTCTACCCCTACCTCTACCGCGAGTATTACGACCACGTCCACCTCGAGTGCTCATGTCTAATCTTTCTACGTATCTGATTAGAGAATTTTATGCATCAGTGTTTATTCCACTTGTTTAAAAAGCAAGTCTTATGAATATTCAAAGAGGATTTGTTCTCGCAAGTTCACAGAATCCTATCAGTTTCAACCTCTAAAGTAGCATACTATTGTTAATCATCAAATCACATCATTTCCAATCAAATCACAAGTAATAGTACGGGGTACTTACCTGGGCGAACTGGTGCCGGAGACTCGGTGCCATGCCTTTCAAACCATACTTTCAAAACAATCACTTAAACAGACTTTTGAAACCATTTTGGGCCTCAGGCCCACAGCCGAGCCTTTGAACTTGGCTCTAATACCACAAATGTAACACCCCAAACCCGGACAAGACACCACGTCCGAATCTGGTATGCTACGGGGAAAGCCGTTTTGGAAAACTAGATTTCTCGTTTAAAAGCTGAGCGAAAACACAGTATGTTTGAAACAAATTTGAGCAGTCTTGTTTGAAAAACAGTTGATGTATTTGAAATCCAGGAATTTTGAAAACTTTGCCAGAATTTGTAGCTAAAACGAGTTATTACCATTTTAAACCTTATTAGTTTCTTAGTGATACATGAAACACTTTTAAACTTAGAAGAACTACAAGTTTGAATTGAAAACCATTTGTATTTGTTTATCAAAAGACTTTGTGTGATACCCGATGGTATAATTTAAAACACGTTGCGTTTTAGTTGTGAAAACTTTATCTTTCCATATTTTAGTAAAATTTATTCCAAGTTACTTTGTTAAGCATATTAAAAATCAATTTAAAGCATAAGCAACATAAAATATAACTTAAAAGGCCTTTTACAAATCCAAATAGAAACCCAAATAAAAGTAAATAACTAAAGTACCCCCAAAATATAGAGTCTGAGTAAAGACTTTATTCAGCATGGCATAAGCACCCCGAGTCCATCCCGGCTCCAAGTCCGCATCTACGAATCACCTGAAATGTCAAAGGAGAGGGTGAGTCGAGTGACTCAGTGTGTAAACCCCGCTCCCGAAGAAACAACATGCTAACACACATCATACATAGCAACATGATTAATGCAACCCGATCCTAACCATCCATATCGCCTCATCTACCCCGTGTGGTACCAAACCACTGGTGGTGCCAAACCACTGGTGACATATAGTCACAATGTGCTACCAAAGCACCGGTGTCCCAAAGACACAATATCCGTCAATGTGCTACCAAAGCACTGGTGTCCCAAAGACACAGTTGTGCTACCAAAGCACTGGTGACCGAAGTCACAAATCCAATGATGATGGGGCCAACCCATCGTGTGTTACCAAAACACTAGCAGACGATCCCATATCTCAAGTGGGGCCAACCCACGGTGGTCAAACCACAGGGACAAGTCGCAATGAGGTGCCAAACCTCTGGTGTCCCAAAGACACAATGTGCTACCAAAGCACTGGTGACCGTAGTCACAAATCTGATGATGGGGCCAACCCATCGTGTGTTACCAAAACACTGGCGTCAATCCCGTATAATCATCTGTGGGGCCAACCCACTGTGGTACTGAGCCACTGGGACGAGACGCTGAGGTACCAAACCTCTGGAGGTGCCAAACCTCTGGTGACCCAAAGTCACAAAGTGTGCTACCAAAGCACTGGTGCTCGTCAGCACAATATATCACTGCTCCCTCCTCTCGTATCACCCATCAACATGCCAAACTCATGTAATCATGCATATCATACCAATCATGCATCTCATGCCAATATGTCCAACCACATATCCCATATCACATATATCCATAGCCATGATAGCATATAAATCATCAATAACTCATAATGATATTAGCAATAACTTACCCGAATCCAAGCCCATACCCAAATGGGTATCATATCAATCCATCAACTGCCATAATTTTAATAGGCATACAGGTTTAATAATAATATTACTAAATATAAGTGTGTTAGTATCCACACCTGATAATACGAGTCTAAGATCCAACGAGAACGATCTAAGCCCCTCGATTGACAAGCTCCTATAACATTCGGCCAACATAGAATTAGGCACTAAGACTATTCGGCCATAACCAAATGAACCACAAAGGTTAGAGTTGAGCCCTTACCTTGCGAATGGTTTGATTTCCAATCAAACCCCGAACCAATAGTGGTTCCTCTTTCTTGACAATCGGCCACCCCTAAAATAATAACAATCCCACCTTAATAATTTGGCTTAACAAGACCAAAGAGAATGGACTAATAGTAGCCATTACCATCACTTACCAAACAGTCAATCGAAGAAAGGAAGGCTTCACTTGCCACCTTTAATGATCCCGATGTCCTATAGTGAAAACGATTTACACAAAAGATTAGCACCCAACAACCAATAACAGAGTCGGTCCTTACTCAAACCACCATACCAAAAAGACGAGAGAAAGGCAGAATGGCCATTCGGCCAAGCCCTTACCTGATTCCAAACGATTGGAAACCAGCACCCAAACAACCACCAATGTTCGGCCCACAACACAAGGAGAGGGAATTCGGCAAAGACCTTGAACCACAAGGGAGAAGAGGATTCGGTATTGATGTTTAACACCCACCTATGTACGGCTTTCAAAGGTGAGAAAAGGGGTGTGAACAAGAGAAGAATTAGAGATTACGGCAACAAGTTTTGAGGAGAACAAAAGAAAGTTTGGCAAGTTGATATGGGTTCGGCACACCAAAGATGGACAAGAAGAATGGAGAAATCGGTTGGGAAAAGAATGGTAAGTTTCGGCACTAGTGTTTTTCAAGAAAAGAGAAGAAAATGAATAAGAAGACAATTGGTACTAGTTTCGGCTTATGCAAGTGGAAAAGAAGAGAAAATGCAAGAGTGCATTCGGCTACAAGAAGGTTGAGAGAAAAGCAAAACAAAATTCGGCAATGCTATAGGGATTTTTGATCTTTCGGTTCAACAAAATAATGAAGAAAACAAAGAGAGCTCATTTGTGTTTAGGTTGACAAAAGACAAAAAGGAAAAACCTCTTCTTTGAAACCCAACTGACCGAATATGCACCTAGCTCCAAGGAAATTTCGGCACAACACCTCCCCCTTTCCCAAAACCGGCCAAACACTCCACCACCCCCCAAACATTCGGCCAAATCCCACTCATTTCTCCCATTCACTCATTTGAAATGAGTGGACCAAGTCACACTCCTAAAATCCCTCTCCACCTCTCATTTGAAAGTGGAGACCAAGTCAAAGGCAGAGTTCCACTTGCCTTCTGCCTCTTCTCCATGCCGTCCCAAAAAGCCACCAAAATGGGAATCCTGCAGCTTGAACTCAGGACCTCCCCTCCTTGAAGTTGGCGTCACACCAAGCTCCCCTTTGCCACTCTGCCAGCTCTTCATTTGTGCAACAAAACCACAAAATAAATTCTTAAACCCCAGCTTCCTCAGCTCCCTTCACTTAAACACCCAAAACCAACATTTTTCTAATTTACTCAGGCATACCCCTAAGCTACACTTAAGCCCCTAAAACATAAAAATAGCAACATAGCACACTACAAACATGCAATAACATGCAACATCGAAATAGCCCCCTAACCCGGGATATTACATGTCGAATCTCTATACAACCAACTCAATTTAGATTGTTCGTACACCAACCTATAAAAATCAATTTTCATAATTAAATCTTATAATAAAAAGGTAAATGAAAATATTAAAATAAAAATATTTACTTAACTAAAAAATAAAAATTAACCAACAAGGTAAAAAAATAATCATAATAGTTTTTGCACACTAAAATAAAATTTAGAGCACTATCTAGCTTGTTTGTCTTTCGATTAATATTATTTTGCAATAATCGATCTAACAAAAATTTCATTGTCGCAATCCCTGGCAACGATGCCAACAACTTAACTGCCTATAAACGTGTTATCGTTTATAAAAAAGTATCACACCAAAAATATATTAAATTAATTCGATGGTGTCCACATGTGTACATGTCAATTTGTAATATAATAAAGTTTACAATGAAACACTAGTAAGTATTCTGAGGATCTTACCCAAGGGATTGCATATTGGAGAAACTATTATTAAATTAATTACAGAAAATAATTACTAATCTAATCGAGTCACGAATTAGTAGTGTTAATCCAAATAAAAATATTAATTAAATTAATTAAATTAACCTAATGGACTTTTTTATTCCTAACATCGACAATGCGAGCTTCTAATCTATGATCGATTAAAAGCCTAATTATCTAATTGAATAATTAATTATCTTAGATCGAGTTATTTAAAACCCTTAGCTAAGACTACCCTCCCGATTCATCATCACTAAGGATTACCACCTAAGTTACCCTTCTGGTCTCTTCTTAGGCATATTGGTACCCTTCTGGTCTCTTCGCTTGCCACAAGCTATACGCGACAGAATACCCTTCCGGTCTCACCTATCTTGATATTCTATTAGGGGCGTCACTCCCTAATATACTAAGTACTCTTGAATAACCAACCAATTTCAGATAAATAATTACTTAACAAATAAATTAGTTTATTAATTGAATCATGCAAGATATAAAATAAGCACAATAATCTATTCTAATATTTATACAACAATTAATAGATTGATTTAATGAAAGATAAATAAAAGAATAAAATAGAAGAGATAAGGGAATGCTCATGAATATCTATTGAAGTGTTGATCTGGAGCAATCTCTGCTGGCGATTATCTTCGCATCAGAATAGAAAAGTTCTGACTTCTCAAACATAAAAAGAAAACAAAACTAAAAAATGATTAGTAAAACTATTTGTCAAGTCTACTCACAATTTCGATGACCCTATGGTTGCTTATATAGCCAATGGGCTACTTGGTGACCACACAAATCTAAATACATTTGTGATAAATGAGTTTATTACTATTTTATAGTAATTGACTTTTTATGATGGAAGATATAATGGTTAAATGAGATAAAATATGATCATATTAGAAGAACGAATTTATCCTAAAGAGATTAAGGATATCCTTTGAGGGTAGCACACTTATGACAAGATCATTGGACGAGCAATTTTTTTAAGTAGCTTTCTTAATGGTATGTAATTAGGGAGAGCTCAGTATGATACTATAGTGGAATGACTTCATGACTAAATAAGTTTATAAATAATAGGCAAAAAGCTAGAACTTAATTATAAATTATTTGAACCCTAATTATATATGTTCAATCAGTTCCTTTACTAGCTCATTGAAACCATAAATGAATTGCATGTAAAAGCAAACGAATAGAAATGATGAAGTATAACAAATGAGTCACATTAATAAATGAAAGCGTTTTCTCGCTAAGTACAAAAATGACTTGAGAATTAATTTAAAGTTTTTCAAATTAATTATAATTTAATAAACTAAGTTCAAAAATGGAATTAAATTAATTAGTCATTATGAATCCGTTGAATAAAGAAATTAAATATATTTTCGTATAGATTCTTTTACCGTAAAGCTATTATGAGTCTAACGAAACTAAAATTGGGTTGAGAAAAATAGTTAATTGAGATATTATTTTAATTGATTTAATTAATTAAATTAATTGAATAAAAAATATTTATTTTGAGAAATAGAAAATAATTCTTGGGTTAGATTTAATTATAAAGTGCTAGGTCAAAAGTCCAAGAAGCACATATGGTTGGACCAAATACATAAAAGGCTCAAATTCCCTTCTTGAACAGGTGAGGAGTGGCAACCTTAGTAATATTTACTAGGGTGTGTCGCCCGTCCTACTATAGTTAGAGTAAGATTGTGTTTTCTATTAAATAAATATTATTTTTCAATGGCTTGTTCAATAAGGATTCTTGTAGCTCTCCCTATAAATGGATGGCATGGCACCGGTTGACCTAAAAAACACAATAACACCCTTAACTCATCTCCGTAGCTAGATTAGGGTTACAGAGTATTACTGTAAAAATCAGAACAATTAACTTTAGAACATATCAATAATGTCATTTAATATTAATTACCAAAAACTCATTACAAACCTAGCAAGCATACACATCTGAGCCTTAAATTGAGCCATCGAGGCCCTAAAAATAGTTCGAGAACAATCTAGGACTAATTTAAAACAAATCAAAGGATTTGGAAAAATAGTTGAAAATTTTGAAAACAGGGGTCGCACACACACTTCATTTAGTTACTTCATTCTCAATTTAAACCACCTAACCATACTTCTTCACAAGACACATAAAAAACCAAATTCACCAATCAACACAAACATATACCAACTAATTTCAAAACATATATATACGCAAGTAGGTTAAGCATACGCTCGAAACATATCAAATTAACATAAAACCCTATACATGTCATTTATAACCATTTCAATATATTCATAGGTTACCAAAGTGGATCGATGGATAGTGTGATCGTGCTCCGACGTTAGTTCCAACCGTTCGAGCTTTTCGATGATCTACAAAATAATTAAAACAACTGTATAAGTAACTAATGCTTAGTAAGTTTGTATAAAAGAAACTCAAACTTACCGAATACATTAAATTAAGCAATCAAGCATAAATTAGCTTAGTCATAGTCCAAATTTCCTTTCCTATAAACAACACCTCATATGGTTAGTTAATGAAGCAATACACATATAAATCCAACCAAAACATGGTACAAAACATGTCAACATTTCCATTTCATAATTCATGACTTATACATGTATAATAAACCATCATTTCCTTTTAATTATACATATCATTATAATCCATTTCATTATCCAAAATCACGAATCATTTTATATATTCATATATCTATTTAAGCTTTATTTACCGTTGAACCAAATAGAATAACATCAGATACCTGGGAAATGCTCACACATAGTGTGCCTTTTTATGTAACTGTAACCATAACTTTTCCAACAATGCTCACACGAGCTGTGAAATGGGTCTGCTCACACCAGCTATGGAGAATCTACAAAAAAATACAGGACCTCAGCCATTGGTAAGACATCCAAGACCATCACTCGAAACCGTATAATCCCTAATGACATGTTATTTATATCCTAAGCATTCACAAGATTCAAATGGAACTCTTTCCATATCCTTATCTGTGACTTTCATTTCCATATTAGCATGTCAATATATTTCCATGAAGTTCACATTTTTCATACTTAAACTTTAATTCCCCTTTCGATACAATATCTCATATAACCATTCATGGGATTTACATGTTCTTAAATTCATTAATAATCCACTTTAATCATTTAATTCAATTAACCATGTAATACATTATAATCAATCCAAAATACACTTACATTAATTATTCAATAGCAATTAACAAATTTACAATTAATGAATGATTCAATATACGAACTTACCTGAACTCATAACGGCTTCTAACACGAACCAACCACAAATTTTTCGTGATTCGTGTCCGTTCAAGTTGTTTCTTGATCTAGATAATTTTTTTTTATTTCAATTAACCCTATTCCAGCATTTAAAACAATCAATTTAGCTTATAACCCTTAATAATGAAAATTTCTAAAATTACCCTCAAAGTTTACCTTTTATGCAATTTAGTTCCTAAACCTAAAACTTGCAATTTCACCATTTTTAGCCATAAATCATGCTATCTGATTTTTACCTAATCTTATAACCACCCATATTTATCAACAATTTACAATATTTTCCTTGAATTTTACCATTTTCATAAATAAGTCCCTAAACCTTAAAATCATCAAAAATTACTTAACAAAATATGTCTATTTAACAACCAAGCTTAACAGTCCACCATAAAACTTCAAAAACATATCAAATTCATCCATGGCATAATTTATGACATTTAACAGTTGTACAATTTGACCCCTAAGTTTGCTAGATTAAGCTAAAACGAGCTCAAAAACATAAAATTTACTAAAAACAGGCTAAGAAATCTTACCATGCAATTGAACAAACCATAGTCGGAACTCAAACTTCTCCTTTCATGGAGGTTTTGGTTGAGCAAGGTGAAAACAAAAGAAAGATGATAGCATTTGTTATTTGTTTAAACATTAATTTGATTAATTACCTTTTTGCCCTTTAAGACCTAATTAAATTACACCAAAACCAACCAATATCATCCACTATCTTTAAATATGGTATAATTACCATTCAAATTCATTGATTTACCTTTTCAAGGCTATTTGGTTCATTTAGATATTAGAAATCAACTGTTGCTTCTATTATGATTTAGTCCTTTTTACCTAATTAACTATTTAAACATTAAAATTTCCTAACCAAATTTTAGTGTAACCCTAATAACACTCCGTAAATATTTTATTAAATATTTACGGGCTTGTCTTATATAAATAAGGTCTCTAAACTTCATTTTTCAAAACCACTTAACTTTTAGGATTTACCACTTTAACCTAATTATTCGATGAAATAACATAAATTATCAAATCAAAATTTATTACATTACTATATTTGACTCGTAAATATTAAATAATAATATTTATGAATTCTCTCATCGATTTTGTGGCCCTGAAATCACTATTTCTGAAACAGGTTATTACAACTAATAATTATTGAGTTATCATTATTTAGCCTAAAAGCAGTGGGGATTTCTTAATTTTGAATAAATTTCACTTTCTGGGAATTATGGTCATTACCGGTTGTTATAAAGAGATATTACTTTCCAGCTGAAAGTAATTGAATCGTTTCTTTTCTATGATTAGTTTGTGGTGCTCGAGTCCACACTCGATACAATTCAGGGAATGAGGATAGCGAAGAAGGTCATTTGGTTAAAAGCCAGAATCGAATCCATCTCACACAAAGCATAAGTTGTAACACCCCAAACCCGGCTTGAACGTTACGGCCGAATCTGGCGATGTCACATGGTAATGTGTTAGAAAACTATAGCTTGTGTTGAAAAATCGTAACTTTGCTTAAAACATTTTCCATTTAGAATTCCTCATTATCTTTTATTAATTCTAAAATTGTGATTCTTATTCAGTCGTTAGATTTCAAAACATTATACGTTGCAGAAGCTTTTTAAACAGTTTGTGTCCTTGTGGGTATTTTGCTAAACATATGCATATCTTTTAAAAACTCGTATTTTACCTACCTCTAGCAGATATAAAACATAAGACAAATATAAAATCCAAATTTTATGCAAAAATCCATAGAGGCCTTTATTACAGCAAAATGCCCCAAATTAAACTTTGAAAACCTAATTAAAGACAAAACAATGAAAAAGGGTCGTGTGGCCACCGTTGAGCCCTCCGTCGTACCAATCCGCTTATGTCTGGGGATTACCTGTACAGTCAAACAAGAAGAGTGAGTTTTTGAAAACTCAGTGTGTAATCCCATATAAAGCAAATAGAAGGAAAGCGATCACAGTCTGGGCCTAAGCCCTCTTTCGTATCAGTAACAATATCAGTTTGGGCTTTAGCCCATCTTAGTACAGAAGCAGTCATGCGTTTAGGCCTTGGCCCGTTACAGTAACAATAATCAGTACAGTAACAGACCATACAATATACAGGTCCTACCCAACCAGCCTCTACACTCCATCTCCATCCAACCCTACACTCCATGTGGGGATATAATCAACCCACCCATCCCTACACTCCAAAAAGTACCTAATGTGGCACTAGACAATAGTTTGCAGCTGAGCTTCCAGTAAATTAGGCTCGTGGCCTTTTAGTACACTTCCTCCAATAAAAATTAACCCCCAACTCAATGCAATGCAATATACAAATATGGCATGCTATAACATAAAATCATGCATGTAATCAGGGCATATAGTGTCAAATCAGTGAAACATTATCATGCTTGTTCATATAAGTCATACAGTCATTTCAGTCAGTTAGGGGTCTAGGTAAGCTTACCGACCCTATAGTAGGTCCACAGTCGACTCGGGCGACTCGTGCAACCTTAGCAATCAAACTGTGAAAATGAGCCCACAAGCCCATAATGTTTGCCTGTGTGGGCCCACACGGCCCAATTCGGCCCGGCCCGTGTATCGCACACGGCCAGCCTCGTTGATCACATGCCCATGTTCGGTCACACGGCTTACCACACGGACGGTGACACGCCCGTGTGGCGTCGACAGTCTCATTTTTCGGCTTTTCACCTATTACCATTTTCAATGTAGTAACCACATACATGTAGTGTTTTCGATACCTAAGCCCTCCTGAGCACTTTAATACCTACAATTGACCAATCCAACACCACACTCAATCTTTCTTTACAATAAAACAACAAATCCCGAAACCAACGGACTCCTATAAAAAGCAATGAACACTTACTGCAAGGTTTCCAATCGACTTGCTAAGAAATAGTACGAAGGGAGCCTCAATCCACACAAAATGCTATTGCCAGAACCCCATAGTTAGTTTACCAAAAATTACTCAATCAAAACAATGTCAACAATATACCACTTACCGCACGAGTGGCTAACGTTTGCAAAAAAGAGAAGAAAGAAATGCATTCAGGAGCAAAATAGGAGAAATAAGGGAAACCAAAGATGAAAAATGAGAAGAAAGGATAAGGAAAGGCAGAGTTTCAGCAGTGGGTAGAGATGAAGAACGGAAAAGCGTGTAAAAGAAAAGATGAAGCAAAGGAGGGAGAGAGCAAAATGTCAGAAACTTTGAGAGAATTTAGGAAAAACTGATCACTTAATCCCTCAAATTTCTCCTAAAATCGTGCAACCACTCCCACTATCCAAATCCCTTAATTTTCTCTCCACATTTCCCACTACACCTCTACCACTTCGGTATTTCAGTTGAGTTCAAACACTACACGGCACCACTTAACAAAAATAATACTCCAGCAACAGCTGAAACCCAAGACCTCTAGCATAATGACACTCCACTTATCCACCAAACCAGCAGGCCCATTCTGACATGTTTTACCAACATTTATTTATAAGCCTACTGATTAGGGGTTTATTAATTTAAAAACAAAAATTTTTCCCAAGCTAAGGCTTGAACTTAGGACCTCTTAGACACTTCTCAGGACACTTAACCACTGAAGTAGACATGTATTTATGTCACAAACATACGAAAATAAATTATAAAGAATTTTCTGAGCAATACAACTCTACCCCCTTAAAGAAAATTTCGGCCTCGAAATTTTACCTGTTCAGAACAGATGGAGATACTGCTGTGGCATCGCATCCTCAGGCTCCCACATGGCCTCCTTAGAACTATGATTACTCCAAAGAACCTTAACTAGTGGAATGGACTTTCTTCTTGGAACCTTTACATCGCGATCCAATATCTGAAATGGCTCCTCCTCAAAGGTCAGATCTGGCCTAACCTCGATCTCCTCAATAGGAACAATATGCGTAGGATCAGAGCGGTAGCATCTCAACATAAAGACATGGAACACATCGTGAATTTGATCTAACTCTGGAGGTAACTCCAACTGGTAGGCAATCAGTCTCACACGTTTCAGTATACGGTAAGGCCCAATAAACCTAGGGCTCAACTTGCCCTTACGTCCAAACCTCAGTACCTTCTTCCATGGTGAGACCTTGAGAAAAACGAAGTCCCCCATAGAATACTCAATATCTCGATGCTTCAGATCCGCATAGGACCTTTGTCTGTCTGATGCAGCTTTCAGTCGGTCTCGAATCAATCTAACTTTGTCCTCGGTATCAGAAACTAGTTTAGGGCCCAGAACACATTGCTCACCCAACTGAGTCCATCATGAAGGTGTGCGACACCTACGACCATATAGTGCCTCGTAAGTTGCCATCTGAATGCTAGATTGATAGCTGTTGTTATAAGCAAACTCCGCTAGTGGCAGGTAATCCTCCCAGCTGCCTCGAAAGTCAAGCACACAACTCCTCAACATGCCCTCCAGTATCTGAATCACCCTCTCAAATTGTCCATCTATTTGAGGATGGAACACAATACTGAAGTCCAACCTTGTACCCAGAGTTTCATGTAGCTTCTTCCAGAATTGAGACGTGAAGCGAGGATCCCAATCAGATATTATCGAAATCGATACCCAATGCAGTCTCACTATCTCAGACATATAGAGTTTAGCCAGCTTCTGCAGAGAGTTATCTGTACGAACCGGTGTGAAGTGGGCGGACTTCGTCAATCGATCCATGATGACCCATACAGAGTCCTTCTTAGTGGATTTAAAGGGTAACCCACTAACGAAGTCCATAGTTACACGTTCCCACTTCCATGGCGGAATCTTGATTGGCTGCAGCAAACTCGAAGGTGACTAGTGTTCAGCCTTAACCTGCTGGCATGTCAGACACTTAGCCACATAATCAGTAACCTCTCGTTTATGACCTGGCCACCAGTATATCTCACGAAGGTCTCAGTACATCTTGTTATCACCAGGATGCATAGCATAAACGCTACTATGTGCCTCTCGCAGTATAGACTACCCCAACTCAGTATCCTTCGGTACACATATTCTCCCACGGAAGCAAAGTACCCCATTCACTATTCAATCCAAAATCCATAGTTTTCTCACCCTCAATCTGTCAAAAGCGAAGACCCAAAGACTCGTCCTCCAACTGCTTATCCTTAATCTGCTCTATCCACGTTGGTTTAACTTGAAGTTCGGCCAACAGACTACCATCATCAAATAAACTGAGGCGATCAGACATAGCCCTACGACTCAGCGCATTAGCCACCACATTGGCCTTACCATGATGGTATTCAATCGTACAGTCGTAATCCTTAAGCATCTCAATCCATCTACGCTACCTAAGATTCAGCTCCTTCTGAGTGAGAGGGTACTTGAGGCTCTTGTGATCAGTGTAAATGATACACTTCTCACCATACAAATAATGCCTCCAGATTTTCAGTGCAAATACCATAGCAGCAAACTCCAAGTCATGTGTCGGATAATTCACCTCATGAGTCTTAAGCTGACGAGATGCGTACGCTACCACCTTACCCTCTTGCATCAACACACATCCTAAACTGACATGTAATGCATCACTGTAAATAGTAAACTACTTTCCAGACTCAAGCTGTATCAGAACAGGGGCCTCAGTCAATACAGTCTTGAGCTTCTCAAAGTTCTCTTGTTGCGCATCAGTCCAATTAAACGACACACCCTTGCGTAACAGCTTAGTCAATGGTGCTACAATCAGTGAAAACCCCTCTACAAATCATCGATAATACCCTCCCAATCCCAGAAAACTACGAATCTCTAATACAGTCTTGGGCTGCTTCCAATCCAAAACAGCCTCAATTTTTCGAGGATCAACTCTAATCCCCCAGTAGAAACCACATGTCCTAGAAACGTTGCTTCACGTAACCAAAACTCACACTTACTCAACTTGGCGTACAGTTGCTTCTCTCACAGAATCTGTAAAACCACTCTAAGATGTTCATCGTGCTCATCCTTAGTCTTCGAATACACCAGTATGTCGTTAATAAATACCACTATGAATCGATCCAGATAGGGCTGGAACACTCTGTTCATCAGATCCATAAAAGCTGCTGGTGCATTCGTCAGTCCAAATGGCATCACTAGGAACTCATAATGACCATAGCAAGTCGTAAATGTCGTCTTATGCATGTCAGCTTCCTTAACTCTCAACTGGTGATACCCTAATCGGAGGTCAATTTTAGAGAACACTGAAACACCCCGAAACTGATCAAATAGATCCTCTATCCTCGGTATGGGGTACTTATTGTTTATGGCCCACATGCTCAGTTGTCGGTAGTCAATACACATACACGTTGATCCATCCTTCTTTTTCACAAACAGAACTGGTGCTCCCCAGGGAGACCCACTAGGGCAGATGAACCCACAATCCAGTAGCTCTTGAATTTGGGCCTTAAGCTCCATAAGCTCCTTCGTTGCCATTCTATAAGGGGCGATGGACACCGGAGCTGTACCAAGAAGGAGCTCAAACTCAAACTCTACTTCACGATCCAGAGGTAACCCAGCTAGTTCTTCATGAAAAACGTCTGAAAAGTCTTTAACCGTCCTGATATCCTTAACCGAAGAATCCCCAGAATCTGAAACACTGATGTAGGCTAAATACGCCTCACATCCCTTACGAACCAACTTTTTGGCCATCAAGGTAGAAATTACATTCGATAAGTAGTTTCAACGCTCCCCAATTACGACAACCTCGTTGTCCTCCTCAGTTCTCAGTACAACCCTTTTTGTGGCACAATCTAAGCTCACTCGGTGTTTGACTAACCAGTACATTCCCAGTATCAAATCAAATTCTCTAAAAGGCAGTTCCTTCAGATCAGTAAAAAAGATAGGTCCTTGAACCTCTAGAGGAACATCTCTAAACAGTTTGTTAACCCTTATTGACTGCCCCAACGGACTAAGTATAGTGACCTCACTCGTAGTGCTCTCAACCAGTTTTAGATACGTTACAAGCTATATAGGAGTGAGTGGATCCTATATCTATCAATGCAATATAAGGTACATTATGAATAAGGAACGTACCCATGATGACATCCAGAGCATCTCCATCCTCTCGGCGACGAGCAGCATAGACTAGAGTTGGCTATCTCACCTCAGTTTGACCAGCACCTCTGCCCGGTGCTCTCTGACCACGGCCTAGATCATTCCCACCTCTGGCCTGACCACAACCTCTCCGTGGCTGCTGAACTACCCTCGGTGGTGGTGCAGTACCCATGCCAGAAGCTTGCAACTGATCGGACCTCCGCGAGCAATCTCTAATACGATGCTCTAAAGAACCACACCTCAAACAAGCCCAAGTTCTTTTCCAACACTCGCCCTGATGGCGTCTACCATAGTCAATACATGGTGGATGTCCAGTAGCAGCAATAGGAGCCCCAACTCTGCTCGACCCATCAACTCTGGCCTTTTTCTTAGGCCTCTAAACGGAACTCGATGGCTCCGAATCCCTCTTATTGCTACCTCTCTCTCTGTTCTGGCGCTCAGTGCGCTTCACTTCCTTGGCGACCTTCACCTTATCAACAAGTGCAACAAAGTCTCGCTCCCTCTATGGAGCTATCAGAACCCTTAGATTATCCTTGAGGCCATCCTTAAAGCGAACACATCGCTCGTACTCCGTCGCCACTATTCCTCGCGCGTAGCAGCTCAGTCGCAGAAATTCAGCCTCGTACTCGTCCACTGATCTATCCCCTGAGTCAAATTCAAGAACTCTCTCCTACGGGCATACACATAACTGGCACCCACATACTTCCCCTAGAAAGCGGTCGTAAAGAGCTCCCAGGTCAGTCGATCGGGCTGAGTGCCCTCCTTAATAGTGAGCCACCACTGATATGCCTCATCTCATAGCAGCGATACATCACCCTTTAATTTTTGCTCAGGGGTGCAGTCCAAGTCGTCCAAAATTCTCTTTGTGGCCTTAATCCAGTATTCAGCCACATTAGGGCCAACTCTAGCAATACCTCTCAAGAGCTCAGCCCCGTTAGATCGGAGTCGTTGCGTAACTGACCCTCGGCCTCCAGCTCCAGTATTGGGCCCAGCGACCCTCTCTAAGATCCTTAACATGGCCTGGGACAGTGTGTCGTCCCCAGCCACTTGGTCATGAGACCCAGTCTCAATCACAAGTGAATCCGACGTCTCACTTGTATCCAAATTTGGCAAGTTACCAGAAGATGAGGACCCAACTCGAGCACCTCTACGGCCTCTACCACGACCTCTTATGTCCTGTCCGCGAGTACCTCTTGCGCTCATTGTCTATTTGCGATAATCTGTATTTACAGTTTTATGCATCAGTTTACAATTCCAATGTTTATTAAAGGATATTTTATGAAAGCTGTATTAAAAGTGTGAAGTTTATTTCGTATATCGCAGTGTCAATCCATGCCTATCGGTTTTTCTACAGTATCAGCATACACCAACTTGAGTGTTTTTAGGACAGCCTATCTATAGTAGTTTCGGTACATACTATCTCAGCATACACCAACTTGAGTGTTTTCAGTTCAATCTATCTATAGTAGTTTCGGTACATACTATCTATAGCATTTTCATTTTTTAAACAGATAACGGTTCAAAGGACTTATAGGATCGGTGCCAGAGTCTCGGTGTACCACGAATTTAGTGAAAATATTTCACGTCATTTAGAAATCAGTTCTTAGAGAATAAATCTTAAGAACCCAAATCCACAATCAAGTTTTGCAACCTGACTCTGATACCACTAAATGTTACACCCCAAACCCGGCCTGGGCGTTACGGTCGAATCTAGCGATGTCACATAGTAGTGTGTTAAAAAACTATAGCTTGTGTTGGAAAACCATAACTTTGATTCAAACATTTTCATTTTAGAATTCCTCATTATCTTTTTTAATTCTAAAATCGTGATTCTTATTCAGTCGTTAGTTTTCAAAACATTATACGTTGCGGAAGCTTTTTTAACAGTTTGTGCCATTGTGGGTATTTTGCTAAACACGTGCATTTCTTTTAAAAACTCGTATTTTACCTACCTCTAGCAGATATAAAACATAAGACAAATATAAAATCCAAATTTTATGCAAAAATCCATAGAGGCCTTTATTACAGCAAAATACCCCAAATTAAACTTTGAAAACCTAATTAAAGACGAAACAATGAAAAAGGGTCGTGTCGCCATCGTTGAGCCCTCCGCCGCACCGATTCGCCTATGTCTAGGGATTACCTATCAAGTCAAATCAGAAGGGTGAGCTTTTGAAAACTCAGTGTGTAATCCCATATAAAGTAAACAGACAGAAAGCGATCACAGTCTGGGCCTAAGCCCTTTTCCGTATCAGTAACAATATCAGTTTGGGCTTTAGCCTATCTTAGTACAGAAGTAGTCATGCGTTTGGGCATTGGCCCTTTACAGTAACAATAATTAGTACAGTAACAGACCATACAATATGCAGGTCCTACCCAGCCAGCCTCTACACTCCATCCCCCTCAAACTCTACACTCCATGTGAGATATAATGAACCCACCCATCCCTACATTCCAAAAAGTACTGAATGCGGCACTAGATAGTAGTTTGCAGCTGATCTGCTAGTAAATTAGGCTCGAGGCCTTTTAGTACACTTCCTCTGATCAAAATTAACCCTCAACCCAATACAATGCAATATACAAATATGGCATGCTATAACATAAAATCATGCATGTAATTAGAGCAGATAGTGTCAAATCAGTGGATCATTATCATGCTTGTTCATATTAGTCATACAGTCATTTCAATCAGTTAGGGGTCTAGGTAAGCTTACCGACCCTACAGTAGGCCCATAGTCGACTCGGGCGACCCGTGCAACCTTAGCAATCAAATAGTTAAAATGGGCCCACAAGCCCATAATGTTTGCCCGTGTGGGCCTACACGGCCAAAAATGGCCTTGGCCATTTGGATCACACGGCATTGCCCAATAACCCCACACGCCCGTGTGGTTCACCCATGTGGGCCTACACGCCCGTATGGCCCACACGGCCCAATTCGGTCCAGCCCATGTATCGCCTACGGCTAGCCTCATCAATCACACATACGTGTTCGATCACACGGCCTACCACATGGACGGCCACATACCCATGTGGCGTTGACAGTCTCATTTTTTGGCTGTTCACCGATTACATTTTCAGTGTAGTAATCACACACCTGTAGTTTTTTCGATACCTAAGCCCTCCTAAGCACTTCAATACTACAATTGACCAATCCAACACCACACTCAATCTTTCTTTACAATAAAACAACAAATCCCAAAACCCACGGAATCCTTTAAAAATCAATGAACACTTACTGCAAGGTTTCCAATCGACTTGGTAAGAAATAGTACGAAGGGAGCCTCAATCCACACGAAATGTTGCTGCCAGAACCCCATAGTTAGTTTACCGAAAATTACTCAATCAAAACAATGTCAACAACTTACCACTTACCGCACGAGTGGCTAACGTTTGCACAAAAGAGAAGAACGAAACGCACTCAGGAGCAAAATGGGAGAAATAAGGGAAACCAAAGAAGAAAAATGAGAAGAACTGATAAGGGAAGGCAAAGTTTCGGTAGTGGGTAGAGATGAAGAACGAAAAAGTATGTAAAAGAAAAGATGAAACAAGGGAGGGAGAGAGCAAAATGTCAGAAACTTTGAGAGAATTTGGGAAAAACTGATCACTCAATCCCTCAAATTTCTCCTAAAACTGTGCAACCACTCCCACAATCCAAATCCCTTAATTTTCTCTCCACACATCCCATTACACCTCTACCACTTCAGCATTTCAGTTGAGTTCAAACATTACACGACACCACTTAGCAAAAATAATACTCCAACAACTGCTCGAACCCAAGACCTCTAACATAATGACACTCCACTTATCCTCCAAACCAGCAGGCCCATTTTTACATGTTTTACCAACATTTATTTATAAGCCTACTGATTAGGGATAGGGGTTTATTCATTTAAAATCAAAAAATTTTCCCAAGCTAAGGCTTGAACTTGGAATGTAATATCCGGGATTGTGGGCTTGTGCATTTTTGCTTAATTGTATGAAGTAGCATGCCTATGTGTGTTCTAAATGTGTTTTATAGAATTTTGGGAACTCTAGAGTGTAGGAAAATGCCTTAGAAAATATTAGATTTTTAGTTTTGAAAGGGAAGCTAGGCAGAGGAGGCCTTAAGAAAATTTATAGGGGAAATTGGACATAAGATTTGGCTTGTTAAAGTGGCAAGGAGGCGCCACTTAAAGCCTTAACCAGTGACGCCACAAGTAGTATACAGGGCCTAGGTTCGAGCAGCAAGGGAAGCAAATGGGAGTTTTTATTTTGCAGCAAGGAGAAGAAGAGGTGGACGGAATTAGGAGACTGAGTGGATGAGCTTTAGATGTGGTCAAATCCCTTTTAAAATTCGGCTAAGGTAGGAAGATAATAGTTGATTTATTCAGATTATCTTGAATGGGTAAGGAAGAGAGAAAATAGGAGAAAAAGGAGGAAGCTGATAAGGGGAAGAGTGTTGGCCGGCCTAGGGACTTTCTTGATGGCATTTTCGGTTGATGATAGTAGCATAGGTGTGCCGAAAGTTAGTTCTCTCTTCACTTCTCTCAATTGTGTCGAAAATTCCAAAGAATTCAACTTGTATTCTTTTCTTCCTTTTTGCTATTCACTTTCATAAGCCGAAATCTCTCCCAAAGTTCACCATTGATGAGCCTCTCTTCATCTCTTTTCTTCCATTTGTTAAGGCTGAATATCTCTTTTCTTCTCTTCTTCTTCTTTCCACAACCCTCCAAAAGCCGAAAGTAAGTCTTTCCTAGCCATAATCGATTGTTCACTCCTTGCCTAAGCCGAATTCTCTATTTTGTGGCCATAGCCGAATGCTCCTCTACCCTCTTAGAGCCGATTAGATCTTTTAATCAGGAGCCAAATCTCTCTGACCCAAGCAAGGACATTCGACTGAGTTGGTAAGGGAATCGTAGCATTTAATTTTCCTATCTCTTTCTTTTAGACTTGTCGAAATTTAGGAACTAATCCCTTTTACTGTTCTTTGGCCGAAACTATGAAGGGGTTTCGGGAATTGGTTGTTGTCGACTATAAGGAGGAGTTCTTCGGGATTTTAAGATCCAAGGTAAGTCATGTGTGGTATTCGGCCAAGGGCCTTTTTCATAGATCTTGTGCAATAGGCTGACCTTAACAGGTACCATGTAGGATTTCGACGTCTTCATAGCCAAGTGACTATTTTCGGGATTTAGAATCGCAAGGTAAGAAGGTATTAATATTCGGCCAAGGCCATATTAAGTGTTAGTGGCTAGTCGATTCTGACATTGATTTTTAGGGAGGAGTATAAGCTGTTTTGGTAGACTTTCGGGATTCAGGGAACACGATAGTAACCAGGTGTGTAGCCCTACACTAATTCTTGATAGATTTATGGTATTGTTTGCTATATGTATGTGTTAATGGAGATATGAACATGTGGCTAAAGGTACCATTCAATGGTACAGATTATTCAGGTACGTTGACCTTCAATACCATGTTATAATATTATGAATATTGAAAATGGCACACATGTGAATTCATATGAATATGGGATAAGGAATATGGCATGATTTCTGTATGAATGCATGGGCATATGGGTGATTATGAAAAGGGGAAGTGATCTAGTGGTTCTTACCACAATATTTGGTGACTTATGTCACACAATCTGAATGTGGTGACTTATGTCACACAATCTGAATGTGGTGACTTATGTCACAAATTGATATCTGGTGACTCTGTCACATTATCTGGTGGCTATGCCACAATTTGTAAGGGCGATGTGCAAGTCGTCTGCAGCGACTGCCTTCGATGGTGTGTAGCGGATGGAGGGTCGATTTAGTAATCCCCACGGTGTGATTGGCAGGTACGGGTGATGTGTAGAGGATGGTTATTAGGTTTGGGTTGGGTTGCATCATTGCTTATATTTGCTATGTATGATTTGATATGCCTAAATCGATTGGGAATTTGTGTTAGTTGTTGCACATTGAGTCTGTTGACTCATCCCTTTGTGGGATATCTTTTCAGGTGGCACTCAGTAGATGGACCGGGTCGGCAGGAACTTGGTGGTGGCCATGCTCAGCTTAGCATTTATTATATTTTGAGACTTTATATTTAAGTTTTGGATTTATTTCGGGTTTTGTTTTGATGCAATAAGGCCATTACTATTAGACTGTTTTATGTCTGCATTTTATTTGATTTATTATGATACGATTATTATTAAATCAAGATTTAATAACCTTTTTCTAAAAATGAATTTTTAAATGCTTTGACACTTAAACACCAACGATTTTTAACTTAACGGTAAACTCTAAAACAACTCGGCAACTCTTTTAACTTATAGTTTTGAAAAATAATAATAAAGTTTTAATAAAATCTAGACTTCAAGAACAACACAACACAAATCGATTTTTGTTTCAAAACCATCCAAATTTTCCCAAAGTACAAACGAGTTTTTGAAATGTTTTACCCAAGGAGCATGTCAGATCCGGTCGAGGCTCGTGGGCCGGGTTTGGGGTGTTTCAATTTGGTATCAGAGCCCAATTTTAAAATCTCGGCCTTGGGTTTAAAGCCCACAACATTTTCAAAATTGAGCCCAAATAAGTTTTGTGAAAATTTTTGGAATTGAGCAGGTTTTCTGGCATGGCACCTAAGTCTCCGACCCGAATCCACCAGGTAAGTACCCCTAACTGTTGTGTGATTTAGTATATGATTTGTATGTGGGTATGCAGGGAACGTAGATTAGTACACTAGGAGCTATTGAACCCTAGGATTAGCTTACTCTAACACAGAATTACATAAAACTTAAAGCCTCATCAAACAAACCTGTGAGTGAGTCGCCGAGTTAGGGTGTGGCAACCATTGTGCGCATGTCTAGGATTGGTTTCGGTGGGAGCTTGGTATTTAAGCAGTCCTAGTGACTCACCTCCTCTCCACTCGAATCCTACCTGGTGCGTAGTAACGGTTCACCCTAACCAAGAGGACTTATTCACGGGCTAAATCCAATAATTAAAACCCGAAAGGGACTAGCTACACTGTTTTATAAAAACCTTAGTTTTTAAAATCACCAAATCACCCCTGTGTTTTGTAAAAAAAAAACTATTTTTGAAAACAAATTTTCTGAAATAATCCCGATTTACAAAATTACCCAAATACCCCTGGTTTGTAAAATACCCTTGGTTTATAAAATCACCATACTACCCTCGATTTTTACCAAGATAATTTCACTCTACAAAAATACCAAAACCCCTAATTTGCAAAATATCAAGATACCCCGATTTGGAAAATTACCAAAATACCCCTATAGGACAAATTACGAAAATACCCCTGGGATTAGAATGAACGAAAATGCTTGAGTGGTGAATGTGTGTAGTTGATACTATCGAATGAATGTGTTTTCTCTGAATTAGAATAGAAGACTTGGAACTAAAACTTTGATTAATCGAAAGAACTACTACTAAACTTCTTTACATAAAACTTGTTCGTGGGTAATCAGTGGAACAAAGACTAATGCATAAAACTTTTTAATCAGATTAGATCGTGATCGTAGACATGAGTTTTAGGGGACGTGGTCGTAATGTGCGAGGGCGTGGTAGAGGCAGAATGGCCGTATCGGAACCCGTTAGGTCTGGTCAAGGGTCCGAGAATGAGGTACCACCACCACCACCAGCTGTTGAGGTTGAACATCAGGATCAGACGGGGGATGATGCAGTATCGCATGCTGCGAGTTCTTGAGAGGGTGGCTGGAGTATGTGGAGGTATGGGAGCTCAGAAATCTGTACCCGAACGACTCCGAGCCAATGGAGCTGAGGTATTCCGTGGTGTATCCAGTGTGGCGCCCAATACAGCTGAGTATTGGTTGGAGGCGACGGAGCGAATCATGGATGAGTTGGATCTGACTGTTGAGGAGAAACTAAAAGGAGTGGTGTCGCTACTTTGTGATGAGTCATATCAATGGTGGCTCACAGTTCGGGATAGTGCTATAGCTGAGGATCTCACTTGGGAGTATTTCAAGGCGGCGTATCAGAAGAAGTATGTGGGGACTAGCTATATCGATGCGCAGAGGAAGGCATTTCTGAGGCTAGTTCAGGGAAGTAAGTCTGTAGCGGAATACGAGGCGGAATTCTTAAGGTTGAGCCGGTATGCTCGAGGTATCGTGGCTACGGAGCATGAACGATGTGTCCGGTTTGAGGATGGTCTGAGGGATGACCTGAGATTGTTGATAGCTCCACAGCAAGAGCGGGAGTTTGCCGTGTTGGTGGAGAAGGCTAAGGTAGCCGAAGGAGTTAAAGAATCTGTGAGACAGAATACGGATAGGAATAGGCAGAAGAGAGGTTTTAGGTCATCAGGGTCATTTGGGAATGTGCAAAAGAGGCCTAGAGTTGATGGGCCGCAAGGGTAGCAGGGTGTTACAGGAGGGCAGAACCGTACTTGTGCTCAGTGTGGAAAGATGCATCTAGAAGAGTGTTGGAAGAAGACAGGGGGCTGTTTTAAGTGTGGGTCCAAGGATCACATGATTAAGGACTGTCCTATGAAACCAGACGAGAATCGACCAGCAGGTCAGGGTTTTAATCAAGCTGGAAGAGGTGGACAGCAGCCACCGCGTGGTCGTGGTCCGAATGGAAGGGGTAATGGTTCTGGAAGAGGACGGGGAACACCGGGCAGAGGTGTTGGTAATTCAGAGGCAAGACAGCCGGGTCTGGTGTATGCAGTTCGTCGGAGGGAGGATGGAGACGCACCGGACGTCATAACCGGTACGTTCCTTATAGCTGATAAGCCTTACTTTGCTTTAATTGATGTTGGCTCGACCCACTCTTATGTTGCATGTAGAGTAGTTGGAACGTTAGATATAGCATCTGAACTGTCTGATAGGGAGATGACTGTAGTAAGCCCGTTAGGTCAAACTGTAGCGGTGAATAAAAATATTTCGGAATGTACCTCTAGAGATTCAGGGAGTAGTATTTCCTGCTGACTTGATGGAATTACCTTTCGGAGAATTCGATCTCATTCTTGGCATGGATTGGCTAGTGGAACATCGGGCTAAGTTAGATTGCGCAGCTAAGCGAATGGAGTTAAGGACCTCGGAGGATGAGGAAATAATTATGATAGGAGAAAGGAGAAACTATCTGTCTAACATAGTCTTCGCGTTAAAGGCTGATAAGATGGTTTGAAAAGGGTGCAAGGCATTTGTGGCTTTCGTTAGTGTGTTGGATGCGAAAAAAGAAGGAGTCAGTAGAGTTAGAACGGTAAGGGATTTCGTGGATGTGTTTCCGGAGGAGCTACCTGGGATACCCCCGGATAGGGAAGTGGAGTTCGGAATTGACTTGCTGCCGGGTACAGCTCCTGTGTCAATTGCTCCGTATAGGATGGCACCAAAGGAGTTGGTGGAGCTCAAGGCTCAAATCCAAGAGTTGCTGGATCGTGGGTTTATCCGACCCAGTGTGTCTCCATGGGGAGCACCGGTCTTGTTCGTGAAGAAGAAGGACGGGACTATGCGTATGTGCATAGATTATCGTCAGTTGAATAAGCTGACCATCAAGAACAAATACCCTTTGCCGAGGATAGACGACTTGTTCGATCAGCTTAAGGAGGCTGTGGTTTTCTCAAAGATAGATTTACGGTCTGGATATCATCAGCTCAAGGTGAAGGAAGTGGATATCCACAAGACAGCTTTCCGGACAGGGTACGGGCATTATGAGTTCTTAGTAATGCCGTTCGGGTTTACGAACGCCCTAGCCGCGTTCATGGATATGATAATTCGGGTTTTTCAACCTTACCTGGATCGGTTCGTCGTGGGGTTCATAGACAACATCCTAGTGTATTCCAAGTCTGAGGAAGAACATGATGAGCATCTTCGGGTAGTGCTGCAAGTGTTAAGGGAGAAGAAGCTCTATGCCAAATTCAGCAAGTGTGAATTTTGGCTGAAGGAGGTTGCGTTCTTAGAAATGTGGTGTCTGCGGAAGGAATAAGGGTGAATCCTCGGAAGATTGAGGCAGTGTTAGACTGGGAACCACCTAAGTCGGTGGCTAAGGTTCGCAGTTTCTTAGGGTTAGTAGGCTATTATAGAAGGTTCGTAGAAGGGTTTTCGTCGATAGCTGCACCTTTGACGAAGTTGCTAAGGAAGGAGGTACCTTTCATATGGACAGATAAGCAACAGCAGAGCTTTGAGAAGCTTAAGTCGGTTTTAACTGAAGCTCCAGTTTTGATTCAGCCTGAGGCAGGGAAGGATTCTGTGGTGTACTGTGATGCTTCTCATACAGGTTTGGGATGTGTTCTGATGCAGGAAGGGAAGGTTGTCGCTTATGCGTCTCGACAATTAAGGCCACACGAGGTTAACTACCCGACGCATGATTTGGAATTGGCAGCAGTGGTCTTTGCTCTTAAGGTTTGGAGGCACTATTTATATGGAGAAAAGTCAGTGATCTACACAGACCACAAGAGCCTTAAGTATCTGCTGACTCAGAAAGAGCTGAACCTGAGACAACGGAGGTGGGTGGAGTTATTGAAAGACTACGATTGTTCTATAGAGTATCACCCGGGCAAGGCGAATGTAGTGGCGGATGCCCTTAGTCGGAAAGTAGTGTCGGATATCTTAGCTTGTATGACGATGGAAGTTTGTTAGCAGAGTTGCAAGTCAAACCGACATGGTTGAATGAGGTGAAAGAAAGGCAGCTGGTAGATGATGATTTAAGTGCTAAGCTACGGCAAGTGCAGAATGGGGAGTTAGAGGATTATGGTGTTGACAGCGATGGAGTATTGTGTTTCAAGGGTAAAGTCTGTATGCCTAAGGATAAGGAGTTAAGGCAAAGAATTCTTCAGGAATCGCATAGTGCCCCTATGCTATGCATCCTGGAGGTAGTAAGTTGTACAGGAATTTAAGGGAACAGTTTTGGTGGCCTGGTCTTAAGCGGGAAGTTACAGAATTTGTAGGGAAGTGCTTAACGTGTCAGCAAGTTAAGGCTGAACACCAAGTTCCGTCAGGATTGCTTCAGCCGATAAAGATTACGCAGTGGAAGTGGGAGAGAATCACCATGGACTTCTTTAGTGGGCTTCCCCTTACGCCTACTAAGAAGGACTCGGTATGGGTGATAGTGGATCGATTGACAAAGTCCGCGCATTTCATACCAGTACGGGTTGACTATTCTTTGCAGAAGTTGGCGAAGTTGTACGTAGCGGAAATTGTGAGGTTGCATGGAGTGCCGGTGTCGATTATTTCAGATAGGGATCCAAGGTTTACTTCTCGGTTTTGGAAAGCACTACATCAGGCTTTAGGCACCAGATTAGATTTCAGTACGGCTTTTCATCCATAGTCGGACGGCCAGTCTGAGCGAGTGATCCAAGTGTTAGGGGACATGTTGAGGGGCTGTGTGATAGATTTCAGAGGAAGTTGGGAAGAATATTTGCCTTTAGCAGAATTTGCATATAATAACAGCTATCAAGCCAGTATTCGGATGGCACCATATGAAGCGTTGTATGGACGGAAGTGTCACACTCCTACGTGTTGGACAAAATTGGGGGAAAGACAAGTTTTGGGTCTAGTGATGGTGGCAGAATCCGAAGAGAAGGTTAAGGTAATTCGAGCACGGTTAAATGAGGCATCTGATAGGCAAAAGCCGTATGCAGATCTCAAGCAGAAGGAAATGGAGTTTGCTGTGGGAGATCAGGTGTTTCTTAAAGTTTCGCCTTGGAAGAAGGTGATGAGATTTGGTTGTAAAGGGAAGTTAAGTCCCAGGTTTATAGGACCTTATCGGGTTATGAAGCAAGTTGGACCAGTGGCATACCAGTTAGAGTTGCCTCCCGAGTTGAAGCAGATACACGATGTATTCGATGTTTCCATGCTACGTCGTTACCGATCGGATCCATCTCATGTAGTGCCAGTGGAGGAGGTGGAGCTGAGACCAGATTTGTCCTACGAGGAAGAGCCAATTTAGATTCTAGAACGAGATGTGAAGGTATTACGGAGGAAATCAATTCCTATAGTTAAAGTGTTATGGCGTAATCATGGATCGGAAGAAGCCTCATGGGAGCCAGAAGAAGCAATGCGACAGCAATACCCTCACTTATTTCATACAGGTAATTTCAAGGTCGAAATTATTTTAAGGGGGTAGAACTGTAATATCCGGGATTGTGGGCTTGTGCATTTTTGCTTAATTGTATGAAGTAGCATGCCTATGTGTGTTCTGAATGTGTTTTATAGAATTTTGGGAACTCTAGAGTGTAGGAAAATGCCTTAGAAAATATTAGATTTTTAGTTTTAAAGGGGGAGCTAGGCAGAGGAGGCCTTAAGAAAATTTATAAGGGAAATTGGACATAAGAATTGGCTTGTTAAATTGGCAAGGAGGCGCCACTTAAAGCCTTAAGCAGTGACGCCACAAGCAGTATGCAGGGCCTAGGTTCGAGCAGCAAGGGAAGCAAATGGGAGTTTTTATTTTGCAGCAAGGAGAAGCAGAGGTGGACGGCATTGGGAGACTGAGTGGATGAGCTTTAGATGTGGTCAAATCCCTTTTAAAATTCGGCTAAGGTAGGAAGATAATAGTTGATTTATTCAGATTATCTTGAATGGGTAAGGAAGAGAGAAAATAGGAGAAAAAGGAGGAAGCTGATAAGGGGAAGAGTGTTGGCCGGCCTAGGGACTTTCTTGATGGCATTTTCGGTTGATGATAGTAGCATAGGTGTGCCAAAAGTTAGTTCTCTCTTCACTTCTCTCAATTGTGCCGAAAATTCCAAAGAATTCAACTTGTATTCTTTTCTTCCTTTTTGCTATTCACTTTCATAAGCCGAAATCTCTCCCAAAGTTCACCATTGACGAACCTCTCTTCATCTCTTTTCTTCCATTTGTTAAGGTCGAATATCTCTTTTCTTCTCTTCTTCTTCTTTCCACAACCCTCTAAAAGCCGAAAGTAAGTCTTTCCGAGCCATAATCGATTGTTCACTCCTTGCCTAAGTCGAATTCCCTATTTTGTGGCCATAGCCGAATGCTCCTCTACCCTCTTGGAGCCGATTAGATCTTTTAATCAGGAGCCGAATCTCTCTGACCTAAGCAAGGGCATTCGACTGAGTTGGTAAGGGAATCGTAGCATTTAATTTTCCTATCTCTTTCTTTTAGACTTGTCGAAATTTAGGAACTAATCCCTTTTACTGTTCTTTGGCTGAAACTATGAAGGGGTTTCGGGAATTGGTTGTTGTCGACTATAAGGAGGAGTTCTTCGGGATTTTAAGATCCAAGGTAAGTCATGTGTGGTATTCGGCCAAGGGCCTTTTTCATAGATCTTGTGCAATAGGCTGACCTTAACAGGTACCATGTAGGATTTCGACATCTTCATAGCCAAGTGACTATTTTCGGGATTTAGAATCGCAAGGTAAGAAGGTATTAATATTCGGCCAAGGCCATATTAAGTATTAGTGGCTAGTCGATTCTGACATTGATTTTTAGGGAGGAGTATAAGCTGTTTCGGTAGACCTTCGGAATTCAGGGAACACGATAGTAACCAGGTGTGTAGCCCTACACTAATTCTTGATAGATTTATGGTATTGTTTGCTATATGTATGCGTTAATGGAGATATGAACATGTAGTTAAAGGTACCATTCAATGGTACAGATTATTCAGGTACGTTGACCTTCAATACCATGTTATAATATTATGAATATTGAAAATAGCACACATGTGAATTCGTATGAATATGGGATAAGGAATATGGCATGATTTCTGTATGAATGCATGGGCATATGGGTGATTATGAAAAAGGGAAGTGATCTGGTGGTTCTTACCACAATATCTGGTGACTTATGTCACACAATCTGAATGTGGTGACTTATGTCACAAATTGATATCTGGTGACTCTGTCACATTATCTGGTGGCTATGCCACAATTTGTAAGGGCGATGTGCAAGTCGTCTGCAGCGACTGCCTTCGATGGTGTGTAGCGGATGGAGGGTCGATTTAGTAATCCCCACGGTGTGATTGGCAGGTACGGGTGATGTGTAGAGGATGGTTATTAGGTTTGGGTTGGGTTGCATCATTGCTTATATTTGCTATGTATGATTTGATATGCCTAAATCGATTGGGAATTTGTGTTAGTTGTTGCACATTTAGTTTGTTGACTCACCCCTTTGTGGGATATCTTTTCAGGTGACACTCAGTAGATGGACCGGGTCGGCAGGAACTTGGTGGTGGCCATGCTCAGCTTAGCATTTATTATATTTTGAGACTTTATATTTAAGTTTTGGATTTATTTCGGGTTTTGTTTTGATGTAATAAGGCCATTACTATTAGACTATTTTATGTCTGCATTTTATTTGATTTATTATGATACGATTATTATTAAATCAATATTTAATAACCTTTTTCTAAAAATGAATTTTTAAATGTTTTGACACTTAAACACCAACGATTTTTAACTTAACAGTAAACTCTAAAACAACTCGGCAACTCTTTTAACTTATAGTTTTGAAAAATAATAATAAAGTTTTAATAAACTCTAGACTTCAAGAACAACACAACACAAATCGATTTTTGTTTCAAAACTATCCAAATTTTCCCAAAGTACAAACGAGTTTTTGAAATGTTTTACCCAAGGAGCATGCCAGATCCGGTCGAGGCTCGTGGGCCGGGTTTGGGGTGTTTCATGGAACCTCTTAAACACTTCCCAGGACACTTAACCCCTGAAGCAGACATGTATTTATGTCACAAGCATACGAAAATAAATTATAAAGAATTTTCTGAGCGTTACACAAGTACTATTTGGTTATAGTTTATTACTATAAATATTATAAAGTGGTTTGGTTTTGAAATTTTTTAAATCTTCCACCGTAACTATAAAATTGTTTTCTTCATCAATTTTTCCAACAAAGAGTACATAAGCAACTATGTTGCTTTCACTACCATGTCAAAGATTTTTACTTTTATTGTTGCAACACTTTTGGAAACGAAATCGAAATAAAGTAGTAATAGTGATGATGATGCATCTGGTGAAGAATTGCATGAAACTTACAATGTCATATTGAAGGAATTGTTAGAAAATCATTTAGAAAACATGTTAAAGTTGGTGCAAAAAAAATTTAAAAAAATTTATAATATGGATCTGTTATGATGAATAAAGTAATAAATTTTATAAAATTAAGTACATGTGTTTTGAGGCGTGGGAAGATTTCCAAATCGCAAAAGGGGTTTTGAGATGCTTCAATTTTTCAATCAAATGGAATTGAAGTCCAAAGTCTTTGAGCTTTCAATTGAATGATATTTGATATTATTTTCAAACTATTAGATGCTTAGAGAGTGGCTATAACTTAGTAACCCCCTAAATTCGACCTAGACGTTATGGCCGAACCTCGAAGATTACATTGGCCATTGAGATGGCACGAAAATATTTTACTTCTTTCTTTAAAATCGTTACCTTTTTCATTCAAGAATAGTGTATTGATTTGCTTGAGGAAGTTAAAAGTAATCTCGTTAATTTTATTTGAAATTATAATATCAAAATTTAAATATATTTGGAAAGACTAGGTTTGATCATTTTGAAGAAAATGTCTCGATTAAAAATATCTCAGCAAAATTTGATAAAAAAAATCATATATTATTAAAAATCATGATTTGGTATATTCCATAAAATATCACTTAATTGAATGTAATATATTTAAGTCTCGTAAAAACATACTCTTAAAATTATAATAAATTTATTATGTTGAAATCATAATTGTGTTGAAAAATCAATTTTTCACATCAATTATGTAATGACCCGAATTTGGGCCTAGTAGAATTGGGTTTATTGGGCCTTGGTCATGGGAGTGTTTAAAATTTTTGGGAACAAGAGAACGGCACTAATGCAAGATGGTCCTATTAGGTGAGTGATTTTGGAAGGTTAGGGGGCTTCTATGAAGTCCCGAGATCAAACTTGGGCTTTAGGAAAATTTTGGTTTTAGGTGAATAAAACCCTATGAGTTAGTAAGTAGGCTTTAAAAATAAAATGTGGAGAAAAATGACAAAAAAAGGAGTTGTGGTCTAGTGGCAAATGGCGCCACATGGGAGACAAGGGAATGAAGCCACAAAGGAAGCGAGGGGTCCAAGGTTCAAGTCATGGCATTTGCGTTTCATTTTGCTTTATTTTTAAGTGAACTTGCACTTTGGCCCATAGATTTATATTTAGTTGCGCGTGATTTTAGACACAAGAGGAGCTTGTGGCAAAGTGGCTAGCGGCGTGGATTATGCTACAAGGGAGCCTGAGTTTGAATCCTATCCCAAGTAAAATGGGATATTTATTTTGCTAAGTTGGGACGGCCAGAGTTTGTGTTGGATTTAAACTCTGCTGAAGGAGTGGTCGGAGCGCGGATCAACTCCAGATTCCTATCAGGTGTGTATTTCGCGCTACTCTAGCTGTAGAGCGGCAAATGCTGAAATGCCAGTCACACGGCGGTGGTAGCCACATGAGCGTGGAGCGCACGTGTGGGAGCTTCGACGCGATAGTTGAGGCCACCATGAGTATTCTTGTGGGTTGATGCTGTTTGGGCCAAGTGGGTCCAATGGGCCCGTGGGCCCATATGAATAAATTGTATGATTGTGTAGTAGATATTGAACTGGTCTATGTGAATCTCATATTTGTGGCTAGATTTGGGCTAAATGGGTCACACGAGCGTGTGGGCCTATTTGGGCCGAGAATGGGCCCTAGGCCCATTCGCATCATTATCTCTATTCGAAATACCCTTGATTTGTGAAATTACCAAAATACCCATGATTTGCAAAATTACCAAAATACCTTCAGTTTGCGAAATTACAAAAGTACCCTAGTTTGCAAAATTACAAAAATACCCTCAGTTTGCGAAATTACGAAAGTACCCCGATTTGCAAAATTACAAAAATACCCTCAGTTTGTGAAATTACAAAAGTACCCCGATTTGTAAAATTACCAAAACACCCTCAGTTTGCGAAATTACGAAAGTACCCCGATTTGCAAAATTACCAAAATAACCTTAGTTTGCGAAATTACGAAAGTACCCCTGATTTGCAAAATTACCAGAACACCCCCGATTTGCAAAATTACTGAAATACCCCCAGTTTATGAAATTACCAAAATGCCTTCGGTTTGCAAAATTATCAAAATACCCCTAGTTTATGAAATTACCGAAATACCCTGATTTGCAAAATTACTGAAATACCCTTGGTTTACAAATTACTAAAAATCCCCTTTGTTTACAAATTACCAAAATACCCCTAGTTTATGAAGTTACCGAAATACCCTCGACGGGTAAAATTTCCGAGATGCCCTTACGGGGCAAAATGATCGGTTTACCCCTAACCGGTTAAATAACCGTTGTACCCTCGTGGTAGTACTAGTGTTGTATGTGTTAATTGTATGATTGATTATGTTTGAGATGCACTGCGTACATGGATTAGTTATGGGTAGAATTACCGAATTACCCCTATAGGGTAGGATTACCGAAAAACCCTTATAGGGTAAAATGATTGATTTGCCCTTGTGGGTAAATGATTGACTTGTGCTATGATTTGATCGATTTGACTATGATTGTATGACTGTATTTTAACCGACTTAATTGTGGGCGTGTGTCTGATTGGCTATTAATATGTGTTGAAATGACTGTTACTAAGCATGGCCATTTTGCATACACGTGTAATGATTGAGCATGACATACACGACATGTTGCATTGGTTGGGTTTGATGATTGGAGGAAGTGTAGCCTCGTGGCTCTGGCACATACTGTTCTGGTGGCTCTGCCACATACCGTTTGAGTGGCATCGCCACATACCGTTTTAGTGGATCAGCCACATATACCGTTATTAGCAGCAAGGCTGCATTATTGGAGAGCTTGGCTCTGTGCCATCTTGGTTATGGCTTTGTGCCAATCGTATTTACCCGTGGCTATGTGCCTAACAGATATCGATGGCTCTGTGTTGATCATATTTACCCAAGGCTGTGTGCCAATTATATTATCGTCGTTGATGGCTATGTGCCAAACATAATACAGTTACTGATGGCTTTGTGCCAATTATAATATCGCTATTGAAGGCTTAAGAGCCACATATATATCGTGATTAGCAGCTTGTCTGCAATATTGGTGTGATTGGCAAGTGGGTTGACTTGATCCCCACAGGTGACGATTAGTTGGTACGGGGGTGTGATTGGTTGGATTGGTTGGGCTGCATTTCATTATTGCATTACTATGATTATAGGGCTTAGGCCTAGATTGAAACTGTAAGGGCTCAGGCCCAGATAGTGACCGTTTAGGGGATTACACACAGAGTTCTCGTAACTCACCCCCATTCTCTTAACCCCGTAGGTAATCCCCAGCGTTAGAGGATTTGGAGCTGCGGAGGACTCGGTGATGGACATACGTCGGAGTTATTTCTCGAGAATCTTAGTAAATCCAGTTTTACTTTATTTTAAGATTATTTATTTTGGGATTAATATTTTGTAATAAGGTCATTGGATTTAATTTTCCTTTTAAACTTTCATTACGGCTATTATTAAAATGTTAATAACCATTTTTTAAAATATCACGTTTCCGCAACTATTCAAGTTCGATTTTCACAACAAAATAGTTTTTCAAAATAATAACAACTTTACAAAAACGGTCAGTAAGCAAAGAGCATTTTTACAATCAAACAACGAAACTCGGAGTTTCAAAAAGAGATTCAATGTTTTCAACGGTCACTTAGCTTTTCAACTACCTTTAGATGTGACATGCTAGATCCGGCCATACCTTCTAGGCCGGGTTTGGGGTGTTACAAATTCAATAAATCATTTTTAAAAATTCTTTTAAAACTAAATCATGCAAAATTAACCAAAAATCTCAAATGAATGTCCCATTCCACAATCCAAAAAATATTAGTTAAACAGTCTAAATACCAAAATAATAGAGAACAAAACATTTATTAAAAATCCATCCAAGAACTCCTCCAATTAGTCGTATCCATATACTAACCTCGTGGGTTATCTGAAACATCAGAAAATCATGGGGTGAGCTATTGAAGCCCAGTATGAGTACTAACTTAAGTAACCACATAATTCAAATCATACATATTGTATAATTTGTAGACATTATGTATATTAGCATAATTTCACAGATGGCAGTATGCATGATATTGTCAATGTTATAACAGACGTCGTTAATGGCAATAAAACGATAAAAAAACAATAAGAAAAGGAAAAATAAAACAAATAGATTTTACGCAGAAACCCTTTCAAGAAAAACCACGGACAGAGGATGAGAAATTCACGAATGTTGAAAATTGAATGATACAAGACGATTTTCGACTACATCTATTTTAAGGTTGAATAACTTTATTCTAATTAATGTCAAATAGAAGAAGTGCAGTTCTATCCGAATTCTACTTGTGCCACTATATTTTATTTCTTTAGAAAGTGATGGGATTCGGGTCACAAAACTCTAACAATCTTCACGTTGACACGAACTCTCAACGAACAAGTTCTTCACCTCTTCCACGTAACCCCTTAAGGGGTATTCTTCAATAATGAACACCAACCAAGTCCAAGAAATGCTCAAACTTGGTTATAGGAAGTGACTTAGTCATCATACCTGTAGGATTATCATGAGTACTAACTTTGCTCACAACAATATCACCACGAGCAATAATATCTCGCATAAAATGATACTGAACATTTGATCCTTCGTAAGAAAGATGTCACTTTGACTATCATAAAACACTATACTAATCTAAAGGTCTTTACTGAGTTCACAAAATAGTCCTTTTAACCAAATAGCTTCTTTACAAGCCTCATTAATTTCCATGTACTCAACTTCAGTAGTTGGCAAAGCAATTGTAGTTTACAAAGTGGTTTTTCAACTGATGGCGCAACCCCCAATAGTAAAGACATGCCCTATGAGAGACCTTTTATCAAGGTCTCCAGCAAAATTAAAATCAACATACTTTCTTAACGTGTCATATTTCATCTAATTAAATAGCTGAATCTAGATCTTACCAAACGATACTATCTTTTCTCTTCTCTTCAAGCAACTATCCTAAGTTATTCCAAAACAATTAACCTTAAATACTATTCACTAGCAGATACTTCATATTTGGAAGATTTCCACACTGAATAAACCACTATCAGTTTACCAATTAGTTCATATCCCTATTCACTACCCAACACAAGCTCATATTGATAATGAACTAACTAGATTATTTTGAAGAATTCTTCATAACTCTTGCTACAAAGCACAATACTATCCAATTTAACAAGTAGAGAAAATACCATATAATTCTATATGCAAAACAAGATGCTAATCATATATGGTGGATACCAAACAAATCAGATTTCTAACCCTACATAACATAGATGAAATTAGAACAATGGACACTTATATACCTTTTATAGCTAAGAATACGCTCACACTCTAAGTAGACAAATGATTACGGTAGATACCCTCTCTGAACGTACAAATTCATACATTCTTTCAAGAAACTTCCCTTAAGCCTCATTCAGTTTCATCACAAAAATATTCAACCAACATAACCTTAAATATATCACACCCTTATCATAAACTTACCCATCAGAGAAACCTTCAAAACTTACCCAGAACTTACCACAAGGATGGATAACCACATTCTACCACACAGATATCATCAAATACGCCAATAAGTTGATACGGAACTTACAACAATGGCCACACAAAAATATGCTACAAAGGCTTAGCAGATCACTCCACAAAGGCAAACATACAGAATCACATGTTTACTATCCCAACAACTGTAACACCCCACCTAGTGAGGCATTAGTGTCTGGATATTGTTTATGGAAATGTGACGAATGAGATAAGTTTCAAATATAGTGTTAGAACTAGACTAAGTGTAAGAATCCTTTGAGTACACCTGTGACGCCTTGATGGTGGCGAACAATAGGTTGACACATAATGATCAAGAAGTGTGTCTAGTAAGGAAGGATTCACCTAAAAGCTTTGGTGGCACATAGAGTGGGTGGACTCCATTATGGATAAAGGTAACGATTTTTATTATGCAAGTTTATGTCAGCAGTGTAGTGTACCATATAAAGTTGGCTTTGAGCTAGTCAAGATGTAAGGAACAATAGTTAAGAACCAACCAAACGAGAACTGTGATAGTTAAAGACCAAAGGTAGGTACTCGATTAGTTTTCTTGGAAATTGTAGATTTGGATAAGACCACTTAATGACTGATGTAACGTTTAACAAGTTTTAATTAAAACTTGGGTTGAGTTAAGTGTTTAAGATAGGTTAAGAAGAAAATACTTTATCTCTTCCTTTTCTTAAGATAATAGCACTAGAAGAAAGGTGAGGTACTCATCTAAGCTAAGACTAAGACCATGATGGTTGAACAAGATTTCCTTAAAAGTAGGGTAACATCTGATATTTGGATGAGCTCCGAACTTAATAAGTAAACTAAGCGTTACTTCAAATGGTGTAGTGTTTTCCACCTACTGATACTCTTAACGTGTTAAGTAGGCATGTAACCAATATTGGACTATCGTAAGAAACTGCCTTAGAAAGGAATAAGTCATTAAGAAAAAGAAGTCTAGTAAGGTATTAAGGAAACTTGGATAATAGGGTCATCGCCAAGAAGGCATGACACGCCAAGTGTGATTAGTTAAGATACCAGCTACGCTCTAATGTAATGACTAAGGAAAAATGATGGATTAAGGCCTAAGGGTATGTTATGTAAATATATGTATTCTCGTACACATCTCTTTACACCTGTCAAGTATTTATTTGGTGGATTGTAAGGACTAAAGAAAATGTCAAACATCCATAGGGACAAAGGTAAAATATCAAGGTAACTCAGGTAAGAAATGAGGGAACCTTTCTCTTTCTTCTTCTAGAAGAGATCTGTATTTATAAAAAGGGGGAACGGAGAGAATTCCTCTCATCTTTCAAGCTGAGTTGAAGATATGGATTTAGGCTTTGAGATGCTAACAAGGTAAGATCTACAACCTTACATACTAAGTTGTTAAGGAGCAACTCTATTTAGCTAGGTAAAATAAGCATGGTAAAGTCTTATTTAAAGATTTATAATGTTCAAAGTGAAAGAAAACAAGTTAAATGTACAGATTTTGATGAATTCCCATGTTCTGTCAAATAGGGGTTGTCGATCTACTCAATAAAAGCCCAGATCTGGTGTTTAAAGCTATTAAAGAAGTAAATCAGCTGAGTCCTTAAGCCAACTCTTGCAAATGTATTATGTATTATGTCTTATGTATATTAGAATCTTACGTGAAAATAAGTGAAGAAATGATGTGATGATTTTGGGAAGAATAAATATCTAATGAACTTGCATGAATAATTCATATGGAATATGGATCTGATCCATGTTGTGTTAATATATGTGTATTGAGGATATGAATAAGTTTGTTATGAAAAACTCTGTCATTAATAAGTCAGATGTGAATGAGTTTGTCAAATATGAGTTTGCATGAAGTGTCTGTCTCCGGAGTTGTCTAAAGGGGTCCATCGGGACTAAAAACACGAATCTCTAAAAGAAGAAGTACATGGCACTCTGAAGACCATATAATGTAAGACCATGGCTGGGCCATGGCTTCATAAGGAAATGATTTAAAGGACGATTGGGTGAGTACCAGACGGTGAGGGACAAACCTCATGATGGTGATTTTAGGCAAATCCTTATCGTCAAAAACACCAATTTCCATAAAAGTAAGCCTTTGTGGCTATCTCTGTTAAATGGAGGCCTTTGTGGCTATCTCTGTAAAAGGACACCTTTGAGGCTATCTCTATTAAAGGGACACCTTTGTGGCTATCTCTGTTAAAGGAATGCCTTTGTGGCTATCTTTGTTAAAGGAATGCCTTTAAGGCTATCTATGTTAATTGAATGCCTTTGTGGCAATACTCTGAAGGGAAAGCCTTTGTGGCGAGTATTGAATTTAAAGGATAGCCCTTTTAACGAACACAAAGAGAAGTCTTTGTGGCTATTCAAAGGAAGGAACACAATCACGACAAAAAATTGAATGAATAAGGTGTAAAAAATAAGGAAAGAATGGCATGACTTGCTCTCTGAAGGCTCTGTATATAAGTAGATGGCAAACTTTGTATGGTCATAAGGACTAAATAGTAAGGCTAGTGTGAGCCAGAGTATGTGGTGAGGCGAGGACATGTACTAAATATAAGTATAGAAGGTACTTTGAAGCAAAGAAGAACTAGGCGAATTCTGAGTTAAGTATTGAGCGTAGTCTACCCCACCCGAAGGAAATGATAAGACCAATAAGTATGGAAGAATATATTAAGTCTAATAATAAGGTAAGATTTAAGAAAGGACATAAAAGGTAAAGAGATGTTATGTATAGTACGCTCAAGAGAGGGGAAAGTTGTCTTGAAGAAAGAAAGATGATAGCCTCAATACTATACACGCCTAAAAGGAAGGAATGTCAAGAAATACCTCAAGGATGTGCAAAATAACATATGCAATGTAGAATGAGTGAAAATTTTATCTAAGTTTTAGCTCACTAAGTTCTTATGAACTTACAAAAGTTGTTTCTATTTTCAGGTCTATAAAGGAATATTTATCGAGAGACGATGCTACAGCTATGTCAAGGGAGCGGTGCGTTGGGTTGTTATGCATACAAAGGAAGTCAAATGGTGTGTCTGTGTCTGTGCTGAAGTTCATTAAGTAGTATCCCAAAGTATGTCCAATAGACTAAGAGGTAAAGTAGGAAAGTCTAAAACTTTGTTGAGTCAAAATAATAACCATATGTTGTATTTTTACAAGAAACTCTGAGTAACCATAGATAGTAATTTGTACATAGGAGAAATGTAAATGTAACCATACAATGTATGCCATAAGAGATTCTGTTACACCTATAGATAGACATTTACATTAATGAATAAAAGAAAGAAAGAAATTTTCAAGTTACATATGTAAGAAGGACGTACCCGAGATTCGGATTCGATAGATCGAGTTTCGTCAAGGGCGTTACACGAACTTTCATAGAAGGTGTCAAGGTTTCTCCCTCATGGACTTATACAAAAATTCATGTCATCATCTGCCAGTTTGATTATATATTATCGAAGGCTTCACCATGAACATTCATACAGTCATATCTTGCCATGGGTCTCAGCCACATGGACTTACATATTCTCATGTCATTATCTTGTTGGAGGCTACACCGTGAGTGTTTTCATAGCATACATTGTCATGGGTCTCAACCACATGGTCTTACACTTATTTTCATATCGTGATTTGCTAGTCAGGTTAGCAATATACCTGCCCTACCAGAAGGGTCATAAGGGACGTTTTATCTGGAATTTACTTACCCAGCTTTGTTCACACATAGTTGATCAATTAGTACATTTCTTATATTAGACCTTACCTCCCTAGTTACCAATCACTTTTTATTCATACAGTATTTCATACATAACTTCATTATACACATATAACATCCTTACTATACTTACAAACGTACCCATTATTTGAGGTTTTATCATTATATATATGTATTTACTTAAACAATTAACATGCATGAGTCAGAACAAAGACTCACCTGGTACTTACCTACTGTAGCTTGAAGCTCCAAACTCAAACATCCTTCACGAACCAACAGCTACAATTGCCTAAAGAACATAGATTCACTATCAAAACCCTCATATATACAAATTACTAACATCTCAATCATAGATAACCCCCATGTAAGGCCTTGTACTTAAACTTACTATTTATATACCTTTTACAGACTTACTTTTTCAAAACTTAACATGCAGAGTTTGTAACACCCCTAACCCGTATCCGTCGCCGAATTAGGGTTATGAGGCATTACCAAACTAAACTGAATTTCGAATAGACATCCAATTGAATTCAATACAAGCAATGCAATCTCCACCACATCATATAACATAACTTAATATTTACTCATAATACTTTAATACATATACATATTAAGCCAACAGAATTATTTATCGCATTTTCGTAGCAATTACATACATATAGGCAAATCAAAGTTACATACTGACCGAACATACATCTAATGTAATGAACATATATCGCATGCATTTCCTTATAACAAAGGTCACATTTATAATTGCATATGATTATTCGTACATCATATACCAAAATTAATATGTTTATTAATGTACCTAAATTTTTCAAGTTATTTTATTTAATACCAAATCACATATCAACTCAAGACTATCACTGGTAATGGTTATTCAATGAGTAACTCATAAATAAACCTTGGACAAAATCATACCTACAATGCAACAATCTCGTTATGAAAATATAATTCAAAACTAAGTATATTAATTCGAACATATAATGAAATTATTATCTAACTACTATCTATGTACATATATATATATATACCCACGCGAATCATTAAGCATCAACACCATTTTCCTTAATAGTCATAAAACATAAATGAACACATCACACCTATTTTGTATAACTAATGTCACCTTATTACATTATCTTAACCCAAAATGTCATCATCCACAACATTTATTTATAATAAATGTATTAGTCTATACCATAGCCGAATAGGAGGTAAGCAATTCCATGCAACTTTAACATCATAATAACAAACGCAAAACATCTCAATATATATATATCATGCTTATCCAAAAATGCATCACATCTATATATATAGGCATATTATTTGACCACATTCCAAACATGATTAAACCATGGCCGAATTTCACATCCCATAATAACCAAATCAATCCATTATATCAAGAACATAGGAATTAAACTTAAGCAAAAGAAATAACCGTTTTCGCAAGGCTATTCATATATATACAAGACCGAATATCATTAATCTAACCTTAGTCTAACCTATACATGCCTTCGGTTCAAAACTAAGGTTATGTACCAAAAGGGGTGATAGTGTGGTTGACTTTTCCGACGATCCTCAGATGCCAGTAGCTTGATGGAAAATGTATAAAACAGAACAAAGAGCACACACGAAATAAGCTAACTAGCTTAGTAAGTCTTAAGCGAATTTAAAGAAAATAATTCAACTTAACACCTAAACTTTCCAAGTCAAATACTTGATATTACATCGAGCTTTAACAAATCACACATATGATGTCACATTATCGAACTTCTATAACATCTTTAACTTGACATTTCTCATTATTCTACCTTTAACAAATAATTCATTAAAATCAACTCAAGTTCAAAAGATAATTATCTATTTCTTGCCAAATACTCAAATCGTATGCACATCGTTTTAAATGGAATCATATACAAAAGCATATATATATATATATATATATGCTCATTCACTTTATATCTTATCACTCCAAAAGTTCAACATGCACGAAATATCCATATGTGTTTCTAAACAACCAACCGAATATTCCAATATAATCATATACCACATTTTCATCCAACATCACACACATATACATATGTATATACATTTATAATTAAACGAATATACTTACTTGATTAAACAACTCACAGGTACTTACCCGTACAACTCTGTAATTTAATTCATACGAATAATCTTAAGTTTCCCCTTTTTGCCAACATAACTCCACCAGTTTATATGCATAAGCTCGTATTTAGAAATCACCGGCATTTAGCCTGCTAGGCAATAAGCCCGAAACTCTTCACCGGCACAAGGCCTGCTAGGCTCAAGGCCCGATACATTTCACAGGCACTAGGCCTGCTAGGCATTTAGCCCGATAATTTCCACCGGTACGAGGCCTGCTAGGCTCGAAGCCCGAATATCAACACATTTAACATTTCAATACACAATGCTTAATAATGGGATCACAACATCTTATATTCTTTATACTACTTTCACTTATCGAACCGAACTTACTTATTCATCTTGCATTAAACAAAATATATTCACTTCAATACTATACATTCACATTCGGCTATACCATATATTTATACTCTAAATTTCCACAATTCATCATTCACTAAGTTCATAATTAATTTATTAACATTAGAACACTTAGGGACTTACCTCGGCTGTCGATAGACCGTGCAAATCGGCTATTCGAGAACCTTCGTCTTTCCCCGATCCAAATCCGTTTTTCTTTGTTCTTGATCTAAACACATTAAAATTCAGCTCATTCAAGTACATTTCATTTCAATTTAGTCCCAAAACACATAAATGGGCAAATTACCATTTTGCCCCCACTATTTCAAAATTTTGCAAACAAGCCCCTCTAAAATTTCATTTTTACAAATTAGCCCAAAACACTCAAATTTACCAAAATTTCCAATGCAAAATATACTAATCTTTAACATATCATTTATATAAAATCATAAAACACCAAGAATCACAAGAATATAGCAATGGCCGAACCTCATACATGCTCATTTCCAAAAATTCTAACATGGGTCGGGTACTATACAAAGCAACGATCTCAAAAACGTAAAAATTATCAAAAACTGATTAAAAACTAACCTTAAATCAAAGCTTGAAGTTGCCGAAATTTAAACAAGGTTTTCTCCCCTTTCCTTTAACACATTCGGCCATGAAAATAAGATGATAACGGCCTTTTTTTCATGTTTTATTTAACATATAATATAACATTAATTAGTTTACTATTATAACCTTTAACTAAAAATAAAACTATCATATTTAATAAGGGCAATTATGACTTTAGCCACCCACTAACTTTAAAAATGGACTATTTACCCTTTAGATGCTCCCTATTACAAAGCCATCACCATTCTAGTACTTTACACCATAGAATGCAACTTTTACGCTTTACGCGATTTAGTCCTTTTTATCAAATTAAGCACTCAAACAATAAAATTTTTCTACGAAACTTTCACACACATTAATTCACATATAAATAACACAAAATATAATATTTTAAAATTTATCAGACTCGGATTCGTGGTCCCGAAACCACCATTCCGATTAGGGTCAAATCTGGTCTGTTACAACTCTCCCCCCTTTAGGATTTTCGTCCCCGAAAATCTTGCCGTTAAACAAAGTCGGATATTGTTGCCTCATTGAATCTTCAGGCTCCCACGTAGCCTCTTCAACTCCGTGTCGATTCCATAATACTTTCACTAATGGAATTCTCTTATTTCTCAACTCTTTTATTTCCCGAGCTAAGATACGGATCAGTTCTTCATCATATGTCAAATCAGATTGGATTTCAATCTCTGACGGTGTGATCACATGAGACGGATCTGATCTGTACTTACGAAGCATCGAAACGTGAAATACGTCATGTATCTTTTCTAACTCAGAGGGCAATTTCAATCTATAAGCAACAGGCCCAACACGTTCGATGATTTCATACGGTCCGATAAATCTCGGACTCAACTTGCCTTTCCGACCAAATCGAAGTACTTTCTTCCACGGAGAAACTTTTAAGAATACGCGATCTCCTACCTGAAATTTAATGTCTTTACGTTTCAAATCAGCATAGGACTTTTGTCGATCTGATGCAGCTTTCAAATTATCTTTGATTATGGCCACTTTCTGTTCAGTCTTTTTAATCAAATCAACCCCGTGTATCTTATTTTCGCTGAGCTTAGTCCAGTACAACGGTGTTCGACATTTACGCCCGTACAAGGCTTCATAAGGCGCCATTTTGATACTAGATTGAAAGCTATTATTATAAGCAAATTCAATCAAAGGTAGGTATCGTTCCCACGTACCTTCAAACTCGAGAACGCAACATCTCAACATGTCCTCAAGTATCTGAATAGTTCGCTAGGATTGACCGTCTGTCTGCGGATGGAAGGCTGTACTAAAATGAAGTTTAGTACCTAAAGCATCTTGCAACTTCTTCCAAAACCGCGATGTGAATCTCGGGTCTCTGTCCGAAACAATGGAACTCGGTACACCATGCAACCTTACAATCTGTGATACATACAATTCAGCAAGTTTATCAAGTGAATAGTCTGTACGTACTGGCACAAAATGAGCTGATTTAGTCAGTCTATCAACTATAACCCAGACGGCATCTTTCTTACTCGATGTCATAAGAAGACCGGATACAAAATCCATTGTAATTCTATCCCATTTCCATTCAGGAATCATGATTGGCTGAAGTAGTCCGGATGGCATTTGATGCTCAGCTTTTACTTGCTGACAAACTAAGCATTTAGAAACAAATTCAGATATATCTCGTTTCATGCCAGGCCACCAATAGAACTGTCTCAAATCGTTATACATTTTCGTGCTACCCGGATGTATCGATAGTCGACTACTATGAGCCTCATTCAGAATCATATGAATCAAATCTGAGTTCTTCGGAACACACATTCTGCTTTTAAAATTCAAACAGTCATTTGTATCAATTTGAAAATCTGACTCTGCATCTTTGTCACACTGAATTCGCCTAGCAATCAAATCTTTGTCAACTTTCTGTGCATCACAAATTTGCTGAATAAACATCGGTCTTGCTTGCAACTCGGCTATAATCGAACCATCACCAGACATAGCCATCCGTGCGTTCATTGCACGAAGAGCAAACAATGATTTCTGACTTAACGCATCTGCAACGACATTAGCTTTTCCCGGATGGTAGTCAATCACCAATTCATAGTCTTTCAACAGTTCTAGCCATCTACGTTGTCTCAAATTCAGGTCTTTCTGAGTCATTAAATACTTCAGACTTTTGTGATCCGAGTAAACATGGCATTTCTCGCCAAATAAGTAATGACGCCAAATCTTCAGTGCGAACACAATGGCTGCAAGCTCCAAATCATGCGTCGGGTAATTTCTTTCATGCGGCTTCAATTGTCTCAATGCGTAGGCTACTACTCTACCTTCCTGCATCAATACACAGCCCAAACCACTTAAGGAAGCATCAGAATACACAACAAATTCTTTACCCGATTCAGGCTGAGCTAACACTGGAGCTTCGGTCAAAAGGGCTTTCAACTGCTCGAAACTTTTCTGACACTTCTCTGACCACTCAAACTTGACGTCTTTCTGTAGTAGCTTTGTCAAAGGTGTAGCTATCACAGAAAAACCTTTCACAAACCGTCTGTAATAGCCCGCAAGTCCCAGAAAACTTCGAATCTCGAAAACATTCTTCGGTGGCTTCCAATCAAGTATAGCCGAAATTTTGTTCGGATCGACTCGAATACCTGATGCTGAAACAACATGTCCCAAGAAGCTGACTTCTTTCATCCAGAACTCACACTTGCTAAACTTCGCATACAACTGTTGATCTCTCAAAGTTTGTAGCACTAATCTCAAATGATCGGCATGCTCGGTTTCATTTTTGGAGTAGATCAGTATATCATCAATAAACACTACTACAAACCGATCCAAAAACTATCTGAAAACTCGATTCATTAAATCCATAAAAACAGCAGGTGCATTAGTGAGTCCAAAAGGCATAACCAGAAACTCCAAATGTTCGTACCTCGTCCGGAATGCAGTCTTTGGCACATCTGTATCTCTGACTCGCAACTGATAATAACTTGATCTCAAATCTACCTTCGAAAATACTGAAGCCCCTTTCAACTGATCAAACAAATCATCAATCCGAGGTAACAGGTACTTATTCTTTATAGTTACCTTATTCAGTTGTCGATAATCAACACACATTCGCATCGTTCCATCTTTCTTCTTCACAAAAAGAACTGGTGCACCCCAAGGGGAAAAACTCGGCCGTGCAAAACCCCTATCTGTCAACTCTAGCAACTGCGCTTTCAACTCTTTTAACTCTGTAGGTGCCATCCGATACGGAGCTATCGAGATCGGAGTCGTTCCCAGTACTAATTCAATGCCGAACTCAATCTCTCGTACTAGTGGTAAACCTGGTAGTTCTTCAGGAAACACGTCTGGGTATTCACACACAACTGGTACAGATTCAATATGCTTTTCAGACACTTTATTATCCAGTACATAGGCCAAATAAGCTTCGCACCTTTTCTCATATACTTCTGGGCTAACATCGAAGATATTACTGTAGGAAACCCACTTAAATCACTGGATTCAATTCTGATGATCTCACCGTTCTGGCATCTCAAATCAATAAGCTTTCTTTTGCAATTCACCACTGCATCATGTGAAGTTAACCAGTCCATCCCCAAAATTAGGTCGAACTCATCGAAGGGCAACAACATTAAATCGGCTGGGAAGCAAGAATCCCGAATCATCAATGGGCAACCTCTACACACTTTATTAACAAGTACGCATCTACCCAAAGGGTTGGACACACGAATCACAAACTCAGTAGACTCAACTGGCAGAGTCTTACTGATTACTAGAGTTTCACACACATATGAATGAGTCGAACCAGGATCAATCAATGCAATCATAGTAGTATCATAAAGGGTGAAAGTACCGGTAATGACATCGGGGGAGGAAGCATCCTCTCTGGCTCGTGTAGCATAAGCTCTAGCTGGAGCTCTAGCCTCAGATCGAACTGCAGTGTTCTTCGTTCCTCTCTGACTACCACCTACATTGCCTGAATGTCTGGGTGGCCTGCCTCGTACTGACGCGTTGCTCGACTTAATGTTCTGAACTGTATTCTGCTCAACTAACATCGGACATTCTCTAATAAAATGATCTGACGATCCACATTTAAAGCAAGACCGATCATGGAATCTACAACTCCCAGAATGCCATTTCCCACAATGCTTGCATTCAACTCGATTCTGTGGAACGTTACCAACACTGGCCATCGAGGTAGCTCGGGAGCCCACTAGAGGCCGATCACGTCTAGGTACATCTGAAGTAGCTTTATGTCGGCTGAAATCATCTCTGAACTTTTTAGATGTGGAATGGAAATTCTTACCCGACGATCTCTTTCGAGTGTCTCTAGCTTCTGTCTCAGCCTTTCTTTTCTCCTTCCCGAGCTCTTCAGCTTTGCAAGCTCGCTCGACTAGTGTCACAAACTCTTTGATTTCAAGAATGCCAACAAGCAACTTTAAATCTTCATTCAAACCATCTTCGAACCTTTTGCACATAATAGCTTCAGTGGAAACACACTCTCTAGCATATCTGCTGAGCCTGACAAATTTCCGTTCATATTCTGTTACGGTCATTCGCCCCTGTTTCAGTTCAAGAAATTCTTTACGTTTCTGGTCGATGAATCTCTGGCTGATATATTTCTTGTGGAATTCATTCTGAAAGAAATCCCATGTCACTTTTTCTTTCGGGACTACTGATACTAGTGTATTCCACTAGTGATATGCAGTGTCCCGAAGTAAAGATATAGCACACTTCAGGCATTCATCGGGAGTACAAGATAGCTCATCTAATACCCGAATAGTGTTATCAAGCCACATTTCGGCTCGCTCTGCGTCATCATCATCATTGGCCCTGAATTCTTCAGCCCCAAATTTCCGGATTTTATCAACTGGAGGCCTACTAGATCTCATCGGATCTATCATCGGGGGTGCTGAAGGAATCGGAGTTGGATTATTTGGGGGTGGAGGTTGGGGTACAGCTGGGTTAGTCTGAATAAACTGGGTAAACCACTCATTCATCATCTGATAGAAGGCTTGTTTAGCCTTCCCCTCGTGGCTACCCGAAACTGGTCGAGAGTCTACCGGCACTGATTCCCGTGCACGGTCAGGCGCTACACTCTCTATATCATCCACTACGGCTCTCTCAGGATCAGTGTCCATTTACTATATAAAACACAGTTCAGAGTGTCAGAAGTCACCACACTATCAATATATAACAAAGGCATGTATAGCTAGACTCTCATGCTCTACGGTAGTCCTAGAATCGACTAAACCGTAAGCTCTGATACCAATCAAATGTAACACCCCTAACCCGTATCCGTCGCTGAATTAGGGTTATGAGGCATTACCAAACTAAACTGAATTTCGAATAGACATCCAATTGAATTCAATACAACCAATGCAATCTCCACCACATCATATAACATAACTTAATATTTACTCATAATACTTTAATACATATACATACTAAGCCAACAGAATTATTTATCGCATTTTCGTAGCAATTACATACATATAGGCAAATCAATGTTACATACTGACCGAACATACATCTAATGTAATGAACATATATCGCATGCATTTCCTTATAACAAAGGTCACATTTATAATTGCATATGATTATTCGTACATCATATACCAAAATTAATATGTTTATTAATGTACCTAAATTTTTCAAGTTATTTTATTTAATACCAAATCACATATCAACTCAAGACTATCATTGGTAATGGATATTCAATGAGTAACTCATAAATAAACCTTGGACAAAATCATACCTACAATGCAACAATCTCGTTATGCAAATATAATTCAAAACTAAGTATATTAATTCGAACATATAACGAAATTATTATCTAACTACTATCTATGTACATATATATATATATATACCCACGCGAATCATTAAGCATCAACACCATTGTCCTTAATAGTCATAAAACATAAATGAACACATCACACCTATTTTGTATAACTAATGTCACCTTATTACATTATCTTAACCCAAAATGTCATCATCCACAACATTTATTTATAATAAATGTATTAGTCTATACCATAGCCGAATAGGAGGTAAGCAATTCCATGCAACTTTAACATCATAATAACAAACGCAAAACATCTCAATATATATATATCATGCTTATCCAAAAATGCATCACATCTATATATATAGGCATATTATTTGACCACATTCCAAACATGATTAAACCATGGCCGAATTTTACATCCCATAATAACCAAATCAATCCATTATATCAAGAACATAGGAATTAAACTTAAGCAAAAGAAATAGCCGTTTTCGCAAGGCTATTCATATATATACAAGACCGAATATCATTAATCTAACCTTAGTCTAACCTATACATGCCTTCGGTTCAAAACTAAGGTTATGTACCAAAAGGGGTGATAGTGTGGTTGACTTTTCTGACGATCCTCAGATGCCAGAAGCTTGATGGAAAATCTATAAAACAGAACAAAGAGCACACGCGAAATAAGCTAACTAGCTTAGTAAGTCTTAAGCGTATTTAAAGAAAATAATTCAACTTAACACCTAAACTTTCCAAGTCAAATACTTGATATTACATCGAGCTTTAACAAATCACACATATGATGTCACATTATCGAACTTCTATAACATCTTTAACTTGACATTTCTCATTATTCTACCTTTAACAAATAATTCATTAAAATCAACTCAAGTTCAAAAGATAATTATCTATTTCTTGCCAAATACTCAAATCGTATGCACATCGTTTTAAATGGAATCATATACAAAAGCATATATATATATATATGCTCATTCACTTTATGTCTTATCACTCCAAAAGTTCAACATGCACGAAATATCCATATGTGTTTCTAAACAACCAACCGAATATTCCAACATAATCATATACCACATTTTCATCCAACATCACACACATATACATATGTATATACATTTATAATTAAACGAATATACTTACTCGATTAAACAACTCACAGGTACTTACCCGTACAGCTCTGTAATTTAATTCATACGAATAATCTTAAGTTTGCCCTTTTTGCCAACATAACTCCACCAGTTTATATGCATAAGCTCGTATTTAGAAATCACCGGCATTTAGCCTGCTAGGCAATAAGCCCAAAAATCTTCACCGGCACAAGGCCTGCTAGGCTCAAGGCCCGATACATTTCACCGGCACTAGGCCTGCTAGGCATTTAGCCCGATAATTTCCACCGGCACGAGGCCTGCTAGGCTCGAAGCCCGAATATCAACACATTTAGCATTTCAATACACAATGCTTAATAATGGGATCACAACATGTTATATTCTTTATACTACTTTCACTTATCGAACCGAACTTACTTATTCAACTTGCATTAAACAAAATATATTCACTTCAATACTATACATTCACATTCGGCTATACCATGTATTTATACTCTAAATTTCCACAATTCATCATTCACTAAGTTCATAATTAATTTATTAACATTAGAACACTTAGGGACTTACCTCGGCTGTCGATAGACCGTGCAAATCGGCTATTCGAGAACCTTCGTCTTTCCCCGATCCAAATCCGTTTTTCTTTGTTCTTGATCTAAACACATTAAAATTCAGCTCATTCAAGTACATTTCATTTCAATTTAGTCCCAAAACACATAAATGGGCAAATTACCATTTTACCCCCACTATTTCAAAATTTTGCAAATAAGCCCTCTAAAATTTCATTTTTACAAATTAGCCCAAAACACTCAAATTTACCAAAATTTCCAATGCAAAATATACTAATCTTTAACATATCATTTATATAAAATAATAAAACACCAAGAATCACAAGAATATAGCAATGGCCGAACCTCATACATGCTCATTTCCAAAAATTCTAACATGGGTCGGGTACTATACAAAGCAACGATCTCAAAAACGTAAAAATTATCAAAAACCGATTAAAAACTAACCTTAAATCAAAGCTTGAAGTTGCCGAAATTTAAACAAGGTTTTCTCCCCTTTCCTTTAACACATTCGGCCATGAAAATAAGATGATAATGGCCTTTTTTTCATGTTTTATTTAACATATAATATAACATTAATTAGTTTACTATTATAACCTTTAACTAAAAATAAAACTATCATATTTAATAAGGGAAATTATGACTTTAGCCACCCACTAACTTTAAAAATGGACTATTTACCCTTTAGATGCTCCCTATTACAAAGCCATCACCATTCTAGTACTTTACACTATAGAATGCAACTTTTACGCTTTACGCGATTTAGTCCTTTTTATCAAATTAAGCACTCAAACAATAAAATTTTACTACGAAACTTTCACACACATTAATTCACATATAAATAACACAAAATATAATATTTTAAAATTTATCGGACTCGGATTCGTGGTCCCGAAATCACCATTTCGATTAGGGTCAAATCTGGTCTGTTACAGAGTTGAATTACTTACCAAGAGATGAAATGACCACTGATTAAGCTAAAAACCTAGCTTCTAGCTTAATAAGGAAGAGATATAATTAGATTTAAGGAAAAGAATCAAATAGTAGTATTCAAGAAAAAGAACCTCTTTTAGAACCTTCTCACACGCACAAATATAATTCATTCCCACTCAGTGGAACTTAACAAGTGTTACTTAATTCAGAATTTGTTCTTCTTAATGGCCTATAGATTCCGAGAGAAACATAAATGAAGGTCTTGTGTAATACATGTTAGACCAATCAATCCAGTTGGTTCCCAACCACACAACCCAACTAGCACAGTACTTAGACAAACAAGGTGTACAATACATTTTACAGTAACTCATATTATAATTCCCTTTTTCCTTACATATTCTTTTTTTTCTTTAACTAACAGAGTAACCCGAAATAAGGTTTTCACCTACTTACATGGCGATTACTATACGCAAACACATATTCACCTAATAGAAGCACATGGGCGGCTTACAGTTTGCCAAACAGATAATTTCATGACTATACTGTAATAGCCCAATTGTGGGTCTAGTCAGAACAATAGTTTTGGAACCAAAAATTTGACAAATAAAAATTCATTTTTATTATATTTTTATGGTTTGCAATTTTGTGGAACGATTTCGTTAAAATTTCGTTCGAAAATTTTGGCGTTTGGGCACTCAATTTAGTTAAAAGGACTAAATCGCAAAAAGTGAAAAACTTGAATTCTATATGTTAGAGGTGTCCAATTGCTATGAGATTTTAAATTAGAGGTCCTTAATGGTAATTAGACCATTGGTTAAGTTGGAGGACAAAAATGGACATGGTTTGGTATGTTTTCAAAGTTTTCCATTAAGGGCATTTTGCTAATTAAATGAATTAAAAAGCCAATTTTTGTCCATCTTCTTCCTCATGGCCGAAATTCACAAGGGCGAAGCCATAGCTAGGGTTTGGCCACTTCCAAGCTTGATTGTAAGTCTGTTCTTGCCCCGTTTTTAATGTTCTTTACGTTTTTTAAGTCGTTGTAACTCGATCTTTCTATTTCTACCATCAATTTGAAGAGATGTCAAGGTCTAAAATTTTACCCATGTTGAACATGTATCTATTTGGTTGTCTAATGGTAGAAAATGCATGTTTCGTGTATGATAAACAACTTTGCTAAGTAATTTTCGGTGAAAATACCTAAAAGGACTTATTTGTAAAAGTTATAAAATATGGTGTAAAAATGTGAATGAATGAAAATTGTGGGCTGTTATAAGCATGTATAAGGTTTGGCTAGATATGGTATTGAAGAATTTTAGTATATTTCATTTTACGAGCCTAGGGACTAAATTGTAAAAATGTCAAACTTAGGGGTAAAAATGTAATTTTTGCCATAATATGATTTTGGGCTAATTTGAATTGTATAATGATTGAATAAGTTAAATGTGATATTATAGATCAAGAAAAACGAGGTTTGGACCTAGAATGGGGGAAAAACGAGTATTTGACGATTTAGTCATTTTCGCCATTTCTAAGTCGAGGTAAGTTTGTATGTAAATAATGCAACTTTATAATTTTATGTATAATGTTTTGTTATAGCATGAATTGTATGATTGACTCTATGGATGAAATTGACGAAGTTTCGACAAGTGAGTCAATCCCGAATGAACCTTAGGAATAGTTAGGATACAAATGCCATGACATTAGGGTCACTAAGATTACATGTAAGACCATATCTAGGATGTGGCATCAATCATGGCTGGGCTATTGGCATCGATACGAGATTACATGTAAGACCATATCTGTAACACCCCAAACCCGGCCTAGACGTTACGACCAAATCTGACATGTCACATAGAGAGGTAAGCTGAAAAACTAAGCATTCGTTGAAAAGGTTTGCAACTCTTTTGAAAACTCCGAGTTTCGTTGTTATTTGCAAAAAAAAAAAAAACCCAATTTACTTAATGTCTCTTTTATAAAGTTGTTATTAATTTGTAAACTGCCTTTGTTAAGAAAATCGAATTTGAATATTTGCGGAAACGTGATATTTTAGAAAACGAATATTAATGATTTAAGAAAACCCCGTATTTATCAGTTTAACAGTTATAATTGAAAACTTAAAGAAAAATAACCCAATGGCCTTATTACAAAATATTAACCCAAAATAAATAATCTCAATATAAAGCAAAACATAAATTTACTAAGTTCACGATGTATGGCCACCACCGAGTCCCCTACGGCTCCAAGTCCTCTATCGTTGGGAATTACTTGCAAGGTTAGGGAAAAGGGGTGAGTTACGAGAACTCAGTGTGCAATGCCTTCAACGGTCTATAACTGGGCCTTAGCCCTTACGGTAACAAATTTGGGCCCAAGCCCTATAATCCTGGTAATGTAATGATGAAATGCAGATAATGTAATGCCACCCAACCCAATCCAACCACATACACCCCCGTACCAACCAATCGTCACCTGTGGGGATCAAGTCAATCCACCCCGCCAATAGCACCAATAATGCAGTCAAGCTGCTAATCACAATATTTGTGGCTGAGCCACCAGAGTTATAATACGTGTATATATATATGTGGCATAGACACTAAAACAATATGTGGCAAAGCCACTGGGCTACACTGCTCTTCAATCATTATCCCGCCCCATGCAATAGATAACATGCAATATATCAACATATAAAACTGTAATAAAACCATATACACGATACTCAACCACAATAAAGGGTATTACGGTCATTCTACCCATTAAGGGTATTTCAGTAATTTATCCTCCAAGGGTATTTTGGTAATTTCGCAACTTAGGGGTATTTCAGTAATTTCGCAATCCAAGGGTATTTTAGTAATTTTGCAACCCAAGGGTATTTTAGTAATTTCGCATATAATGGCCTTTCCAAAGGCCTACTGTCGCCTCGAGCGACTCGGGACCCTTTGTAGGTCTCTACGGAACTATTGGGCCTAAAATCCATTTTAGGCCCAAACGGGCCCACACACTCGTGTAGCCCAAAGTGCATGGTTTCGATTACAGGTTTGCAGATTTCGCATTCAGTTTTGTCACTAAACAATTTTCCATCAATTTCGCCCATGTGGGTCGAATAGCCCATTGGGCCCGTCAAGCCCGTTTCGGCTCTGCTAGGCCTATTACAGCCCCGGCTTCGTGAGTGTGCTTGTGACACTTTCCGCGACTTACCGTCATTACTCAATTTCCGATCTACCACTATGAGCGCTCGCACACTCGTGTGGGTACAGATGCTGGTTTCCGGCTTTTCGGCTTTTGGCCGATTCGCAAAACATCATATGCATTCATACAAAGGGGGTGTGAGATTACACACATGTTATGGAATACGCGATACGATACTCTCCGTGGCACCTAAGTATGAAATCAATTAACAGTTAGTCTAAACCTTAATACAACTTCTTCCAAGTATTGAGATTGATTAACAATCTACATCACTTACCAACAATCCAAGAAATTCACTGCAAGGGAAGATTGTCCAAACGTTTCCTTAATTTAAGCCCGTCGAGTCCCTTGCAACGTTGAAATCGAGAAGCGGTGTTAGCCATTAAACTCACATCAACTCTTTAAATCATAAGAGCCTTTCGGCTTGAAAACGAACAACCCAACATTAAAACCCCATCACCCTATATTCGGCCACAACCCAACTTACCAACCAACTCTCGAAAACCAAACGTTAGAAGATCGATGAGAGTGTCTGCTAGCCCTCCAACAGCTCTGTCCCACACCAATAAACCAAAAAGATTTGAGGTAGAAGGGATGGATTGATTCGACCTTAGTCAAAAGAAATAGGATGAGAACTTCGGCTTTTAGCAAAGAAACAGAAAGTGAAAAGAAAAAGAATCTAGTAGAAGAGCAACACTAACCTTAGATCAGAGATGAGCCGAATGGGAAAATGAGATTCGGCACAACGGCAAAACACAAGAACCACTATTCATCTTTGAAGCAAACCGTAATGAAAACCGAAAGGTGAGGAAGAATGGAGTCAACCACTTGAAGAATAGAAGGAAAGAGGAGTAGGGGTTTCGGCAACTAGCAATAAAACAAGATAGTTCACAATTCAACTATGGAGGCTGAGTCAAAATGAGAATCAAACAAAGAACAAAAGCCAAAAGGGTAGGTGTAAGAATGATTCGGCTTAAGGAGGTAAGAGTGTAGAAGAAGAAAACAAAATAAAAAGAAAAGAGAAAGAAATGGACGAATTGAGAGAGTAGAAGAGTAGGAGAAGATTCGACCAACAAAATTTGCAAAGAACCAAAATTGACCCAAAAAGCAAAAGAAGAGAAAATGCATAGACAAACAAAAAGGTTCGGTTTTGCTACCTACACCAAATGCCGAATTTCCCTTGCCAAAACACAACCCCTAGTTGAATTTCTCCTCCCCACTCATCCCACATTCGGCCAACCTCTACCTCTCACCCTCAAATCCCCTGATTCTCTCCTCAACTTGCTCCTCAATCCACTCTCCATCATCCATTCAAATCCCTTGACCAAGTCCTCAACTATCCCAGTAGAATTTGATCCAGACTCAGCTACCTCCTTTCCTGAGCACAAAAATAAAACCCCCCAAGTGCTACTTGCGGGATTCGAACCTCACTCCCCTTGTATACATGTTGACGCCACCACCACTGTGTCACTTACTTGTGTCAGCAAAACACCAACATATTCCCTTAAGCCTTGCTTTATACAGTCCTCCCTCCTAAAGTGCCCAAAAACCAAAATTTTACCAAGGCTCAAACTCGACCCCAGGCCCCCTAGGGCCCCTAAACACTCTTACACAACACACAAAACCAACATAACATGCATTTACACAAATATTACAAACCCTTAAATTTTAGGATGTTACAGTTCTACCCCCTTAAAGAAATTTCGGCCCCGAAATTTACCTGATTAAAAGAGGTGAGGGTATTGCTGTCGAATCGCCTCCTCGGACTCCCACGTGGCTTCCTCTGTACCATGATTACGCCACAACAGTTTGACCAGCGGAACGGACTTCCTCCTCAACACTTTAACATCCCAATCCAAAATCTACACTGGTTCTTATTCAAATGACAGATCAAGTCTAACCTCAATTTCTTCCATCGGCACTATATGAGAAGGATCTAAGTGGTAGAGTCTCAGCATAGAAACGTGAAATACATCATGTATCTGATCCAACTCCGGAGGCAACTCAAGCTGATAAGCGATCAGTCCCACACGTTTCACTATCCGATAAGGCCCAATGAATCTGGGGCTCAACTTGCCCTTCCGTCCAAATCTTAAAACCTTCTTCCAAGGTAAGACCTTAAAGAAGACATAATCCCCCACTGAGAATTCTATCTCCTTACGCTTCAGATCTGCATACGACTTCTGTCTATCAGAAGCTTCTTTCAATCGACTCCGAATCAACTTTACCTTTTCTTCAGTTTCCAAAATCAATTTTGGACCCAACAACTGTCGCTCATCTAATTCTGTCCAACAAGTAGGGGTACGACACCTACGACATATAACACCTCGTAGGGTGCGATATGAATGCTGCATTGATAGCTGTTATTATACGCAAACTCCGCTAACGGCAGGTAATCTTCCCAACTACCCTTAAAATCGATCACACAGCCCCTTAACATGTCCTCCAGAATCTGGATTACCCTTTCCGACTGACCATCAGTCTGTGGATGAAACGCTGTGCTAAAGTCCAATCTTGTACCCAAAGCTTCATGTAATGCCTTCCAGAATCGAGATGTGAACCTTGGGTCCCTGTCCGAGATGATAGAACTGCTACCCCATGTAACCTCACAATTTTTGCCACGTATAACTTGGCCAACTTCTGTAGTGAGTAGTCAGTGCGAACCGGTACGAAATGAGTGGACTTAGTCAATCGGTCAACAATTACCCACACTGAATCTTTCTTAATAGGCGTCAGGGGTAGCCCACTAACAAAATCCATAGTTATTCTTTCCCATTTCCAAAGTGGAATCTTCACCAGTTGTAGCAATCCTGAAGGCAGTTGATGTTCAGCCTTCACCTGCTGACATGTCAAACACTTGCTTACAAAGTCGGTACCTTCCCGTTTTAATCCTGTCCACCAGTACTGTTCTCGTAAATCTCGATACATTTTACTTCCACCAGAATCATTTGTCTTAACTCAGAGTCCTTCGGCATACAAACTCTTCCACGGAAACATAATACCCCTTCACTGTTCAGCCCAAAATCCACTGTCTCTCCACTTTTCACTTGCTGAAACAGAGAACCCAACAATTCAACCAACAATTACTTTTCTTTAATTTGACCTACCCATGTCGATTTCACCTGAAGTTCCGCTAACAAACTACTATCTTTATAAAGGCTGAGATGCGCAAACATTACTCTCAAATCTGATACCACCTTACGACTTAATGCATCCGCCACCATGTTGGCTTTACCCGGGTGATACTCAATCGAGCAGTCATAGTCCTTTAGCAACTCTATCCACCTCCGTTGCCTGAGACTTAACTCCTTCTAGGTAAGGAGATACTTCAGGCTCTTATGATCAGTATAAATAATCGACTTTTCTCCATACAGGTAATGTCTCCATATTTTTAAGGCGAACATTATTGCAGCTAGCTCTAAGGCATAAGTGGGATAGTTCACTTCACGTGGCCTAAGTTGACAAGACGCATATGCCACTACCTTCCCTTCTTGCATCAGCACACATCCCAAACCTGTGTGTGACGCATCACAGTAAACAACAAACTCTTTTCCAGCCTCAGGATGTGTCAAAACTAGTGCTTCAGTTAGAATCTTCTTCAACTTTTCAAAACTTTCTTGCTGTTTATCAGCCCAAACAAACAGTACTCCCTTACGCAGTAACATAGTTAGGGGTGCAGCAATCAACAAAAACCCCTCCACAAACCTTCTGTAGTACCCAGCCAAACCTAGAAAACTTCGAATCTCTGACACTAACTTCGGTGGCTTCTAATCCAACACAGCTTCAACCTTTCGAGGATCAACTCTAATCCCCTCGGCAGACACAACATGCCCTAAAAAGGTCACTTTCTTCAGCCAAAACTCACATTTACTGAATTTGGCATAAAGTTGCTTTTCTCTCAATATCTACAGCACCACTCGAAGATGTGAATCATGCTCCTCCTCCGTTCTTGAGTACACCAAAATGTCATCTATGAATACCACCACGAACCGGTCTAGATAGGGTTGAAAGACCCGGTTCATCATATCCATAAAAGCGGCTGGTGCGTTCGTTAATTCGAACGGCATAACTAGAAACTCGTAATGCCCGTAACGAGTTTGGAAAGCTATCTTGTATATGTCTGCCTCCTTGACCCTTAGCTGATGATATCCCGATCTTAAATCTATCTTCGAGAAGACCGAAGCTCCCCGTAGCTGATCAAACAGGTCGTCAATCCTTGGTAGCGGGTATTTGTTCTTAACGGTTAACTTGTTCAATTGACGATAGTCAATACACATACGCATCGACCCATCCTTCTTCTTCACGAACAATACCGGTGAAACACCCCAAACCCGGCCCACGAGCCTTGACCGGATCTGGTATGTTCCTTGAGTACAACATTTCAAAACTTGTTTGTTTCTTTGGAAAAATTTGAGTGGTTTTGAAGGAAAATTTGATTTGTGTTGAGTTTAAATTGAAAACAGTGTTTTTGGTTGAAGGTTGGATTTAATGAAACCTCATTTTCATATTCCAAATCTATAAGTTAAAAGAATTGCCGAGTTGATTGTGGAGCTTACCATTAAGTTGAAAATCATTTGAATTTAGGTGTCAAAACATTTAAAGATTTATTTTTAAGAAAAGTTGCTTAAACTTTAATTTGATAAAAACTCGTACCATAATAAAATAATTAAAATGCACGCATAAACAGTTCATACTAGTGGCCTTATTACATCAAAACAAAACCCAAAATAAATTCAAAGTACTTAAAAATAGAAAGTCCAAATAAAATAAATTCCGTGCTGAGCATGGCCACCACAAAGCTCCTGCCGTCCCGGTCCATCACTGAGTGTCACCTAAAAAATATCCCACAACGGGGTGAGTCAAACAGACTCAGTGTGTAACAACCAACACTAAGTCCTAACGATTCAGGCATATCAGATCATACATATACATATAGCAATTAAATATAATGATGCAAACCCGAACCCAAATCTAGATACCATCCGCTACACATCACCCGTACCAACCATCACACCGTGGGGACTACTAAGTCGACCCTCCATCCGCTACACACCATCGAAGGCAGTCGCTGCAGTCGACTGGCACATCGCCCTTATAAATTCGTGGCGTAGCCACCAGATAATATTTTGTGACATAAGTCACCACATTCAGATTTCATGACATAAGTCACCATATTCAGATATTGTGGTAAAAACCACCAGATCACTTCCCCTTTTCATATCACCCATATGCCCCATGTCATACAAATTATGCAAATCATGCCTTATGCCTTATCCACATTCTTATCAATATTCACATATGTGCCATATTCCAACTATCCATGTCACTTATTAACATAATGTTAAGATTACGTACCTGAGTACTTTGTACCATTGCATGGTACCTTTGGCCATATTTCACATTATTATAAACACATATATTAGAACATTACCATAAATCTATTAAGATCTAGTATGGGGTACACACCTGATTTACTTAGCGAGTTCACTGAAATCCCGAAAGTCCCGATCTAATGCTCTAGACCCTTAGTTCCTACATTTGGCCAACACTTAGCATTTTAGCAAAAGCCTATTCGGCTATATAATCAAATGCCGAAGGATTTTCACAACTCAAATCCTTACCTTGCTGCCGATTTGATTACTAATCAAATCCCGAAACTTTGTAGTGTTTCTTCCTTGCAATCGGCTAGCACTAAATCACTTCACAGGTTAGTTTTCGGCTTTTGAATAAATAAGAAACAGGTCTAAGTCGCAAAATAGGGCCTTGGCCGAATATTAAGACTTCCTTACCCTGTGGGTCTAAATCCCGAAAACAGTCACTTGGCTCTAGAGATGTCGAAATACCTACAAGCCTTATGTTAGATTTAATTCTAACATTTATTGAACTAACGCAAATGGCCTTCGGCCTAGTATCATACTTCCCTTACCTTGGATTTTGAAATCCCGGATACTCCCCCTAGAAGTCGGCTACAATGGAAATCCCGAAAGAATCCTTCATGGTTTCGACCAAAGACATAAAGGGATTAGTTTCCAACTTTCGACTAAAGAAAAAGAAAGAAAACGATCCATAGTTGATCCTTACCCTCAATACAGAAGCCGACTGCTCTCTTTCTTGAATCCACAGAAGAATTCAGTTATAGGCTAGTGTTGATCAACAAGTTTCGGCTTTTGAGGCTTAATGAGAAATCGGCTAGGGGTTATTGGTATATTCGACTTTTGATTGAGTTTGCAAAAGAAGACGAGAAAGGTTGATGATGAAGATTCGACTTCAATGGAAGAGAAAGAAAAGTATGAGGCCCTAGGGAGAATCGGCAATGATGGGATTTTGGGAGAGGGATATTCGGCCTTTGGTGAAAAGAAGAAGAGAATGTGGTTTGAGGAGTTTCGGCTTATGGAAGTGAGTAGCAAAAAGGGAGAAAAAGAAAAAGAACTCAAGCTGATATCTTTGGGATTTTTGGCACAAATGAGAAAGGTGAGAAGAGAAGCAAATTCGGCACACCTAGGCTACTAATCACCAACCGAAAATGCCATCAACAATCCCTTGGCCGGCCACCTCTCTTCCCCCTATCTAATCCCTTCCTTTTCTCCTAAAACTTCTCTTCTTTACCCATAAAAATAATTTAGATAAATCAATAATTATCCTTACCTTAGCCGAATTTTTAAAAGATATTAACCACGTCTTATCCTCATCTAAATAAAATCCCCTATGCCGTCCACTACTGCTCCCCATTGACGCAAAAATAAAAGCTCCCTTTTGCTTCCCTTGTGGCTCGAACCCAAGCCCTTCTCCCTTGCTTGAGGCGTCCCACACCAAGCCTTTAAGTGGCTCCTCCAAGCCACTTTACCAAGCCCAATCTTGTGTCATAAATCCCCCACAATTTCTCTTAAGGCCCCCTTAGCCTGGCTCCCCTTTTTAGACTTGAAATTAAATAATTTCTAAGGCATTTGACTACACACTAAGGTTCACAAAATTCATAAAAACACATTCCACATACACATAGACATGCTTTCACATACAATTTAGCAATAATGCATAAGCCATAATCCGGGATATTACAGTTCTACCCCCTTAAAATAATTTCGTCCTCGAAATTACCTGGCAAAAATAAGTGAGGGTATTGCTGTTGCATTGCTTCTTCTGGCTCCCAAGAAGCTTCTTCCGATCCATGATTTCTCCATAACACTTTGACTAAAGGAACTGACTTCCTCCGTAGCACTTTCACATCTCGCTCCAAAATTTGAATCGGCTCTTCCTCGTAGGACAAATCTGGTCTTAATTCCACCTCCTCAACTGGCTCTATATGAGATGGATCCGATCGATAACGACGTAGCATGGAAACATGGAATACGTCGTGCATCTGCTTCAATTCCGAAGGTAACTCTAACTGGTATGCCACTGGTCCAACCCGCTTCAATACCCGATAAAGTCCTATAAACCTTGGACTTAACTTCCCTTTGCGACCAAATCTCATCACCTTCTTCCAAGGCGACACTTTAAGAAACACTTGATCTCCCACATCAAATTCTATTTCCTTTCGCTTGAGATCTGCGTACGACTTTTGCCTATCGGATGCCTCCTTTAACCGTGCCCGAATTACCTCAACCTTCTCCTCGGATTCTGCCACAATCTCTGGACCCAAAACTCGACGTTCCCCTAATTCCGTCCAACACGTAGGAGTGCGACACCTCCGTCCATACAACGCTTCATATGGTGCCATCCGAATGCTAGCCTGATAGCTGTTGTTGTATGCAAATTCCGCTAAAGGCAAATATTCTTCCCAACTTCCTCTGAAGTCTATCACACAGCCCCTCAACATATCCTCTAACACTTGGATTACTCGTTCAGACTGACCGTCCGACTATGGATGAAATGCCATACTAAAGTCTAATCTGGTACCCAGTGCTTAATGTAGTGCTTTCCAAAACCGAGATGTAAACCTTGGATCCCTATCCGAAATAATCGATACCGGCACACCATGCAACCTCACAATTTTTGCCACATATAACTTTGCCAACTTCTGCAAAGAATAATCAACCCGCACTAGAATGAAATGCGCGGACTTTGTCAACCGATCCACTATCACCCATACCGAGTTCTTCTTAGTAGGCGTAAGGGGAAGCCCACTAACGAAGTCCATGGTAATTCTCTCCCACTTCCACTGCGGAATCCTTATTGGTTGAAGTAATCCTGACGGAACTTGATGTTCAGCCTTGACTTACTGACATGTCAAGCACTTGCCTACAAACTCTGTAACCTCCCGCTTAAGTCCAGGCCACCAAAACTGTTCCCTTAAATCTCTGTACAACTTACTTCCTCTAGGGTACATAGCATAAGGGCTACTATGCGATTCCTGAAGAATCCTCTGCCTTAACTCCTCATTCTTCGGCATACAGACCTTACCCTTGAAACACAATACTCCCTCGTCATTAATACCATAATCTTCCAACTCTCCACTCTGTACTTGCCGTAACTTAGTACTTAGATCCTCATCTATTAAATGACTTTCCTTCACCTCATTCAACCATGTCGGTTTGACTTGCAATTCTACCAGCAGACTTCCATCATCATACAAGCTTAGATGTGCAAACATCGCCCTCAGATCCGACACTACTTTCTGACTTAGGGCATCCGCCACTACATTCGCCTTGCCCGGGTGATACTCTATAGAACAATCGTAGTCTTTCAATAATTCCACCCACCTTCGCTGTCTCAGGTTCAACTCCTTCTGAGTCAGCAGATACTTAAGGCTCTTGTGGTCTGTGTAGATCACTGACTTTTCTCCATAAAGATAATGCCTCTATACCTTAGGAGCGAAGACCACTGCCGCCAACTCCAAATCATGCGTCGGATAGTTAACCTCATGTGGCCTCAATTGCCGAGACGCATAAGCGACTACTTTCCCATCTTGCATCAGTACGCATCCCAATCCTGTATGAGAAGCGTCACAATATACCACGAAATCCTTCCCTGCCTCAGGCTGAATCAAAACTGAAGCTTCAGTCAAAACCCTTTTAAGCTTTTCAAAGCTCTCCTGTTGCTTATCCGTCCATACGAAAGGTACTTCCTTCCTCAACAACTTCGTCAGAGGTGCGGCTATCGATGAGAATCCTTCCACAAACCTTCTGTAGTAGCCTGCCAATCCCAAGAAACTACGAACCTCAGCCACAGACTTAGGTGGTTTCCAATCCAACACTGCCTCAATCTTCCTAGGATCCACCCTTATTCCTTCTGCAGACACTACATGTCCTAAGAACGCCACTTCTTTAAGCCAAAATTCACACTTGCTGACTTTGGCATAGAGCTTGTTTTCCCTCAACACTTGCAACACAACCCGGAGATGCTCATCATGCTCTTCCTCCGACTTGGAGTACACTAGGATGTCGTCTATGAATGCAACGACGAACCTATCCAAGTAGGGTTGAAAAACCCGGTTCATCATATCCATGAACGCGGCTGGGGCGTTTTTCAACCCAAATGGCATTACTACAAACTCAAAATGCCCATATCTTGTCCGGAAAGCTGTCTTATAGATATCCACTTCCTTCACCTTGAGCTGATGATATCCAGACCTTAAATCTATCTTTGAGAAAACCGCGGCCCCCTTAAGCTGATCGAACAAGTCGTCTATCCTTGGCAAAGGGTACTTGTTCTTGATGGTCAGCTTATTCAACTGACGATAATCTATGCACATACGCATAGTTCCGTCCTTCTTCTTCATGAACAAGACCGGTGCTCCCCATAGAGACACACTGGGTCGGATAAACCCACGATCGAGCAATTCTTGGATTTGAGCCTTGAGCTCAACCAACTCCTTTGGCGCCATTCTATACGGAGCGATTGACACAGGAGCTGTTCCAGGCAGCAAGTCGATTCCAAACTCCACCTCCCCAACCGGGGGTATTCCAGGTAACTCCTCCGGAAAGACATCCACAAATTCCCTTACTGTTCTAACTCCACTAACTCCCCCTTCTTTTGCATCTAACGCACTAACAAAGGCCAAGAATGCCTTGCACCCTTTCCGAACCATCTTATCAGCCTTTAGTGCTGAAACTACGTTAGACAAGTAGTTTCTTCTTTCTCCTATCATAATTACCGCCTCATCCTCCAGCGTCCTTAACTCCATTCGCTTAGCGGCACAATCCAATATGGCTCGATGTTCCACCAGCCAATCCATGCCAAGAATAAGATCGAATTCTCCGAAGGGTAGTTCCATTAAGTCAGCCGGGAATACTGCTCCTTGAATCTCTAAAGGTACTTTCCGAAACATCTTATTCACCACTACAGTTTGATCTAGTGGGCTTACTACAGTCATCTCCCTATCAGATAGTTCAGAGGCCATGCCTAGAGTTTCAACTACTCTACATGCAACATAAGAATGGGTACAGCCAACATCAATCAAAGCAAAGTAAGGCTTGCCAAATATAAGGAACGTACCAGTTATGACGTCCGGCGCGTCTCCATCTTCCCTACGACGAACAGCATACACCAGACCTGGCTGTCTTGCCTCTGTATTACCAACACCTCTACCCGGGGTTCCTCTTCCTCTTCCAGCACCATTACCTCGGCCATTCGCACCTCGACCCCGCTGAGGCTGCTGTCCACCTCTTCCAGCCTGATTAACACCCTGAGTTGCTGGTCGATTCCCATCTGGTTTAATAGGACAGTCCTTAATCATATGATCCTTAGACCCGCACTTAAAGCATCCTCTCGTTTTCTTCCAACACTCCCCTAAGTGCATTTTCCCACACTGAGCACAAGTACGATACTGCCCTCTTGTCGCAGCCTGCTGACCTCGCGGCCCACCGCTCTAGGCCTCTTTTGCACATTCCCCGATGACCCTGCTGGTCCAAAGCCTCTCTTGTGCCTATTCTGATCAGTGTTCTGCCTCACAGAGTCCTTAATTCCTTCGGCTACCTTAGCCTTCTCTACCAACACAGCAAATTCCCGCTCTTGCTGTGGGGCTATCAATAACCTCAGATCATCTCTCAGTCCGTCCTCAAACCGGACACATCATTCATGCTCCGTAGCCACTATTCCTCGAGCATACCGGCTCAACCTTAAGAATTCAGCCTCGTACTCTGCTACGGACTTGTTCCCTTGAACCAGCCCCAGAAATGCCTTCCTCTGCGCATCAATGTAGTTAGTACCAACGTACTTCTTCTGGTATGCCGTCTTAACATATTCCCAAGTGAGTTCTTCAGCTGTAGCACCATCCCGAACTGTGAGCCACCATTGATATGACTCATCACGGAGAAGCGACACCATCCCTTTCAGCTTCTCCTCAGCAATTAAATCGAGCTCATCCATAATTCGTTCGGTCGTTTCAAACCAATACTCAGCAGTACTGGGTGCCACACCAGATACACCACGGAACACCTCAGCTCCATTGGCTCGGAGTCGCTCGGGTACAGATTTCCGAGCTCCCATATTTCCACTTGCTCCAGCCACCATCTCAAGAACTCGCAGCACCGCCTGTGATACTGCATCATCCCCCGTCTGATCTTGCTGCTCAACACCAACTGCTGGTGGTGGGGGTGGTGGTGGTACCTCATTCTCAGACCCTTGACCCGATCTAATGGGTTCCGATACGGTCATTCTGCCTCTACCACGTCCTCGCACATTTCGACCACGTCCCCTAGAACTCATTTCTACGATCGCACTTTAATCTGCTTTAAGAAATTTTATGCATTAGTATTTTATTCCAATGATTATCCGCGAAGAAATTTTATGAAATGAAGTTTTAGTAGTAGTTCTTTCGATCATTCAGAGTTTCAAGTCTTCTATCCTAATTCAAAGAAACACATCCATTCAGTAGTATCTACCATACACATTCACTCTTCGAACATTTTTGTCTGTTCCTATCCCAGGGGTATTTTCGTCATTTGTCCTACAGGGGTATTTTGGTAATAAATCGGGGTAATTTCCAAAAATCTAAAAAGGCACTCTTAAATTTTAAAAACTCATGGGTGTTTTTGAAAGATAATTTTTTTCAAATCAAAGGTATTGCGGAAATTTTGGAATTCGGGGTTATTTTGGTAATTTCGTAAACCAGGGGTAATTTAGTAAATTTTCCAAATCAAGGTATCTTGGTATTTTGCAAAATAGAAATTTCTGGTATTTTGAAAAAATATCTTAGCAAAAGTCGAGGGTAGTATGGTAATAATTTTTTTCCAAACCAGGGGCATTTTAGTAATTTTACATCCAGTGATATTTAGGTAATTTTGTAAATCGGGAATATTTCAGAAAACTTTTATAAAATAGTTGTTACAAGTCAAAAGGGTAATTTGAAAATTTTAAAATAGGGTTTTATAAAAATATGGCTAGTCCCTTTCGGGTTTTAATTCTTGAGTTTAGCCCGTGACTAAGTCCTCTTGGTTAGGGTGAATCGTCACTACGCACCAGGTAGGATTCGAGTGAAGAGGAGGTGAGTCACTAGGACCGCTTAAATACCAGGCTCTTCCTTAATCCAATCCTAGACATGCGCACAATGGTTGCCACACCCTAACTCGGCGACTTAGCCACAGGTTTGTTTAATTAAGCATTAAAGTTTTATGTGATTCTTGTGTTGGGGTAGACTAATCCTAGGGTTCAAGAACTTAATATACTAATCTACGTTCCCATTATACCCTTCTACAAATCATACTGTCAATCACACAATAGTTAGGGGTACTTACCTGGTGGACTTCGGGTCGGAGACTCAGGTGCCATGCCAAAAAACCTGCTCATTTCACAAAAATTTCCACAAAATGTATTTGGGCTTAATTTTGAAAACATTGTGGACTTTAAACCCGAGGCCGAGAGTTTAAAACCTGGCTCTGATACCAAGCTAAAACACCCCAAACCCGGCCCACGAGCCTTGACCGGATCTGGTATGTTCCTTGAGTAAAACATTTCAAAACTTGTTTGTCTGAAAATTTTGAGTGGTTTTGAAGGAAAAATTGATTTGTGTTGAGTTTAAATTGAAAACAGTGTTTTTGGTTGAAGGCTGGATTTAATGAAACCTCATTTTCATATTCCAAATCTATAAGTTAAAAGAATTGCTGAGTTGATTGTGGAGCTTACCATTAAGTTGAAAATCATTTGAATTTAGGTGTCAAAACGTTTAAAGATTTATTTTTAAGAAAAGTTGCTTAAACTTTAATTTGATAAAAACTCGTACCATAATAAAATAATTAAAATGCACGCATAAACAGTTCATACTAGTGGCCTTATTACATCAAAACAAAACCCAAAATAAATTCGAAGTACTTAAAAATAGAAAGTCCAAATAAAATAAATTCCGTGCTGAGCATGGCCACCACTAAGCTCCTGCCGTCCCGGTCCATCACTGAGCGTCACCTGAAAAATATCCCACAACGGGTTGAGTCAAACAGACTCAGTGTGTAACAACCAACACTAAGTCCTAACGATTCAGGCATATCAAATCATACATATACATATAGCAATTAAATATAAAGATGCAAACCTGAACCCAAATCTAGATACCATCCGCTACACATCACCCGTACCAACCATCACACTGTGGGGACTACTAAGTCGACCCTCCATCTGCTACACACCATCGAAGGCAGTCGCTGCAGTCGACTGGCACATCGCCCTTATAAATTCGTGGCGTAGCCACCAGATAATATTTTGTGACATAAGTCACCACATTCAGATTTCGTGACATACGTCACCACATTCAGATTTCGTGACATACGTCACCACATTCAGATTTCGTGACATAAGTCACCATATTCAGATATTGTGGTAAAAACCACCAGATCACTTCCCCTTTTCATATCACCCATATGCCCCATGCCATACAAATTATGCAAATCATGCCTTATGCCTTATCCACATTCTTATCAATATTCACATATGTGCCATATTCCAACTATCCATGTCACTTATTAACATAATGTTAAGATTACGTACCTGAGTACTTTGTACCATTGCATGGTACCTTTGGCCACATTTCACATTATTATAAACACATATATTAGAACATTACCATAAATCTATTAAGATCTAGTGTGGGGTACACACCTGATTTACTTAGCGAGTTCACTGAAATCCTTAAAGTCCCGATCTAATGCTCTAGACCTTTAGTTCCTACATTCGGCCAACACTTAGCATTTTAGCAAAAGCCTATTCGGCTATATAATCAAATCCCGAAGGATTTTCACAACTCAAATCCTTACCTTGCTGTTGATTTGATTACCAATCAAATCCCGAAACTTTATAGTGTTTCTTCCTTGCAATCGGCTAGCACTAAATCACTTCACAGGTTAGTTTTCGGCTTTTGAATAAATAAGAAACAGGTCTAAGTCACTAAATAGGGCCTTGGCCGAATATTAAGACTTCTTACCCTGTAGGTCTAAATCCCGAAAACAGTCACTTGGCTCTAGAGATGTCGAAATACCTACAAGCCTTATGTTAGATTTAATTCTAACATTTATTGAACTAACGCAAATGGCCTTCGGCCTAGTATCATACTTCCCTTACCTTGGATTTTGAAATCCCGGATACTCCCCCTAGAAGTCGACTACAATGGAAATCCCGAAAGAATCCTTCATGGTTTCGGCCAAAGACATAAAGGGATTAGTTTCCAACTTTCGACTAAAGAAAAAGAAAGAAAACGATCCATAGTTGATCCTTACCCTCAATACAGAAGTCGACTGCTCTCTTGCTTGAATCCACAGAAGAATTCGGCTACAGGCTAGTGCTAATCAACAAGTTTCGGCTTTTGACGCTTAATGAGAAATCGGCTAGGGGTTATTGGTATATTCGGCTTTTGATTGAGTTTGCAAAAGAAGAAGAGAAAGGTTGATGATGAAGATTCGGCTTCAATGGAAGAGAAAGAAAAGTATGAGGCCCTAGGGAGAATCGGCAATGATGGGATTTTGGGAGAGGGATATTCGGCCTTTGGTGAAAAGAAGAAGAGAATGTGGTTTGAGGAGTTTCGGCTTATGGAAGTGAGTAGCAAAAAGGAAGAAAAGAAAAAGAACTCAAGCTAATTTCTTTGGGATTTTCGGCACAAATGAGAAAGGTGAGAAGAGAAGCAAATTCGGCACACCTAGGCTACTAATCACCAACCGAAAATGCCATTAACAATCCCTTGGCCGGCCACCTCTCTTCCCCCTATCTAATCCCTTCCTTTTCTCCTAAAACTTCTCTTCTTTTCCCCCTATCTAATCCCTATCTAGTCCCGGATGTCTTACATTTGTGTTACCAGCACCTCTACCCGGTGCTCCACGACCACGTCCTATCCCACTTCCTCCTCGAAGCGAACAACGACCTCTCGGTGGCTGCTGACCACCTCTCCCTGGCTGCCCAAATCTCTGACTTACTACCTGTGTCTGAACAGGCTCACGAGGACAGTCTTTGTACCGATGATCCTTAGACCAACATCTAAGACACCCACCAATTCTTCTCCAGCACTCTCCCGAATGGAATTTCCCACATACCACACAAGATTGCTGTCGACCCACAACCACTGGAACCCCAACTCGAGCTGGCCCATCAAACCTAGGCCTCTTATGAAATCCCCTTGAAGGACCTGAAAACCCAGAATCTCTCTTGTTCCTGCCTCTTTCCTTATCACGATTTTGTTTCTCAGAACGTTTCACTTCCTCGGCAATCTTTGCTTTTTCTACTAAGGCAGCAAAGTCTCTTTCCCTCTGCGGGGCTTTCAATACTCGTAGCTCATCTCGTAATCCATCCTCAAATCACACACAGCGCTCATAATCTGTTGCAACTATACCCCGAGAATACCGGCTCAAGCGCAGAAACTCCGCCTCATATTCTGCTACGGACTTATTCCCCTGGACCAAATTCAGGAATTCTTTTCTCCGGGCATCCACATAACTTGCCCCTACGTATTTTCCCTAGAAGGTCACTTTAAAGAAATCCCAGGTGATACGATCCGCTTGTGTACCTTCCCTCACCGTGAGCCACGACTGGTATGCCTCATCTCTCATCACAGACACTGCCCCCTTCAGTTTCTGTTCAGCAGTGCAATCGAAATCATCCATAATTCGTTCAACTGCCTCCAACCAGTATTCAGCTACATTCGGGGCTACACCAGAGATGCCCCTAAAAACTTCGGCCCCATTCGACCTAAGTCACTCAGAAATAGACCTACGAGCTGCCGACCCAGAACTTGCTCCAACAACCTGTTCCAAAACTCGCAGCATAGCTTGGGACAGAGCGTCGTCTCCTCCAGTTCAGTCTTGAGGCCCTACTTTAGCCACCAGCAATGCTGGCACCTCGCCTTCCGGCATATGCCCCAATTCTGAGGATCTCTCAGCACCCCGGCCTCTACCACGGCCACGTGTACCATGTCTACGTCCTCTTGTACTCATACTGCTGAATCGAATTAATCTGATTAAAAATTTTATGAATCGAAATGTAATTTAGTGTTTATTAACAAATGTTTTATGGAAAGCAGATATAAGAGTTGTTTTCACAGATTGAATTTCTTAGTGTCTCAGTCTCTACAGTTTTAGCTCTTAGAGCTAGCAGTCTCAGTATACTATCACTAACTCTAGTAGTTTCTTACTAAAGTCATTTCATCATACCATCAGATATAGGGCAACAGAACTTACGGATTTGGTGTCAGAGACTCGGGTGCCATACTTCCAATAGAAACATATATTTTCTAAACCTTATTTCAAACCAAATTTGAAAACATTTTCGAACCCATTCCACAGTCGGGTTTTCTAACTAGGCTCTGATACCATAAAATGTAACACCCCAAACTCGGCCTAGACGTTACGACCGGATCCGGCCTGTCACATAGAGAGGTTAGCTGAAAAACTAAGCATTCGTTGAAAAGGTTTACAACTCTTTTGAAAACTCCGAGTTTTGCTGTTTATTTGCAAAAAAAAACCCCAATTTTCTTAATGTCTCTTTTATAAAGTTGTTATTAATTTGAAAATTGCCTTTGTTAAGAAAATCGAATTTGAATATTTGCGGAAACGTGATATTTTAGAAAACGAATATTAATGATTTAAGAAAACCCCGTATTTATCAATTTAACAGTTATAATTGAAAACTTAAAGAAAAATAACCCAATGGCCTTATTACAAAATATTAACCCAAAATAAATAATCTCAAATTAAAGCAAAACGTAAATTTACTAATTTCACGATGTATGGCCACCACCGAGTCCCCTACAGCTCTAAGTCCTCTATCACTGGGAATTACCTGCAAGGTTAGAGAAAAGGGGTGACTTACGAGAACTCAGTGTGCAATCCCTTAAGCGGTCTATAACTGGGCCTTAGCCCTTACGGTAACAAATTTGGGCCCAAGCCCTATAATCCTGGTAATGTAATGATGAAATGCAGATAATATAATGCCACCCAACCCAATCCAACCAGATACACCCCCGTACCAACCAATCGTCACCTGTGGGGATCAAGTCAACCCACCTTGCCAATCGCACCAATAATGCAGTCAAGTTGCTAATCACAATATTTGTGGCTGAGCCACCGGAGTTATAATGCGTAAATATATATATGTGGCATAGCCACTAAAATAATATGTGGCAAAGCCACCGGGCTACACTGCTCTTCAATCATTATCCCGCCCCATGCAATATGATAACATGCAATATATCAACATATAAAAGTGTAATAAAATCATACAAACGATACTCAACCACAATAAAGGGTATTACGGTCATTCTACCCATTGAGGGTATTTCGATAATTTACCCTCTAAGGGTATTTTGGTAATTTCATAACCCAAGAGTATTTCAGTAATTTCGTAACCCAAGGGTATTTTAGTAATTTCGTATATAATAGCCTTTCCAAAGGCTTACTGTCGCCTCGAACGACTCGAGACCCTTTGTAGGTCTCTACGAAACTATTAGGCCTAAAATCCATTTTAGGCCCAAACGGGCCCACACACTCGTGTAGCCCAAATCGCATGGTTTCGATTACAGGTTTGCAGATTTCGCATTCGGTTTTGTCATTTATCAATTTTCCATCAATTTTTCCCATGTGGACCGAATAGCCCATTGGGCCCGTTAAGCCCGTTTCGACTCTGCTAGGCCTGTTACAGCCCCAGCTTCGTGAGTGTGCTCGAGACACTTTCTGCAGCTTACTGTTATTACTCAATTTCTGATCTACCACTACGAGCGCTCGCACATTCGTGTGGGTACAGATGCCGATTTTCGGTTTTCCGGCTTTTGACCGATTCGCAAAACATCATATGCATTCATACAAAGGGGGTGTGAGATTACACACCTGTTATGGAATACGCGATACGATACTCTCCGCGGCACCTAAGTATGAAATCAATTAACAGTTAGCCTAAACCTTAATACAACTTCTTCCAAGTATTGAGATTGATTAACAATCTACATCACTTACCAACAATCCAAGAAATTCACTGCAAGGGAAGATTCTCTCAACGTTTCCTTGTTTTAAGCCCGTCGAGTCCCTTGTAATGTTGAAATCGAGAAGCAGTGTTAGCCATTAAACTCACATCAACTCTTTAAATCATAAGAAACTTTCGGCTTGAAAATGAACAACCCAACATTAAAACCCCATCACCCCATATTCGACCACAACCCAACTTACCAACCAACTCTTGAAAACCAAATGTTAGAATATCGACGAGCGTGTTTACTAGCCCTCCAACAGCTTTGTCCCACACCAACAAATCAAAAAGATTTGAGGTACAAGGGATGGATTGATTCGGCCTTAGTCAAAAGAAATAGGATGAGAACTTCGGCTTTTAGCGAAGAAACAGAAAGTGAAAAGAATAAGAATCTAGCAGAAGAGCAACACTAACCTTAGATCAGAGATGAGCCGAATGGGAAAATGAGATTTAGCACAATGGTAAAACGCAAAAACCACTATTCGGCTTTGAAGCAAACCGTAATGAAAACCAAAAGGTGAGGAAGAATGGAGTCAACCACTTGAAGAATAGAAGGAAAGAGGAGTAGGGGTTTCGGCAACTAGCAATAAAACAAGATAGTTCACAATTCGGCTATGGAAGCTGAGTCAAAATGAGAATCAAACAAAGAACAAAAGCCAAAAGGGTAGGTGTAAGAATGATTCGACTTAAGGAGGTAAGAGTGTAGAAGAAGAAAACAAAACGAAAAGAAAAGAGAAAGAAATGGACGAATTGAGAGAGTAGAAGAGTAGGAGAAGATTCGGCCAACAAAATTTGCAAAGAACCAAAATTGACCCGAAAAGCAAAAGAAGAGAAAATGCATAGGCAAACAAAAAGGTTCAGTTTTGCTACCTACACCAAATGCCGAATTTCCCTTGCCAAAACACAACCCTTAGCCGAATTTCTCCTCCCCACTCATCCCACATTCGGCCAACCTCTACCTCTCACCCTCAAATCCCCTGATTCTCTCCTCAACTTGCTCCTCAATCCACTCTCTATCATCCATTCAAATCCCTTGACCAAGTCCTCAACTATCCCGGTAGAATTTGATCCAGACTCAGCTACCTCCCTTTCCTGAGCACAAAAATAAAACCCCCTAAATGCTACTTGTGGGATTCTAACCTCATTCCCCTTGTATGCATGTTGACGCCACCACCACTGTGTCACTTCCTCACTTGTGTTAGCAAAACACCAACATATTCCCTTAAGCCTTGCTTTATACAGTCCTCCCCCCTAAAGTGCCCAAAAACCAAAATTTTACCAAGCCTCAAACTCGACCCCAGGCCCCCTAGGGCCCCTAAACACTCTTAAACAACACATAAAACCAACATAACATGCATTTACATAAATATTATAGACCCCTAAATTTTAGGATGTTACAATATCTAAGACATGGCATTGGTACGATACTGTGTGCTCGAAATTCTCGAGTATCCTTTAGTATTCCAAGTGGTTCAACGGGTATGTCAAAGATGAGAAGGCATGTGAATATGTTATGTGATGGTACAGGTATGTACATAAAACTCAAAGAAAATGAGCTCAGTATATGATGAACAAGTGGTAAGATTGTGATTAAGTTGTGCTTATAAAGCCTAAATGACATTTATGTTGAAACATGTTATGTAGTTCATATGATGAGCTATTAGTATATGACATTTATGTTGATATGTGTTATGTTAATATTAAATGGCATTCATGTTCATATGACATTTCCGAAGTTTAATGACATTTATATTGGTATATGTTATGTTATTCATATGATGAGCTATAGGTAAGAAAGTGATTGAGTAAATTATACTCATGAAGTTTAATGACATTCATGTGGAAATATGCTGTGTTATTTATATGATGTGTTGTTTGTAAGATCGGGATTGAATAAGTTGTGTTTTTGAATTTTTAATGACATTTATGTTAATATTTGTTAACTTATTTGTATGTCAAGTGTATGAATAATGTTATGTATTATTTGCATATAATATTTTGTATTATTTGCATATGAACTTACTAAGCTATATAGCTTACCCCTTTCCTTTCCAATGTCTTATAGGGTTATTGAGCTAGCTCGGGTTGGAGATCGCTGGAGATTCTATCACGCTATCAAGCTATCACTTTGGGTATAAATGAATTCAAGCATTTTAAGTCTATGGCATGTATAAGGACTTAGTCATTTTGTTAAATGTGTCATTGTGATTGTAGCCAATGTTTTGGCTTGTGATTGTCAAAGGTTTGTTTTGCTAGTTGGCCATGTAAGTTGGCTCATATTGGCTAACATGATTCTAAGCCTAAGTATATTCATATATGTGTCAATGTCTATAGTGATATGATTATGGTATGCCTAATGAATGTGGAATTTGTATGTTTGATTTAGGGCTTAATAAATGTAGTGAATATGTTTCGCAAAGATATAAAGTTGATATGTTTTAACCATGAATGTGGAATCTTGCATGAATTGGTGTGGAAAGGTTGAAGTTTTAAGTTTGATAAATAATGGCATGAGGATGACATGTTATTGTCTTGGTTCTGGTTGTTTAGCTGCTTTTAAATGCTTGAAATTGTGTCATGTGATGTTGTATTGATGTGTGCAAGTGAGGGTGGCAAAATGGCTTGGTAAATAGCCTTGTTTTTGTCCACACGGGTAGACATACGGGCATGTGTTTAGGCCGTGTGTGACACACTGTCTGCCCCACGGGCATCTGTTCCGGCCATGTGTCCCCTGCACCTTAATTATTGCAAAATAGAATGTCCAGAATTGAGCACACGGGCGTGTGTCTCAGCCGTGTGTGCTACTCAGCTTAGCACACTGGCGTGTGGCATGGCCGTGTGGCACAAGTCAGAGAGCACCCCTAAATCAAACACGGTCTGAAGCACGGGTGTGTCCCAGGGTCACACAGGCGTGTCCCATGGACCACACAGGTGTGTGAGCCCTACCTTTAGCAAAAAATTTCTAAGTGTTGTAAAATTTTCTAAAGTTCTCGGTTTCGTCCCGAACTACTTCCGATGCATGTTTTAGGCCTCTAGGCTCATATAAGGGACTTTATGATTAAATATGAATGGTTTTAATTTGGACGCAAATTTTTTGACTCGAAATTGTGTGATTATTTGTGATGTAAGTTCGGTAATGCCTCGTTCCCGGTTCCGACGTCGAATACGGGTAAAGGGTGTTTCATATACGCCTTAATCTCAGATCTACCAGACTTGGGGTTTGACACTTCTTGATTGCCCAAAAAAATCTAGGGGAAGGTAAAGAGAATTTCGTGAAGATATTCGTTACTGTTTGACCAGTCATGAAGAGGGCCTAATAAATCCAATTGACTCCCAACTAATCCCGTTACGAAAACCAACTAGAACAGTGCTCGTGTAAACCGGTCGTACTACAACATGGGGTGAATGACATACGGCGTGGTCTTAAAGATAATCAAATCTCTTACAGGTTTATCATACACTTGATAGGCTCTCCATGCCCATCCAATACTCTGGGCGTACTCTTCCTTGGGTATAATATTGCTTTGCTTGAAGATACCATGGAATTAAATCCTTAGACATCGGTAGCAAGTGGATACTTTAACACTAGTATGCGCCAATACTCTGACTTGCCATCAAGCCGACAAGGTGGTGAATTATACTACCATAGTGCCAAATCAGTTTACATACATACCTTACTCACTTTTTGGATCCTCTATTTTTTAGGTATGAAATTAATTCATTCAATTTCTAACAAATCATTAATTGCTATCAACATATCATCAACATAAAGTAGTAAATATATGAACAAATTATCATCTCAATGTTGTAAATAATCACAACTACCATACTTCGTGCAAAACCAATATTTAACATGAAGAACTCGAACTTTTTGTACCACTTTTGAGGAGACTGCTCCAGACCATATAAAGATTTTTGTAGAAGGCAAACATGATCTTCCTTACCTTTAGTTCTGAAGCCTTCTAGTTGCTATATGTAGATGCCTTCCTCGTGCTCACCATGAAGGAAAGTAGTCTTTACATCTAACTACTCTAACTCAAGATTGTTTGATGCAACAAAGGCAAAAAGTGCCTGAATAGATGTATGTTTTATGACTAGAGAAAAAACATCATGAAAAGAAACTCCATCAACTTGATTGTAGCCCTTTGCAACCAATCTTACCTTGTACCTAGTGTCACTAAAACTCGAACCTTCCTTTTTCTAAAACACCCATTTGTAACAAGCTATCCTTTTTTCAATGGGTGATTTTATTAGCCACCAAGTCTTGTTCTTTTGAAGTGATTTCATCTCTTCTTCCATAGCAACGAGCTATTTGCTAGAATTTGAGGCCTGAACTACCTTGGAATAACATGATGGATCGGTTGAATTAATGCTTTCAGCAACACTTAGAGCATATGCCACTAGGTTTCCTGCAGTATTTTTTGTGGTTAGATTTCTCTCCTTTTCCTATTATGGGCCAACTTATAATTCGTTAATTGAGATGGTGGGGGTACCTGTGAGTCAGATGAATTTCGCTATGACATTATGACGTATCGTGTCTCCTCGTTGGGATGTCGTCCATGTTCGTTGTGATGTTGCGATGTCGTGTTTTCTCTCATCGTGACATCACCCACTATTTCTTTCTTAAACTCCACCTTTCTTGAGACACTCTAGTTTGTTGTGTATTTAAATGAAAGTGACCCATTTTTTGAGTGAAACATAGTAGATTCATTAAACAAAACATATCTACTAACAATGGTTTTTTTTGTTTCTGGGAAGCACAACTTGAAACCTTTCATATTGATAGAGAATCCCAAAAATATACACTTCATAGCCCTTGGGTCGAGATTTCCTTAGCTAGCTTTTGCATAAATAAGACAAACCGTAATAGCCCGTTTTTAGTCAAATTAGAATAGTGGTTTTGGGACCACAAATCTGAAGTCAAAATATTTATTTTATTATTACTTCAATGTTTACAGTATGATTGAGTATATTTGTGAAAGTTTCGTGAAGAAATTCTATCGTTTGGTTGGTCAATTTGATAAAAAGGACTAAATTGCGTAAAGTGTCAAACTTGAGTTCTAATAGCTAAAGGTGTTTAATGGCTATAGAACTTTAAAGTGGAGATCCTTAAGAGGTAATTATACCATTAATGAGTTAGTGGACAATTATGAGCTTGGTTTTATGGAAATTATTAAGATTTTTAAAGGTTATATTAGTAAATTAGTTATTAAAGACTAATTAAATGAAATAAAAACAAATATCATCTTTTTAGTCTTCATCTTCAACCGATTCTAGGGCTTGAGAAGCCATTTCATTCCTTTTCATTCGGCCAAGCTCATATGTGCAATTGGTGAGTGATTTTTGTCCCGTTTTTAATGGTTTCTATGTTTTTGTGATCGTTGCTTCGTATTCTAGCTAGCTCGTACCTTAGATTTTGAAACTGTTAAAGAATTATCATGTTGCCATTGTTGAATGCTTGATTAATTTGATGAACTATGATAGATTTGGAAGGTTTAATGTTAGATTCATAACTTTTGTAAAGTTATTTTTGACAAAAATGTCAAAAAGGGATTAAATTGAGAAAATGTGAAATGTGGTGGTTAAAAGTGTGAATAAATGCAAATTATGGGCTGCTAGGGGCATTAGGGTAATTCAGCTAGCATGGGTTAGTCTAGAATTTCATTAATTTGTGATTTTTGTGAAATAAGGACTAAATTGTAAAAATGTGAAAGTTTGGAGGTAAAAGTGTAAACGTGCCCAAATGTGTGTTTTGGATTAAATTGAATAAAGTAGTGATTGAATAAGCTGAATTTGTTATTATATAGATCAAGAATAACGGAATTCAAACCTAGATCGGGGAAAACTAAAGTTACCGTCTAAACGACTCGATTTGTTGTTTTAGCATCCGAGGTAAGTTCGTATGCAATAAGCATTGTTATAATTATGCTTTTTAATGCTTTGATATTGCATAAATTGTATATACGGGACTACATTTATGTTCAACGATAAATCGGCTAATTGTGGCACTTAGTGTGCGATTCGACATAGCTTCGGCTAAATATAGCACTTAGTGTGCGATTTGAGATAGCTTCGGCTATGTACGGCACTTAGCGTGCCAGACATTGAGATTGGCACTTAGTGTGTGAGACATTGAGATGGCACTTAGTGTGCGAAACATTGAGTAAGGCACTTAGTGTGCGGAATTATAATAGCTTCGGCTATGCGATGGCACTTAGTGTGCGAAACATCAAGTATTCGACAGTGTTACGGGAATGTATGAGTTCGTTATGAATTTGTACAGGTATGTACACGTAAGTATCAAGATCAAATAGAAAAGGTTATGACTTTACATATAAGTATATGAATAAGCTTGTAGAAGGTTTGATATTATCATGAATTATACATTACCTTTTTCAAATTGATGATTTGTATTTTATGAATTGTTGAATATATTTAGTGTGCACTTACTAAGCTTTGTAGCTTACTTTGTTTGTATTTCCCATGTTTTATAGTGAATTCAAAGCTAGCTCGGATTCAGGGATTGTCAGAGTCTACGTCACACTATCCAACCATCTACTTGGTACTTTTGAATTGTGTAAATATGGTATAATGGCATGTATAGGCTTGAGTCATTTTGGTTATGTTTTGAAAGTGAATATTGCCATTTGAGATTACTTATAAATGGTTATGTTTTGTTTGTATTTATAGCCATGAGATTTAGCTTAATTTGGCTAGTTTGATTATGTATATATAAGTGTGCTTATGGCCTATATTATGAGGTTTGTAGAATTGGTATTATGCTTGTGAAATGGAACAAAATTATATATGTTTGGAAAATGTTTTTAGATATGAGTTAATGTCATTTTGTGAAGTGTTTAATGTTACTTGAAAATGTTTGATAAATTGATGATGATTGTGATTGAAGTTTAGGCTAAGAAATGTTAGATGAAATGGTAAGAATTATGGTTGATTTGGTTGTTATGGATTGCCTATTTTGCTTTGTTTTTGTGCCATATGTGTAGGTGAAGGTGTGTACCAAATAGGGTGGCAAAATGGCTTGGTAAATGGTGTATTTTTATCCACACGGGCAGAGACACGAGCGTGTGTCTCAGTCGTGTGTGACACACAGTCAAGTTACACGGCCGCGTGTCCCCTGGTGTTGAAATTAAATTAAAGTCAGTATGCTCCACACGATCTCACACACGGGCGTGTGACTGGCCGTGTGGTACAAGTCAGTATACCCCCCTAATTGGCACATGGCCTAGCACACGGGCATGTGACATGGCCGTGTTGCATAAGTCAGTATACCCTACAGTATTAGCACGGCCTAGCACACAGCCTGACACACGGGCATGTGTGGCCACTTCGAAGGGTACACAGGTTAGACACACGGGCGTGTGGTCGGCAGTGTGACCCAAGTCAGTATGTATGCCCTGTTTTCACACGGCCTAAGATAGGGGCGTGTCTACTAGCCGTGTGAGGCACAAGCCGTTCACACGGGCATGTGACCCTTGTTTACATGAAAAATTTCTAAGTGTTCAGAATTTTCGTATCATATCAGTTTAGTCCCGAACCACTTCTAAAGCATGTTTAAGGCCTCGTAGGCCCTTATAAAGGACAATGTGATTGTGTGGAATAATTTATGAGAATAAATGCTTATTGTTGTATAAATGTGTACTATATGTGTTGTGAATGGATCGGTAATACCTCGTAACCCTATTTCGGTGTTGAATACAGGTGATGGGTGTTACACAAACAAAAATTCTAAGGTTAGAATAATTGGGAGGATTATCTGACCATTTCTCATCTGGAACTTTACCATTCAATGCTCAATAGGGGGGTCGGTTTACCAAATAACTTGCCAAGTTTACGGCTTCTGCCAGAACTCCTTCCCTAAACTTGCATTAAAAAGCATACATCGGGCCTTTTTGAGCAAAGTTCTATTCATCCTTTCAACAACTCCATTCTGCTATGGAGAACTTACAACATTGCAATGTCTTTCTATTCCTTCCCGTTTGCAATAATCATTAAACTCTGGTGAAAAGAATTCGAGACCATTTTCCGTTCTTAACCGCTTCATGAACTTTTCAGCCTATTTTTCTAATAGTGTTTTCCTGTAACACCCCTCACCCGTATTCACGATCAGAATACAGTTATGAGGTATTACTAATCAATGCATATCATTTGACATACATAACTCATACATTTATGCATCCATACTCAAATACCATTCAATCATATTCACATTGTCCCTTATAAGGGCCTACGAGGCCTTAAACATGCTTTAGAAGTGGTTCTGGACTAAACCGATAACATATAAAATTCTTGGAAAACTTAGAAATTTTCCAATCATATAAGGGTCACACGCCCGTGTGAACAGGCCGTGTGCCTCACACGGCTAGTAGAAACGCCCGTGTCTTAGGCCATGTGGAAATAGTGCATACATACTAACATGCATCACACGGCCGAGGACATGCCCGTGTGCCAGTCAGTGTGAAAACTAGAGAGTATACTGACTTGGGTCACACGGCCAACCACACGCCTGTGTGTCTAGCCCATGTGCCCTTCGAAATGGCCACACACGCCCGTGTGCTAGGTCGTGTGCCATTTAGGGGGTATACTGACTTATACCACACGGCCAGTCACACGCCCGTGTGTGAGACCGTGTGGAGCATACTAACTTCAATTTAATTTTAACACCAGGGGACACACAACCATGTAGCATGACCGTGTGTCACACACGGCTGAGACACACGCCCGTGTCTCTACCCGTGTGGACAAAAATAGACCATTTGAAAAGCCAATTTGCCACCCTTTTTGCACATACCTACACAAGCTCATATGGTATCATTTTAAGTCACAAATATGCAGCAAAATTTCATCAACCAATACATAATCATACCATATTCATTTCAACCATTTCAATGCTCAATTCCATATCATTTACCTATTCAAATACCAAACAATTTAATTTGCTTTCCTAAGCATAATTCACACGTATAATTCATTTAGCATAACTGATCCAAACATTCATAACTACTTCAATCCCATTCATTCATTATGGTCTATTACCAAACATTAAAAGTAGAACCATATACACATTCATAAACATCATCAAGTTCATCATCTTATGCCAACTCAAATGGCCAAATACATATCCAACAAACATACCAAAATGACACAAGCCTATACATGCCATATACCATATATACATGACTCCAAAAGTACCAAATTAGATGATCCATAGTGCGATGAAGTCTCTAATGATTTCTGGATCCGAGCTAGCTTTGAAGAACTATAAAACATAGAAACAATTAAACGACGTAAGCTTTAAGCTTAGTAAGTTTGTACGTGAACATGAAATAATCTCAACATTCATTAAAAATTCAAAATATATAATATCATAAATATTTAAGCAATCAATTCATGAGCTAACATAAATTTATTCATATCATCATTCACCAGTTCCTAACTTTCATTAGTTCAACATTCAAATAGTTTTTCGTACATACCTGTACCGATACATTTCTATTTCTCATCAATACTTTTATCAAACCACTCCGGTTTACCAATTCTTACGATAAAAATTCATCGATTTTTCAATGCCATAGTCCAAATATGATCTTACACATACATTGCCAAGGCCTCGCCGTGGTCTTTCATTCACATGCCATAACCCTGTTATGGTATTATTATTCGATTGCCATAGCCCCGCCATGGCCTTATTCGGCTACTTGCTTTACTAAATTCGTACATTTCATTTATTTTCTCAACATTTATCAAATAGAATAATTACCATCTCAATTTCATCCATCAACTAAATAGATACACATTTAAGTTCAATTATATGAACTTACCTCATATTCGAAATTAACGGATCGGATCGACTATTCGACAACCTTGCTTTTCCCTCGATCTAAATCTGAATTCTTTCTTTCTTAATCTATATGAATTCAAAATTGACTTATTCAATCATATACTCTTTCAATTTAGTCCAAAACATACATTTTGGCATATTTACACTTTAGCCCCTAAATTTTCACACTTTTAACAATTTAGTCCCTATTTCACAAATACACAAAATTCACATAATTTCATTATACTCTAGCTTAGTCGAATTACCTATAGGTCCCTAGCAACCCATATCTTTCATTTATTTCACATTTCAACCCCTTAATTTATATATTTCACAATTTAATCCCTTTTTTACATTTTGTCAAAAATCACTTTACAAAACATGTAAAACTATCATCAAGCTTTCATATTCTATCATCAATCATAAAATTACTCAAGTATTCAACAATGGAAACTCTCAAAATCTTTAACAATTTCAAAATCTAAGGTACGGGCTAGCTAGATTTCAAAGCAACGATCACAAAAATATGGAAATCATCAAAAACCGAGCTCAAACCGTACCTTAATCAAGCTTAATGTGTGTCGAACCCTAAATGAGCAAGATGGCTTCTTTTTCTTCTTCAATGTTCGGCCAACATGAGAAAGATGAACTCAAACTTGTTTTTGTTTCATTTAACACATTATAATTATGCTAATTACCATTATAACCTTAATGAATAAACATTAAAAACATATAATTGTTGTCCATAATAGTCCACTATCATTTAAATTGGTCTAATTACCATTTAAGGCCATCATATTTAAAAGCCAAGGCCAATTGACACCTTTAACTAATAGCATGCAACTTTTGTATTTTACGCGATTCAGTCCTTTTTCTCAAATCGAGCAATAAACGATAAAATTACTTCACAAAAATTTCACACATTCATAATTTCATGCTATAAACACATAAAATAATATAAAAATAATTTTTTTGATATCGAATTTGTGGTTCCAAAATCACTATTCTGATTTAGCTAAAACCGGGCTGTTACATTTCCACTGCTTGAAGATCCCAAAGGCTTCGTTCTTCTATTTCAAAAAATAAACCCTAACCTTTCTAGAGTGGTCATAAATAAAAGTTAGAAAATATTTATTATCTCCTTTTGAGATGTTAGAAGTTGGACCCCATAAATTAGAATGGATATAGTAGAGAGTTCCTTTTGTTTTGTGCACTGTCGAATCAAAACTTACTCATGTTTGCTTCCCGTAAGTGCAGTGCTCACAAAAACCTAACTTTCCAACTTTTGTAACGCCCCGAATTTGGGCCTAAAAGGAATGGGGCCTTGAGTATGGGATCAGCTAGACTGCACATAAATATTTATGTGTGCAAGAAAATGACACAAATTGCTTGTTTACTTTAGTGGCTAAGTGATTTAGGAATAGTTAGGAGTGTTGGAGAAGTCCTGGGTTCAAACCTGGGCTTTAGCAAAATTTTTGCTTTTTGCTCTTAAGTGAATCTTGGTCTTAGCTTGAAGGCTTTATAAATATTTTTGGTGAAATTATGACACAAGAAGAGCTTGTGGTCCAGTGGTAAGTGGCGTGTTCAAGGTTGCAAAGGAGTTCAAGTTCGAGTCTCATGATGCTCAAGGGAGTATTTATTTTATTTCCTTGCAGCATGAGAAGTGGAGTTAGACTGAAACTCTATCAGGTGAAGTTTGAATTGGTCTTGGAGGGTTTTGTGGAGCAAATCAAGGAGGAGATTGGGAAGAAAATCCAGGAAATTCGAAAATGGGAGGTTGGTAGGGTGTTGTGGTTGATTGGGACTCTACGGCTTAGTGAAATTTGGCTAAGGGGAACTGAGGGAGCATTTTCGGCACTAGAAGGAGGGTGCCGAATGGTCTTTGGGATTTTTTTCTACCATTCAGGGTTCCGTTCGGGTTTGCGTTTTAGCTATTGAAGTGACCAAAATTTCCACTACTTTCCTCCTTCCTACAATTACCGAATAGGTAACCTTCTTTTTGGTTTCTTTTTCTTTCTTTACTTTGCCGAAATCCATTTCCTCTTTCACTCTTGGTTCTGCTTCTTCTTTTCCTTCTGAATCCTTCTCCTCTCGGCCTCCCTTCTAAACTGAACCTACTCACCATCTTCTTCTTCTCTACTTTCTACTCACTTCCAATCATAGTCGAATTCTTCATAAGGCTTTTTGTGTACGTTTAGTTTATCATCTTTTCCTATTGTGCTTGGTCAAATATACCTAAACTATTCGAACCGATTCCATCATCATCAATTTTGGTAAGTCTTCCAACTTTTTCCAAGTGAGTTATTCATTAGCACTGTGTTTCCAAGCCACGTTTATTTTGTTCTTAGGGTTCTAAAATCTCTAGAAGAAAAATGGAGGTTTCTGATAATATGTTGCATAAAGAGATATCAATGGTGACGAGTAGTAGCCATTCTGAGGGAGGATCAGGAATGGTGCCAGTTGAGAATGGGCACATAGCCCCTACCCCCAAATTTAAGCAGCGTAAAGTTTCAGCTATTCGAGATTTTTCACCGGGGTGCGACGGGGTGGCTGCACCAATCTCTAGATCAAGTGAGCAAACCATAACCGACTAATCTAGTTAAGGGAGAGGCAATCTGTTGGACAAGTATTTTCGGTAGAGGTTGTTTTTATAAGTTGATTAAGATTCCATTAACCCGATTGATAAGTGATTAATGGATTGCCTTGATTGACTGTAGGTTGGAGTTCTCGTGGGTCATTCACACATTTCGCAATCATGTGTGTATCTGTACACCGTAAATCATTACTATCGTAAAGCCGAAAGAGTGTGTGTAACCGTACCCTGTAAAGGGTATTAGGCATAAAAGCTAGTAAAGTGTGTAATCGCACTATCTCTGCTGTGAATCGGTAAAAGCCGAAAAGTCGAAAAGCCGAAACTTCGACATTCGAGGCCTCATATGCGTGCGATCGCTCGTGAGGTAAATCGAGCCCACAAATCATGGGTGATAGATTGTAGAGGCCACTACGAGGGTTCTCGTGATCTTGGGCCTCGTTTGGCTAAAATGAGTCTTGTGGGCCCAATGGGCTTGTGGGCCCCACACGGATAAAATCCACGTAAGTGGTAAATACTGGATTGGGTTATGTAGTTCGCATAGCCGTGACTAAATTTGGGCTAAGTGGGCCACACGAGCGTGTAGGCCCACTTGGGCCGAATATTGGGTTTTGAGCCCATTTACACCGTAATGACTGTGATGCCCCTATAGGGTAAAATGACCATAATGCCCCTGTAGGGTAAAATGATCGTAATGCCCCTGTTAAGGTAAAATGACCGTAATGCCCTTGTAGGGTAAAATGACCGTAATGCCCTTGTAGGGTAAAATGACCGTAATACCCCTGTAGGGTAAAAGGACCGTAATACTCCCATAGGGTAAAATGATCGTAATGTCCCTGTAGGGTAAAATAACCGTAATGCCCTTGTAGGGTAAATTGACCATAATACCCCCATATGGTAAAATTACCTAATGTCCCTATAAGGTAAAATGACTGTAATGCCCTTGGAGGGTAAATGACTATTTTGCCCATCGAGGGTGAATGACTGATTTGTGCTACGATTTGACTGATTTGACTGTGATTGTATGACTATGATTTGATTGACGTAACTGTGAATGATATGAATAATTTTGAGCATGGCATACTACATACACGACATACTGTATGGGGTTGGGATCTTGTATTGGAGGAAGTGATTAATATGTGAGGGTCGCACGGGTCACATGAGACGACTGTGTACCCACCGATGGCTTTAAGCCGATTATGTGATTGGCAGCTCTACTGCAATATTGGTTAGTGCCGCAACCGGTGCTACATAAGGATGTAGGGATGGGTGGGTCGATTTAATCCCCATAAGAGTGTAGGGTTGGACAGGAGATGGAGTGCAGGGTTGGTTTCGGTATTTATGCATTGCATATACTAATTCTGATTTTGAGATGGGCTTAGGCAGATACATGTGATATGTGTCTTTTGATATGAGCTCAGGCCCAACCGAGACTGATAGAGGCTAAGGCCCAATTGCCACCGTTACTGTAATGGGTTAAGGCCGACACTGTACTGTTATAGTTAAAGGGCTCAGGCCCAGACTAATTCTATTTCTATATACTGACTGTTTCTTTAATAAGGGGATTATACACTGAGTTTTCATAAACTCACCCCGTTTTTAACCTTTCAGGTAATCCCCAGCATTAGACAGTTCGGAGCTACGAGGGACTCGGAGAGGGCCACACAACAGCACAAATTTTATTCTGTTTAGCTCATTTACTTAATGTAACATCCTAGATTAGGGGTTATGCGTTCGTGCGTAATTCATGAGATAGTGGGCTCATTGGGTGTTGGATGTGATCTGAGGAGTTTTAGAAACCCTAAGATGTAAGGAAATGTATGGAAATGTAAGGAAATGATTTAGGAATGATTCAAAAGAGGAAAGTGAACATTTCTGGAAACTTAGAAATGTAAGGAAAGGTTAAGTTTAAAGGAGGCAAACGAAAATTTTTGGAAACTTGGAAATGTAAAGAAATGTCGAGTTTTAAGGTTTAAAAGAGGAAATTAAGGCAAGGTGGCCTTAAAAAGAAAAAGTTTGTGAAATTTGACACACAAACAGGCTTGGAAAAGTGGCCTGAAGATGCCACTTAGGGCCTGTGGAAATGGCGCCACATGCAAGGGTGTTGGGCCTGAGTTCGAGTCACATGGGAAGCAAATAAAAGAAATTTTATTCTGCTTCCAGAAGAAGTGAGGTGGACGGCACATGGCTATAAATTAGGAGCTTTTATTCTTTTATTTTTAGGAGATAAAGGGTGGATAAATAAGGGATAAATAATGGATTTATTTTAGATTATTTTCAAGAGATAAATGATGGATAATTATTGTTATTTTTATTAGGAGATAAGAGATAAATATTGGATTAAGTTTTGTTGATAATTAAAGTGATAAATCAAGGGATAAAGTTATCAAAATAGAAGAGTGGTGGCCAAGTAAGGGACTCTAGCCTAGTAAATTCGGCTATAAAAGGAAAGGAGAGGCAATTCTGCATTATTTTCTGTTCTTTGAAAGCCTCTGCCGAATTCTCTTCACCAAATCCTCTTCTTCTTTTATTTTTGCCAAGCCGAAATACCTTGTGTTCTAGCCGAATCCTCCATCTTTATTCTTCCTTCTCTTTTCTTTCTAATCCCTCCAAAAGTCGAAAGTTGTGAGAGCATCATTTAGCCATAGCCGAATCTCTGAAGGTTGAAGTGAAGGTGCAATCGATTTCTTCAAATAAGGGTAAGATCCAAGTTTGGTTTCCATTCTTTTCTTTTAGATTAGCCGAGAGATAATCTAACCCCATACATATTTTGGTTGCCGAATATGGAAGGATCTTTTGGGATTTACTAAGTGTAGACTACAAGGAAGGAGAAGTTCTTTTCCCGAAGGTACACCATAAGCTGCGTGTTCCCTAGTTATTCGGTGAGTTTCGGGATTTAAAGATTTAAGGTAAGTAACTATGAATATTCGGCCAAGGCCTATTTTGGTAGTTAGATCTATTATTATTATGTGTTTTAAGCCGAAAACTAACAGATTCAAGGGATCTAGTGATTAGCCGATTTCAAAGGGGAAGAATACAAGTTTTCGGGATTTGACTATAGTCAATTAGGCAACAAGGTAGATTTTAAGAATACAAATCCTACTAGGATTTGGTTTTATAGCCGAATAGGCTTTATGCTAACATATTAAGGTTACCAAATGTAGGAATTGAGATCTAAAGCAATAGATCAGTTTTTCGGGATTTCAAGGAATTCGTTAAGCAAATCAGGTGTGTACCCCACACTACTTTATAATATGTATTATGGCTATGTTTATTAAAACATGTGTTAATAAGAATATGAAAGTGGCTAAGGTACCATGTTATGGTACTAAGTACTCAGGTACGTTACCTACTCCTACTAGAATTATGAAATATGTTAATTATAACATGAGAATAAGAATAAGAATGTGAACTCTGGCATATCCATGCATATTGTTATTATATGGGGCATATGGGTTTGTTTAAAAGGGGAAGTGAATGTGGTGACCTAAGACCACGAACACGGTGACCTAAGACCGTGATATCTGAAAAGTGGTGACCTAAGACCACAGTAATCTGAAAGTGGTGACCTAAGACCACAGTATGCGGTGACCTAAGACCGCAAATTTGGAGTGTAGCGGAATGAGGGTCGACTTAGTAGTCCCTACGGTGTGACTGGCAGGTACGGGGGTGTGTAGCGGATGGACAAATAGGTTTGGGTTTGGGAATGCATCATTAAATGTATTCTATGATTTGAATGTGTATCATATGTATGCCTGATTCTATTATGACTTAGTGTTGTGTACACATTGAGTCTGTTGACTCACCCCGTTGTGGGACTATTTTCAGGTGACGATCAGTAATGGACCGGGCTCGGCAGAAGCTTAGGGATGGCCATGCACAACAAGGAATTTAATTAATTTGGATTTTTATTTTATTTTAAGTACTTTAAGTTTATTTTGGGAATTATTTGATGTAATAAGGCCATAAGGCCATAGTTGAATTTCTTTATTTCTTTTTACTTTTTATTATGTTTACAAATTATTATTTAAGGGTCAAGTAAATTTATTTTAAAAAAAAATAAACTCCAAGTGTTTTGTCATCTTAAATAAAAAGGGAGTTTTAAGATAATATTAATTCATTTTCAATTCAAGCCCAACCCAAAAACAAACTTTCTTTCAAAACGCACAAGTTTTCCTAAGGAACAAAAGAAATTTGAATTGGTTTACTTGAGGAACATACCAAATCTGGTCAAAGCTCGTGGGCCGGGTTTGGGGTGTTTCACTTAAGAATGAGCTTGTTGGTTCGGATTGTAATAAGGCCTTTATAATTTCTGGATTTTAAATTTGGGATTTGATTTGATTGTGATTTATATCTGCTAGAAGTAGAACAAGGTTTTCCAAAACAATAACTATTTTCTAACACTACGTTTCTGCAATTCAATTTTTAAATATCACGTTTTCGTAAACCATTTGTTTTAAATTAAGCTTCCGCAATAAATAAGGTTTTAAAGGGAATAACATTTTAAAAGGGAATAACTTTTTAATAAACCACGGTTAAAAATAAACAAACGCAAACTGAGGTTTTATACAAGTTTTAAATTTCAAGAAGGGTTTTCAAAGAAAACATGGTTTTCAAAAAACACTTCAATGTGACACGCCAGATTTGGCCATAACGTCTAAGCTAGGTCTGGGGTGTTACAACTTCAGTGTCTTTTAGAAAACCTATTTTACACAATGTTATAATACCTTTCTCGCTCATATGACCAAGTCGCACTGTCAAAGTTTGGTTGAATCGGAATCTATGGAAAAAGAATCACGTCGCATCATTGTGATGTCATGGTAGTCCTCATCATGACGTGGCAACAATTTTGACTCTTCTTCGATAATTGCTACCGCACCAGTTACCTTTAACCCTTACAGAATGTACAAGCTGCCCTTTTTTTGTCCTCCCATCACAACGAGAGCTCCACGAGAAACCTTTAAGTCGTTTGACTCAGTAATAATCCTACAACCGTTAGAGTCTAAAATTCCAAATAAGATGAGATTTTTCTTTAAATCGAGTACATACTTGACATTTGAAAGTGTCTGAATAATTTTGGCGTGCATCCTAATTTGTATTGTTCCTATTCCGGTTATCTTACATGGAGAATTATTCCCCATCAGCACAACTCCACCTTCAACTAAATTGTACGTGGAGAACCAGTCATTATTGGGACACATGTGATAGGAGCACCCTAAATCTAGAATTCATTCGGACATAAGCTTGGACTTTTCACTCGTCAACACCAATATTAAATCATCACCTCTACCATTGACTACACTAGCATCAGCAACTTCAGCTTTTTGCTTACCTTTCTTGTCATTTTCAGCATCCATTTTATTCTGATTATGAAGTTTCTAACATTCTACCTTAATGTAACCCATATTCTTGCAATAGCCAGATTGTTTGTCTCGGTTTCTGGATTTTGATCTTGGCTTAGACTTGCTTCAATCTGACTCTCTAGATTATTGTTTGCCTTCTTCCACAAGGACCGAGACTTGCCCGTGTGACTTCTTATTTAGGCCTAACTTGTTATTGATTTTATCTTTGCTCAGTAGATTTCCTTTCATGTCCTCGAATGAGAGATTATCTCTTCCATAAATCAAAGTTTCCCTGAAAGTTTTGTAAAAAGAGAGCAAAGAACATAACAACAACATAGCCTACTCCTCATCGTTAAAATCTACTTCAAGATTCATTAGGTCATTTAGAAGGGTAACAAACTCACTGATATGAGCCCTAATTGTAACAGCCTAATTTCGGTGAAATTAGAATAGTGGTTTCAAGACCACAAATTTGAGTCGAAAATAAAATTTATTTTTATTTTATTATATGGTCCGTAATATGATAGAAATGTCATGTGAAATTTTTTAAAAGAAAATTTTATCGATTATGTGCTTAATTACGAGAAGGACCAAATCGCATAAAATGCAAAAGTTGAATTCTTGTAGCTATAAGGATTAAATAGCTATGGAATTCAAAACTTGAGGTCCTTTTATGGTAATTAGACCATTAATAAAAAGTATGTAGATATTTTGGTGACTCATCCATGTAAATTTGGAAAAAGGACAAGAACTAAATTGGGAAGTGAAAATATTTAATTAATTAAAAGATGATAAAAAAATAAATATCGTCTTACTTTATCATCTTCTTCCCCCAAAAATACATGGAAACCCTAGGAGAGAGAGAAAAAACTTTCATGGCCAAACTGGGTAAGTTTTCTTGTCCCGTTTTTTGTAATTTTGATATTTTTGAAACCAGGATAGCTTAATCTATCTATTTGGGGGATCAATTTGTAAAGTTATCAAAGTATGGAAAATGGGTCACGGATGTATATGCTGAAAATTAGAAATTTATGGTAAAAATGAAAGGTTGATGATAGATAAACAACTTTTATAAAGTGATTTTTTATGAAAACATGATTTAGGGACTAAAATGTAAAGTTGTGAAATTTGATGAAAAATTTTGAATTTTTATGAATACATGTGCTGTAAATTTTATGATGGAATTTTGGTTAGGCTTGGAATAAGGAGTAAATTGCACAAATTTCATTTTTCGAGCCTAGGGACGAAATTGGAATTTATGGAAATGTTAGGGGCAATGGTAATTTTGCCTCAGATGTAAATTGAGTCCACATGAATATGAAATGTGATAAATTGATGTTAAATTTACTTATATAGATCCGGGTAGACCAAATTCAGAGTTAGAATGAGGGAAAGAGGAAAATGTCGGATTAGTAGATTTATGTACACGAATATTTGTCGAGGTAAGTTCGTGTAACTAAATTGTATATATTTTTATGCTTGAATTAAATGTTGTGTTTGTGAATTGTATAAATGCCATGAATATGTGAAATGATCACATATTCGTTAAAGCCCAATAAATGAAATATGCCCGATCAACAATAATGCCCGATAAATGATAAATGATAAAAATGTTAATTTTATGCTTGAGTGAATGTGAACATTTGAATTGCATAAATGCATAAATATATGAGATTGATCACATGCCTGATAATGCTTGAAAAATGTTAAAACCCGTTTGAATAAATGAAAAATCGATGGATATGTGATTTCCGAAAGGAATGAGGTCCTGCATCTGTTGCGAACTAGTAATTCTGAAATAAGTTATCTCAAGCAAATGTTATAGATTGGATTTAGCCCAGACGGGTAATCCAGATCAAACTCTTAAAACATATGCCATAACAAGGATTTAGCCTGGACTGGTAATCCTGTTGTGTACATGTGTGGCGAGAGTGTACTCTTTGAAATAGTACCTTATGAATTGACGGATTCTGTTTTGTGCACCTCGGGTGTACCACCTGTGTATCCATCGATATTCCGAATAAATTCAACGGGTAAAAATCTTGACATGAAATGACATGAATAAGAAATGATTTATTACATGTAATTGTCTCAAATCCATGAAAATGATGCTACATGACAATTGACATATGAAAACATGAGATAATGATATTTTTACGTGGGATTCATTTGATGAATATGTTCATCCTTTGTTATAGACTTGTACACTTTGAGTGTACTACTACTCGTGTGACATTAATATTTCGAGTAAAATCTGTAAAGTTTTGATATGAAATAATCTGAACTCGAGATGTATTATATGAAAATATACTTGAGATATAGCAATGTGATTTATACATGTTGTGGAAAGCATATGTGCATGGAAACTTGATTGTTATTGAGCCAATACATGTTTTTGATGTTATTATGGAATATATGACTAACAAGGGCGATGAGGATATATGTAGGGCTTGAGGTCAAATTGAATGAATGTGCCTTACATAGTTACCTCAAAATAGAATGAATGGTAAGCTAAGTACCATGTTATACGAACTTACTAAGCATGTAATGCTTACTTAGTTTTATTTCCACGTTTTAGAGTAAATCGGAAGCTCGTTGGATTGAAAGCTCGGCGGAGATCACTCACACTATCCATTGGCCTATTTCAGTGCATATGGTAAATCAATTATGGTTATAATAGCACCTATAGGTTATATTGGCCATATTGGCATGCAAATGTATAGGACAACTTGGCCTTTAGGTGGCTTGAAAATGATGCTTGTAATCTAGCCATTGGAATGTCTAATAATGGTTGTTTTGATATACTTGTAATGTCATGCTATAGTAGTTATATATATATATATATATATATATATATATATATGTTAAGTAGTCGATCAAATCATGTTTAACACATGGATTGAACCAAGGTAAGATAGTAAACATGTATGCATGCAATGATATGCCATGTTGAATGATGGAAATTGCTTAATTTTAATGCTTAAAATGGTTGGTATTGGATGTGTGTTTCAAATAAAGGTCATGGGTGTGATTTTGGGTAAGAAATGAAGCTAGAAATGGCTTTATTTTGTCCACACAGGCAGACACACGGGCGCGTGTCTGGGTCGTGTGTGACATATGGCCGGGTACATGGACGTGTAGTTAGGTCGTGTGTCCCCTGCACCTTAAATTTGAGAAACAGAATGCTCAGAGTTGAGCACACGGGCAGAGACATGAGCGTGTGTCTCAGCCGAGTGGGAAACACGGCCTTGAACACGGGAGTGTGTCTTGGCCGTGTGAAACCTACACCTAATTTCGAAAAAAATTAATTAACCACACTGCCTAGCACATGGGCGTGTGGCATGGCCGTGTGCACAAGTTAGAGAGTTACACGGGTCGAACACGGCCTGTAGCACGGGAATGTCCTAGGGTCACATGGGCATGTCCCTCGGACCACAAGGGCGTGTGAGCCCTGCACCTTGGAAAAATTTTGAAATTTCGCGAACAATTCTTAGAGTTTCTGATTTAGTCCCGTCTCGATTCTAATGCTCATATTAGGCCTTGAAGTTCCATTTAAGGGACGTTATGAATAATCTCAGAAAATAAACAGTGATTGACATGATTTATCTGAAAATGTTCTGAAAGTTTCGGTAATACTCCGTAACTCTGTTTCGACGACGGATATAGGTTTGGGGTGTTACATCTAATGGACTCACCTTCGGTCATTCTAAATGTGTATAAATGTTGTTTTAGAACTAGCCTGTTGGCTAGAGATTTTGTCATATATAAGGCTTTCAATTTCCTCTATAGTGCGAATGTTGTTTTCTCAATCAGAACCTCCTATAACACATTAGTTATGAGGTATAGTTGAATTGAAAATAAAGCTTTTTCATCAAGCTTTTCCCATTCTAAATAATCTATATTAGCGGGCTTCTTCTCTATAACGACTTTTTTCATACCATTTTGAACTAGAATTACATTCATCCGAACTTGCCACATATTGAAATTTGCGATTCTATTGAACTTCTCAATGTTAAACATTATTGTTACCATCTCTAAACAGGTTGAATGCAAAAATTGAACCAAGCTATGATACCAGTTTGTTGGAGATAAACTTGTGTATGTAACGAACAAGAATAATAACAAAGAAATTGAAAAGATCAAACACACAAATTTTACGTGGAAAACTCCTCAAAAGAGGATAAAAAACCACAGGAAAAAGGATATTTCACTAATATAAAATAAGTGTAAATATGGAGAGAATCAAAGAAAGGAAAAACTCGAAACCCTAAAATAAAAAACCCTTCAAACTAAAAAAACATAGAATTCTCTCAATCTGTATATTTTCTATTATATAAACCTAGGGTAACTAAGGCCTATTTATAGGTTGAAATTGCAGCTTTTATGACTAGAATATCCCTAGGTTAATAATAGTTTAAGTGGGAAATTAAAACAGTGTTTAATTGAGACAAAAAAATCGAGAAACTTGAAGAACATGCTGTGACGTGACTTGCATCATCAAGATGAAGAATGATCACATCGTCGAGATGAAGATTATCTTCTCATCGTGATATCCGTTGCTCGTCATGACATCGAGTTTTATCTCATCAGGACGTCACTTACTATTTTATCTAAAATGCGAGGCATACTCCATAACTAGTATATGTAGTTGGATATATATTACTTTATTTATACTTTTTATTTAGTGTTTAAGTTGCTTTATTGTGTAGGTTTTTGGTGATGTGGAAAAGCTTTCACAGGTTTTTGGTGATGTGGAAAAGCTTTCACTTTGGACATTTTAACAAAAAGAGGGAGTATGGTTAATTGCTACTCTGCTATTAAACCAATTTTGGTTTCTGTGTTTCTTTCTTATTGATAATGATTGTTGTTGAGACTATATTATTCTGTAACATGCTACTAAACATATTTTCATTTGTGTTGCTTGATGATTGGATGATGTAACACTTTAGGAGAGTTTATTTGATTTTGCTTATTTAAGCTCATTTAATGAATTGATGTGATTATCTAGTTTCCTTTGTTATTTGATGTATGCATGATGAGGGGTTTTGTCAAAAGTGCCAATCAGTAATATTTTTAATGCAAAAATATTGTTGTGCTAAATGTTATAAAGCATGTTGAAAAAACACATAACATTATTAGTGATAGAATTTGAGTTGAAAATTTTGACTTCTAATCATCCTTGTTACTTATACTTATTTCATGATTTAGTTGCAACAAATATAATGATTTTATTTATAATGGGAAACTAGATTATAGTATGCCTTTCATTAGTGATATATGATATTTTTCCATTTATGGATAAATATAGTTTACTTGTAGTGAGATTCCTAAATTAAACGGATTATAATGTTGCTATCTTTATTTTGAAGATTTGGTAGATTATCTTGTTGAGTGTAACTATAATCTTCCGTGAACGATACATACTTGAGAGCATCAAATGTACTTTATAGGTATTGTTTTTCTTGATGCAATTACGTGTCTACTTTCTTATTCTAAGAAGCATTTCCTGCCTTTAATAGAAAGGCATTTGCGAGAAAGTTCCCGTGAGAGTCTACTTAGAAGTGTACATACTCAAGATTGATACTTAAGAGTGTACAAACAAGAGGAATCAAACTTGATATTTTTTGGACGCCTTGCTAATGTAGGTGTGTGCACCAAACTGCTTGAACAATTCTAATGCATTTCAAATTATGGTTTCTACTTGCCTTGTTTTTCTTGCACGCATTTTTATGACAAGATTTAATTGCACTAACCATCCTCAAATTGTGACCTTTAATCTAAATTGGTCCTCAAACTTCAAATCATTTTAATTATATCCCCAAACTATCAAGTTTATGTCAATTAGGTCCTTCTATTACTAAAATTGTTAATTGACATATCAAATCTTATTTGACATAATTTAAAATAGAAAATTTAAGAAAAAAAATAATATTATAAAAATAGATGTTTTAAAAATATTATTTTTAAAGTTTTCAAAGCTTTTACAAAAGGTGTATCATTTACTCTTTCTTTCCCTCTTTTTTTAGTTTTACTTTATTTTTATTTTTATTTTTACTTTTAAAAATTATGCGACAATGTTTTATTTTTAAAATTTTTCATTTTAAATCTAGCCACAAAAAATGCAACATGTTATTTAACAATTTAATAACAAAGTGACCTAATTGATATAATATTAATATAATATGTTGGATATTTTATTCTAATTTATTTTTTTATAGTCAATGGCGAAGCCAAGGTGGTCAGGCAGGGGCCCCGGCCCCCTTTGAAATAGAAAATTTTCTATTTAGACCCTTTATAATTTATAAAATTTTAAATTAGTAATAATAAAATTGTACTTTGGCCTCCCAAAATAATAAAAATTTGATTTAATCCTTTAAAAATTATAAAGATATAATCTATTAAAATAGTGAAATTACATTTTTACTATCATAAAAATATAAAATTTAATTTCGACCCCCTCAAACATATTTTTCTAACTCCGCCACTGTTTATAGTCATGGTTCCATGTTTTAATGATGACATGGCATTTGTAAATGTATAACTTAGAAGGGAAATCAACTTTGATTAGAAGCCAAACTTGGATTCCTGTTTCTTCAAGCGACTAAGTGTTTCCCCTGCAAGTCACATCACACTTTGTGCAGGGTCTACTCAATAAATCGAATTTAATTTTATTTATATTTCTAATTGGTTTAAATTACTGTTCACATAATAAAATGTTTTTATTTAAATTTAATTGTGAAGCATATAAATTTTGTTTCTTAAAATAAATTTTAAATAATAAAATTGGGTTTCCATTTCAACCTAAGTCAAACAAAATAAACCTCCATTTAAGCTAATGTTTTGTTTTGGGAGCATCTAAAATAAGAGGATGTTAACAAATAATGTGTTTGTGTCTGCATAAAGAAAAAAATACATATGAAGATCAGAAATTATGGACGAAACTACGCATAAACAAGCAAAAGCACGTAAGCTGTGTAAAAAAGGAAGCTTCTGAATGAAAATAGAACGGCGAATTTGGATAATACAATTCACATGAAACATCAAATCCAGATAGTACAAAAGCTAACCTTTTCTTTATTACCTGCAAACTCATTATCTAATTAATTAATATTTTATTGTAATAAAAATATAATTGAATAATAAATAACTTTAGAAATTATCAAAGGCTGTCCAAAAATTTAACCAATATTTAATTTATCAAAAATTAAGAATTTTACTTTAAAATAGATTCAATTTTTTTAATAAAATATTTTTCATACCAATAAGTGATTGAGTGTAATGATAAGACATATTGCACTCCTTTGAGGAGAACATAGATTGAAACATTAGAAATAATATTATTGGAATGGGCAATCCCAAACCCTAAACATATACCGTAAATCGAACATAAAGAACTCCTAATAAAATATTTTTCATAATAATTATAAATTTTAATTAAATATTTTAGTTTTTAACTCTAATTTAGTATTGTTTCTCAAAAATATTTTGGGGCCAAAAAATACTTCTGAGCAAAATTAAAATTTTCTGCTTCTGTTTTTGGCTAAAAAAGTATTTTTGTAAATCATTTTTTGTCTCAAAAGCATTTTGTTTAGCAATATTTTTATCTCAAAAATGTTTTTTTGCCTCAAAAGTACTTCTTAGAAGAAATGTTAAACTAGCCCTTACACTTGAAGTAATTAACAATATAGTAATTTAAATAGAAAAAATAATAGAAAAAAAGTAGTCAATATCTAATGTAATAAAAATAAGTAATTAAGGAAGTTTACTTTAAGGGTAAACTACACCGTAATTTGCTCTAAATAGAGTCATTACTATTTTGGTCACTTTAAGTTTTTTCATTAATTTCGTCACCCAAAAAAGAAATTGAATAAAGTGATTACTCTACTATTAAATGATAATTGAAGACTAACAATGTATTTGTAAAAATAAAATTTGAGTGATCAAAATAAGAACAATCTCTATTTAATTAGAGTGACTAACGTGTAGTTTACCTTAATTTTAGAGTGACTAACTTGAAAATGCACCGTTAGACTTTCGTTACCAGTTAATGGCAAAGTAATTAATTTGATCAATTTCTTTTTTTTTTTTTTGGGTGACCAAATAAACAAAAAATATTTTGCAGTAACCAAAATATGAATAACCCGATTTAAAGTTACCCTAACTTTAATAAGCACTTAAATGTTAATGGTAATTAAAATAATTAATATTTTATTTTAATAAAAGAATAGAATTTAGCAACTGATTTTAAAAATTACCAAAGGAAAAATTTAGCCAATATTTAATTTAACATAAATTAAATTATTTTTTTAAAAATAACAAATTAATCAATATTAAATCTAATAAAAAATATTCAAATAAAGAAATTTTGTTTAAGAATCAATTAAGCAACTTAAATTCAATAAAGATTTTAATATTAATGACAATAAAAGTAAAATAACTAATATTTCATTTCAAAAAAAAAATATAATAGTTGATTAAAAATTATCAAGGACATATATGTTTTCAAAGATATATAAGTAATTGATTTTCATTTTAAAAATTGCTAAAATTTTAAATTTTGACCTATTTGGCAATTTTAAATTTTAACCAAGCCATTCTTCAATTCCATCGGGCACTAAATCAGGTGTCTCTATTGATTAGAGAAGAAGTTAGGAAAGGTTCTAGAACAAATTCATGTTAAAGGTGGAGATAATGAAAAAAAAAAAGGAGACGCATTTATAAATTAACTTTAGAAATTTTAAATGTCAAATATAACAATAAAGAAAGGAGAATAGTATAGAGTGTGGTAAGGTATACATCAACAAAGGAGTAGATGTTAATGATTCGCATGGAGATAGATGTCAAGAAACCATAATAAGTGAAATGACCAATAAAGATGAAGAAGAGCTTAGCACATCAATATTAGACTGTAATAATTCATAGGCTACTTTACTTAAATAGCCCAAATTGTTTAATGGTCAATGCAACCGGTGAGATTATGAGTGAACCTTTGGAGAATGAAAATACATATAATTGCTCGAAAATTAGGATGGGTTGGCTTTATGAAGAATTGAAGAGAAATAAGGGTTCATAATTAAAACCAAGAAAACTAAATATTATTGAATAGATAGAGGATCCACTTTGATCAAAAGTGATTGTAAAAAACATAAAGGAAAAAAAAAAAGAGTAAATGAAGGAGAGAGTTGTAATCACCAATTAACAAAAATGAACATGCATGAATGAGTCTCTCATTGATTTTGATATTCAAACCTTAGATGAATTTTGTGCAACAGCATAAAGGAGTGGAGGGTTGATTAGTACATCAAGATTGAATATGATAATTCATAGGTTTTTTTTTTTCAATTTACGTGCCCATACCCGTGCCCAAATTCCTTAAGGGTTAATGCAACCAATGAAGTTATAATCAAACCCTTGAAGAATGAAAATAGATATAATGACCTTAAAATTAATGGGGAAAAGATGAGCTGACTCATTGAAGAATCAAAGAGGATAAGGGTCCATAATTAAATGCAAAGTGGAACTCTTGGAGAGATCGATAGTACACTTTGGTCAAAATTAACTATTAGAAACTTGAGAAAAAAGGAAAGAAAAGAACAGATGGAGGAGAGATTTACAACCACCTATAACCAGAAGTGAGAAATACACGAATGAGTTCCTTTATTAATTTCGATATTCAAACCATAAAAGAATTTTGTGAAAAAATGTAAGAGTCATGGTGGATGGATTAATACACCAACATTGTACCATAATAATTCATGGTCTTCTTTAATTTACGCGGCCTAAATTCTTTGAGGACCAATGCAATTAATGGGGTTATGATTGAACCTTGGAGAATGAAAATAGATATAATGGTTTTGGAATTAATAGATAAAATAGCAATAGTTGACTCAAAGAAGAATTAAAGAAGATAATATGTCATAATTAAAATCAATGAAAGTGAAGACTCTTAAAAAGATCAAAAATGCACTTTGATTGTTAGAAACTTGAAAAAAGAAAAGAAGAAAAAGAGCAAACATAGGAGGGAGTTGCAATCACCGATTAGAAGAAGTGAGAAATAAACAGATAAATCTTTTACTGATTTTGATATTTAGACTATAGGAGAATTTTATGTAAAAATGTAGAGGAGGCATAGAAAGAGTATTAGTACACTAGCATTGTACAATGATAATTCACAAGCTTATTTATTTTACGTGGCCTAAATTCTTTTGAGTGCTAGTGCAACTAAAAAGGTAATGATCAAACTCTTGAACAATGAAATAAATATAATGAAGTTTGAATTAATATAATGAAGTTTGAATTAATAGAGCAAATGGCGATAGACTAGCTCAAGAGGATAAAGGTTCATAATTAAAAATAAATAAGGAAAGTTAAAACTTTTGAAGAGATCGAGGATGTATTTTAGCCGAAAGTAACTGTTAATAGCTTGAGAAAAGAAAAGAAAGAGCAAACTAAGGAGAGTTGTTAGCATCAATTTACTGAAGTGAGAAATAAATGAACGAGTCTTATTGAATCCATGTTTCAACCCATAAGAAAATATTGTACAGAGAAAGAATAAGAGGCAAGGAGGATTATTGAAAAATAGTGATTAATTTTGAAACTAGGGTTTAAAAGTTTGCATAATGTTTTCATGGCGAGACCATGATTTTTGTTTTTTTTTTTTTTATCACAATGGTATTACGCATATATAATCAAATTGTATATGATATAAATTATATTATACATGACAAAGAGAAAGCAAATACAAGGAATACAACAATTTTCTCAAACTGGTAAAGATTCCAATTCATGCTCTTCGGATACGTTCTAAATTACATCAAATGGGAACGAAAAACATGGAAATAAGAGAAGAGGAAACGCACTCACCAACTAAGATTCGATTTTAGCATAACTCAAAGTTTTTGAATGTCATCGGTTAAGTTTCGATTTATTTGGCCACCATTGGAATTTGGTGCTAAGCCGGTTGCCGGAATTACTATATATTTTTTATATACATTATGTTCATATATAACTCTGGTGGACTTCAAAAGATGCAACACTTCAGTGGGAAGCCCTTTTGATCGAGCCTTGCCTCCTCACTGCCTGGTAAAATATTATCACCATTTAAATTTTTACGTAACATGCATCAAAGAGAGAATATTTATGCACTGAAGAATTAAATATATCACAAATAATAGCATTAGTTGATCTATATGCAAATCGCCATAATCTACCAATCCAATACAACCAACATTTCTTTATCAATATAAAGAGATTATAGGATCTACACACCTTCAGGAGGCTGAGCAAGCTTCCTGTTTTGTGGAGACATCATTTCTTTCTTCAACTGAGTCAATATATCCTCCATTGTATACTCCCTCTGCCAATTAGCAAGCATGGGGAAAAGGCTAGGTTCAACCTGGCAATTTTAGCAGCTATAAGTACATATTGTGGCATAAAAGGTCCTGAGAATAACATCACCTACCACTCCAGTTTCCTGATTGACACAGGTCATGTTTATCCGGGTTTGAAACCTCACACTAGGTGGATTATCTGGATAATCCTTGCCACAGAACAGTTTCAACTGATATATGCATCCTTCGTGAACAGTCTGACATGCAACCAAAGTAAGCAAAACTTAACTCACTTGCTTCACGGTTTGGCAAGCAACGATAACTTCATTTAAGTTGTGAGTATGCAATTATGCAAAGGACAGAATAACAAGGTTCATCTTATAATGCATACAGACCTAAAATGGTACCATTATGTTTTACGAATCTTATCCATGTATGATAATCCTTTTCCTCTCCATAAGATTGTCCAATACAACCCATGTAGGATAACTAAATCAAACCATCCCATCCTCCAATAAAAACCTAATGACCTAGATCTAATCCTATCCTTTGCACCAAACTAGACCTAAATGAATTACCTAGAATTGAGACTGTTTTAAGAGTGAGCAGGAATTTCATGAAGCGGCAATAACGATGACATTTTTGGGGGACAAATATGAAATGATGATGACATATAGCATGTTTGATTCTTGACGAACAGAGTAATTTCTAATTGGTGGTGAATTTCAATGAAAACGTATGACATTCTCAAAGTGAAGAATTTTAATAGAGTTCTTATTTTAGTTGAAATCTGAAACATCGTTAAATAGAATCAGTATATAATTTTTCAGAAGCTGAAGTTTATGTAAAATGTTCAAAGCTGCAGCTAGGGTGAGTTGCAGGAAGGATTACGATCATAAAGCTTGTATGTTAAACTTCTAGGTGAAACACTTCTAAGGAAGCTCAATGCATTTGCAGGTAATTGGTTAAATATTCAGACACAGCTTGGAATAAAGCAGGTAAATTTTGTGATAAAATAGGGATTAATAACCATCAAGTTTGAACAGTAGAAAGTAGAAACTCATTAATCAACTTTCACTGGAAAGTACCTTCTTCGTGTATATATATATAACCGTAAATGTTAATAACAAGCTATAATGCCACCTATCAGTCAGTCAGTCAATTGCACCCTACCCTGTGGTGCAAAAAGAATGGTTAAACTACCTACCAAGTCTCTGTACTATAAGTTATTGAAAGAGTAAATTAGTCTCTCTACTATAAAAGTGAGCAATTTAGTCCCTGTACATTTAAGTTTGCAGCATTTCTAAAAACATGACAACGACTAAATTGCTCACTTTTTTTTCCACATCACTTTAAAGCACAAGTCAGCATCTTTTAACGTTCAACCTTACCACCATTTACAATTTTGCATATTTGCTACAAAATTAAAATTGCAAGAACTAAATCACTCTCTTTTATAGTAGGACTAAGTTGCTCTTCAGCCAATAGTACAGGGACCCACCAGGTAATTAAACTAAAATCAGTAAAGCAGCCTTCCAACTCTGGCTACAGCCTAATTTGCCTCGAGCGTTACTTCTTTTCATGTTTTCAGCACCCACACAAGTTTTTGTTTTTTTTTTGTTTTTAATAAAAACATTGTCTAGTTCTCACTAGTAATTAGTCAATCATCTGGAATATCTCAAGGATTGCACCAAGTTGTGAAAATGTGCTTAGCTACAGGTACATGTCAACTTCTAAGTTGGGCTCAGACTCATCATTGAACCTCTCCACTAAAGTCCAGAAAGAAGTGCACCGACTGCCATACAGAGAGAGTGAGAGAGACTCACGTTTGGAGGGCCAATAATAGTCCCAGTCCATGACTGCATGTATATATCATCAGCATCGTCCATCCCATAGCTAACAGTTCCATCTCCAATTCCCTTTTCACCCCTCTCAAGCTCTTCTAGCAATCTGAAACTCCTGGGTACTGCAAAAATTAGATGTTTTTTTCCTTAGGTTAGGATTGAAACAAATCACACGCGAAGTTTGTATGAAGTCCATCCCAAATGCAGCATCCAAAAATATTAAAAACAAAAGTTTCTTCAATAAAAGAAGGTAAAACCTAAGACAAAAATGAAGTGCTTGCATGTTATGTCAAATAATGCAAAACAGCCAATACAATCCCAGAAACAACCATAATCCCGATAGCATACAATAGCATATGCCACAATTAATCACTCATGAACAATGAATGAGCACAAAAACCAGATATAAAAACAGAACTACCACTTTCCCTCATAAATAGCGTATGTTTGGCTCCATTTTTCAAAGACATTTGTCCAATATTGTCATTCAGTCAACGACAGTTTTTTTACTGTAAGGTCAGCAGTTGAAGGAATATCCACCCAACATTCAAGTTGGTTTCACAAAATAGATTGCACCCAAAGCCTTCCAAAATCAAATGCCACTGCACAGCTTTAAGTGTCTGTAAGGCATTGATACCAAGAAAGTTCACTTCTCAATAACCAAGAGGTGATCATCAATGGCCAAAGGGTATGCAATGAGATGGCTTAGAAGAAAAGAAGGATTTGATTTGAGAACCATAGAAGGAAACTTTTAAGGCCAGAAAAAGAGGTCAAAGAAGTTTCCTCAATTCATTGACAGCAGTCTTAGTTTCCCCTAGGAATAAAATCAAATGTCTCTATTTTAGATTAAACATCTTTTGACAGGCACCTCCATCAAGCATCACTCACCAAATAAACAGAAAAAAAATCAAGTCATCTGCTGATGGCATAAAATCATTCTCACATGTACCAAAAGATGTTACTTTTCCACATCACTGGTTTTGATTCAATATACATGCCTGCATGCAAATGGTCTTCAGACCTAAAAAGCTATGAAGTCAAGCAAGAAATTATGGATATCCCAGATAAAAAAAACGTCATCTATCCTAATACTAACCGGAAGCATCGTCCATTCTGATTGTCATAACATCTTTTACTTGGTTGAAGTTGAAGCCTAATGCAAAACGATTGGCTAGTTTAATTGGGATTATTATATGCATTTATTTTCCAGACACTGTATACTCGACCACACAAACTAGCATCCTGATTTGCACTTATTTCATTTGTTCATTCATTGCATGCTTGACCAGAATTTCATCAATCAATTAGAAAGCAGATACAACTAGTCCTGAAACATACAGTCGAATTTCATCAACACAAACCAGAGATTAGGAAATCACAGGTTTCAAGGACAGAAAAAGTGTATAAGAAACTTTCAGATCTGCTTTGTGTCTCTTGTCTTGATTATCCATCACATGCTCGCCAAGATGAGTTCTCAAAGCCTCAAGGTCAGCAGTCATGATTTGGACAACCATTGACTCAAGGATATTATGATGGATTCTACAGGTCGTTGTCTTCTTTCAGCTTAAACAAATCATTGCCATTCCATTACAAGCTAAACCTGATACCTCTATTTTGAATGTTCAATTAAGATTGCTAGCACTCCATTTACAGTTGCATATGCGTCCCATGTCACAAGTGCTATTAATTAATCTCAACAGATCCCTTCAGAAGTGGATCAATGGTCTTGACATGTGAAATGAGTTAAAAAAAAAGTAACTTCAGAGCTAGCACAGCCCATGCATCATAGTCAAACGGCCATTTTAGCATGATTTATAGTTTTCATAGGCTACAAGCCCTAGGCATGGAAAAAATTAGAAGAGATGGATACCATTTTAAAGGTTATTTCTTCTTCTTTCTGAATGTAGCCAGTCAGCATTAATATTCTTTACTTGAAACAAGGTACATTAAACAAATGTTGCCAGATGTAATTAGTAATAATATAATGCAATGGCTCCGTTACACTTATAAGTAAAATAATGAAACTCAAAAGAGTATCTCAGAACAGAAAGTGAAAAGGAAAACCGATTAAAAGTAACAGAACTACCTTAAGGGCTTTATCCATTGCCAGTCCAATACCAAGGTAAAGGACAAGAACTCAAAGAAATAGAAAAACTGGCTTCCTTCATTTATTCCTACAATATCAGATTAACCAAATACAAGGCTACAAATTCATAATCATAAATATCTCTATTATTAAAGCCCAAACTGAAACCGGGAATTAAACCCATTAATATTATAAAAATCTTGAAAATCCACTCTCACGCATATGAAAACAAGTACTTTAGACTAAACAACTGAACACCAATATCAAAACTAAACCCTATTTTGTACCAAATCCAAGGAATATCACACCCAAAATACACGAGATGCATGTACTTTTGAAGCTCCATCAACAACGGAATGATAACAAAATTTCACGTATAACAAATAAAAATGGGAACTTTGAGTGACAAAAGCGACAAATCTGGGGCTTTGAAAATCGAAAACTTACCAACAACACATGATCCTTCTGAACCCATTTCTTCTTTCAATCGTTTCAATTCAAAGGACAAACAGTTATGGTTTCTTTGATTCAAAAGAGAGAACCAAACCCCCACTCCAAAAAAAAACAAAAGAAAGAAAGAAAGATGTAGAAGGAGAAATGTTAAAAGAGAAAGTTTGGAATCTAAAATAAAAAAAATCAACAACCACTGTTTCAAAACTGACGATGAGTGGTCCACTACTGCTGTTTATCGTGGTCCGGCAAGGCAAGGTTGTTAGGAGAAAGCAATTAAATATAAAAAGTAGAAGCCTTTTCCTATTTACAGTGAATAAAAATTATTTGATTATCTGTAATTATGTTTTATTTTAAGTCTTCTTTTTTAAATTTTATTTTTTATTCTCTGTCAAAAGGTTTTAGTAAAAATATTTTCTGCATTTGTTTCACAGGTAAAGCTAAAATAAGTCATTTTTCTTGTAAAATAATTTATTATTCTGAAAAGCGTAGTTATTTTTCGAAAAATAGCTCATCTATAGATAATTTTATTTTTATATAAAAATTAGCTTAATATTATTATTTGATAATAAATTTTATTTTTTTTTAAAAATATTTAAAATATTATATTTTTTAATATTATAAAACATACATATTTAATTATTTATATTTAGTCATATAAATAAATTATTAATATAATAAATATAATTTATTATTTTAATAAATTTTTAATATTCAATTTTATTTAATAATTTTAAAAATAATAATTTTAAATAATATTATTCACATATTATTGAAAATATTTAATATTAATATTTTAATAATAAATATTTATTACAATTATAAATATATTAATAATAAATGTTTTGTAGTATAAAGGTTAAAATATGTCATAAGTTCATATACATTTCACAGATTTGTAACTTAGTTTTTATAATTTTTTTCAAGAATTTAGTCCATTTACTTTTTAAATTTGAAAATCAAGTCCAATTGTTGACATCGTTAATTTTTTTTGTCAATTTTGTCGATGTCACATTTTTTAATAAAAAATACTCACTTAATAGTCATGTAATTAGAAAATGACGTTGTAATGAATATTAATTTAACATAATATTTTTAATATATGCAAAAATAATATAAAATATAAATTTATAGATACAAATAAATTCAATTAAACATGAAAAAATAAGAAAATCTCAAATATATGTTTGTTTAATTGAAACAACTTTTATGAAATTTTTTAAGAATTTACCAAACAACAGAAAATATTTTACATAAATTCTTCTAAACACCAGAACATATTAACTTTTTCAGAAAAATAAATTATTTTCCAGAAATCATTTTAAATAAATTAAAAAAAGATAAATGATAAATTTTTATTATTAATTTTATAAGTGTGGAATATATGTTATAAAAATATTTAACATTATACTTTAATTTTTTTTTGACGTAACTAACTGGATTCATTAATTATAAAGGAATTGAAGTTTATAACCCTAGTTTGAAAAGAACTAATCAACAGCAAGATAACAAAAGAATAGCAAATAAACTATAAAATAAACAAAGTGCAATTAAAATTGGTCCGTTGGCTTTCTTAGGACCTTAACCGTCCCCAGATTGCAACCCAGTTGATCAGACGGGAGCCTCTTCTCACTCTTCCAAAATTTCACCCTTCCGTTTCCTTTTTCCTCCCAAAAGATCTATCGCCTTTCCTCGGAGTGGACCCTTTTGGCCATTTCTTGAGTCAGTTAACCTCGTTGGCCTTCCGATCTTCTATCCTCCTCCATTTTTCCCACCGCAAACTCCGGCAGTTCCCCTACCAGGTAAGCTTTCTCCCATCGTTTTAATCCTTCCGTTGCTAAAAAATGCGCTTGGTCGTTCCTCTCCCTTGTTGTGTGGGAGAACAAACAGGTATGGAAATAATCTTTTTAATGATTTTACATCTTCAATGAAAGCACTTATATATAATAGGCTATATTTTGTTTTCTTAAATTTTTGCCAATTATATTTTGAAATTGCGTAAATTTACCATTCAATTATTAATGTGATTGAATTTTACCACTAAACTTTAAATTTTTTTAAAAAAAAATTTCCATCAACTTTCATTTTTAGTTAAAATTTATCACTCAATATTAATTTTTATGACTTGAAAAATATTCAACTTTAACTACTAATCAAAAGTTTTTAAAAATTCATACTTTTATATATTATAGATAGACAAGTCATAAATATTTAATTTAAGCAAGTTACATATTCAACTTTAACTACTAATAAATTAAGTCATTTATACTAACATTGTAACACCTTCAACCCGATTTGATTGGTTGGATCCGGATCTTAGTATTATCACATTAATACAAATAAAAACTCAATCTACTTTTACAAAATTACAATCAATTAGGTCTTACTTAATTACAAAATTTCTAATTTGAATAGATAAACATGTACAAGAAGTAAATATAATTACAACCCGTGGTAATTAAAATACAACAATATTTAATTTGAAACTCTAATATAATACAGATGCCCCAAGTAGGGACTTCTAAGTAATAATTCAATCTTGGAATACGTCACCGATCATGCTCTGTATGCACAATAACCCGATATGTCACTTCTTGGCATAGTCCTAACATCGCCCCTCTCGACGCAGACTAACATCATCTCTCTTGTAATATAACACACAGAGATAAGTTTATAAGAATTTAGTGAGAAAAACATCATTTACATGAGTCATATTTGCACATTGCAATTGATAGTTTAGATAGACGATCTCATCGCCTTAAACTTTCAACTTTGTCTCTAACGAATATTTCCTCAAGTTTTGTTTCCATATTCACGTCAGATATCGTACCTTACTCTGAAATCACTTCCTCTTATCGAAGTATTCAATACATCATTTACTTCTTTCAATCAAAACAATCATGAATCTTTATCCATTTTCTTTTCAGAGATCAATACAATCAGTAACAACATTACGCTTGCAAACTTACTTTTGAGCCATCAAATCATCACAATTTAAAAGAACGTGTGCACAGACGACAGATACCTCCTTCGAACATACACATTTTACATTCTTATTGTTAGACGAGTCATAGCCTTATATAACTCCATTTTACTGTATTAACCATAGAGACATGAAACCTTTCTGATCTTACTGATTTCACTTAAAAGTTATGATGAATGCGCCTAATCGATTTATTATAGAACCCGCCAGAAGAACATTCTTTTTGGTATGTCACTGAGAACTTTATTTTGACGTATCATAAGGACATTTCTTTCAGAGTTCGTCATGAATGATACTTCTTCATATTGCGTTACAAAGGCGTTCCTTTAGGGTTCGCCATGAGGGCATTTTCTTTCTTGATGTGTTTGTGATATGAATTTGCTTAGACTCACATTTCGTTAGATTTGCTTATCATTATCCTCAAACACGCAGAAAAAATCCTTTAGTCCCTTATAAAGGGTGCCATGACCATGGACTTTCCATTCAGGGTTCTTATTTAAAGTTTTGGCGGACCGTTTTGAACATCACTACAGTGAACAAACACAAACTCTTCATGCCCTTATACAGTTTAAGCCTAACCTTTTATTCCACCAACATATAAGCACATACATTCCAGACTCATAATACACATTCCAGGCATACATATAACCATACCTCAGCATTACATTATTTAATCACCATTCATCATATGTTTGAACTTATCATATTCCATATCAATTATACATACCATCCTCAACCAACAATCATATATTCACAGATCTCCTTTAGTAATTACTCATATAGTTACATACATATCATACCGCACCTTTCATGATCTCGTCTTCATATTTCGTTTGGTATGCCACAGATCTATTTGCATGAATAGTACATATGCAAAAGTCAGCAAAGAGACTCACCTGACAACCTCAGATAGCAGCTTAAACTCTAGATCCAACAAGAAATTACGACAATCATTGTTTATAAAACAGAAAAACACCATTAAAACTCGTTCGTAACCTCTACCATCATCTCAAACCTAGATAACCCTCATATAAAACCTTACTTCTTTATTTAACTATTCATGCACTTATTCAGACTTAATCTTTCATAACTTTAACTCGCAGAGTCACAGTACTTACCTTGACATGTAGTAGTCACTAACAAAAATCTAGATTTACAACTCCAATTTAAAGGAGAAAAAAATATTTTTTTGGCTCCTTCAGTATCAGATAACAATACTTTAGAAGAAAGAACGAAAACTTTTCTTTTCTCTACCCTTAAAATCGACATATTTAACCTAAGTCCTTATTGGAACTTGACATATGTCACAACTTGTAAGATTGATTTTATAAATGGTTTACAGTTGTAGAGAGAACCTAAATAAAAATCTAATAAATTATATACTTGGTTCTTCAGTTCTATCCATTTCTAACCAAATGATTTTTAACGTAACTAGCATAGTAACTCAATGAACTTGGTGTATAATACCTTCAGCGATAACTCCAACTTACAAAATTCTCAATACTCTTACCAAACTCTCTTTCCTTATAGCACAACACATTCTAAGTTCGATCCTTATATAATGTAACACCCCTCACCCGTATTCAACATCGGAATAGGGTTACAGAGTATTATCGGACTTATAAAATAATTAAATATTCAACTCTGTATAAATTTTCACATTACAAGCAATCATCAATCAATTTCATTCACATGGTCCTTATTATGAGCCTACGAGGCCCTAAACATGCTTTGGGAGTGGTTGGGGCTAAACTGATAACTCAAGTAACTTTCACGAAACTTTAAAATTTTTTGTCAAAACAAGAGACACATGCCCACCAGGCACGCCCGTGTCATATGCCGTGTAGACATTCGAAATGGGAGCACATGGCTGTGTCCCAACCCGTGTAACTCTTTGACTTGGGTCACATAGCCAATACACACGCCTGTGTGCCTTAAAAATGACCATACACGTCCGTGTGCTAGGTCGTGTGCTAGGTCGTGTGCTAGGCCATGCTAAACTTGTAGGGTATACTGACTTACACCACACAGCCAAGTCACAAGCCCGTGTGTGAAGTCGGGTGGAGCATACTGACTTGATTTCAAATTCAACTCCAAGGGACACACGACCATGCAAAATGATCGTATGTCACACACGGTTGAGACACACGCCCTTATCTCTACCATGTGGACAAAAATAGGCTATTTATCAAGTCATTTTGCCACCTATTTTGCACATACCTATACAAGCTCAAATAGTTCAATTTCAAGACACAAATAAGTAGCCAAATATCATCAACCAATATTCAATTCATACCATTTCATTACCAACCATACAAGTCACAAATATCACAATTTGCCATCTACCTACATACTTAATTCACATATACAATTCAAGTTACTAAACCATTCCAAATATGTATTATCATTGACCAATTCACAAGTACAAAACTTCTCAAACTATCAACCCTTTTAGCAATCAAATTACCTAATATCATTAAGCATTATAAATTCAACCTTAATCACACAATATAGGTCAATTACCAAACTCGAAATAGAACCATGTGCACATTTATAAACATCATCAAATTTATCATCACAAGCCAACTCAAATGGCCAAAATACATATCCATCAAACATACCAAAATGACCAAAGTCTATACATGCCATATACCATATTTACACAACTTCAAAAGTACCAAAATAGATGTTCAATAGTGTGATGAAGTCCCTGACGATTCTCGAATTCGAGCTAGCTTTGAAATACTATAAAACATAGAAAAATAAAACAAAGTAAGCTATAAAGCTTAGTAAGTTCGTATGTAAAATGAAATAATCTCATCATTCATTAACATTTCTAAATAGATAACATAAATTGCATTAATGCATCAATCACTAAGTTAACATAAAGTTCTCAACTTTCATTAGTTCGTTATTCGAATAGTTTTACGTACATACCTGTACCAATACGTATCTATTTCTCACCAATTCACTTATCAAAATCATTCGAGTTTATAAATGCTTATGGTATGAGTACATCGATTTTTCGATGTCATAGTCCAATTATGGTCTTACACATACATTGCCATGACCCTGGCCTAGTCTTACATTCACATGCCATAACCTGGTTATGGTTTTATTTTTCTGATTTGCCATAGCCTAATTATGGTCTTATTTAGCAATTCTTCTTACTTGAACCGTACATTTAATTAAAAATCTTCCAAATTTAATCAAGAAGATAAATACAATCACATTACCATCCTTCAACTAAATAAATACACATTTAAGTTCAATTATACGAACTTACCTCGTGTACGGAAATGATGAAACGGACCAACTGTTCAATTACTTTGTTTTTTCCCCGATCTAAGTCTGAATTCCTCTTTTCTTAATCTATAAGTAATCAAAATCAGCTTTTTTATTCCTCTATTTATTCAATTCAATCCAAAATATGCATTTGAGCTATTTTACACATTAGTCCCTAAACTTTCACATTTTTAAAATTTAGTCCTTATTACACACAATCACAAATTAATGAAATCCAAAATAAACCCATATTAGTCGAATTACTATTATGCCCCTAGCAGCCCACATTTTTTATTTATTCACACATTTAACCACACATTTTCACATTTTCACAAATAAATCCCTATTTTGCATTTTTACTCAAAATCATTTTACAAAATATGTAAATCTAACAACAAGATCTCATATTTCATCATCAAACATCAAAGAACACATATTTTTATCAATGACAACTTTCAAAATCTTTAACAGTTTTACAAAATAGTCCCTAGGCTAGCTAGTACTAGATGCAAAGATCATAAAAACATAGAAATTATTAAAAATCGAGCAAAAACAGACTTACAATTGCACCTTGAAGTAGCTGAAATTTTTAAGCCCTAAAATGGCTTTTTCTCCATGTTTCATTCGGCCAAGAAGATGAATGAATCAAAAACCTTTTTGTTTTGTTTTAATTTAATTAACCTTTAATTATTAATTACTACATTAACCTTATTATAAAACTAACAAAACACTTTAATTCATGTTCATATATATCCACTCATGCTATTAATGGTCTAATTTCAACATAAGGACCTTTACTTTAAGGTTCTATATCTATTAGATACTTTAGCTAATAGAACTCCACTTTTACACTTTACGCGATTTAGTCCTTTTTATCAAATTGACTAATCAAACAATAAAATTGCTTCACGAAATTTTCACACAATCACCCAATCATGCTGTAAACCTTAAAACAATAATAAAATAAATATTTTGACTTCAGATTTGTGGTCCCGAAACCACTATTCCGATTTGACTAAAAACGGCCTATTATATATAATATTCCAATATCTGCTATGTGCTTGTACACAAAAACAATAATTGGGCAGATAGGCTGCGCCTTACAAATTACTCTTAGTCTACTTGTCAGGACTTAAAACCCATGAAAACTGGGTGTCACAAACACCATTGAGTTATTTTAATTGAAAAATTGAGTCATCACTTCTATTTAGCAAATTTTTGCAAATAAGCAAATAATATATACTGTTATTTTAAACAAATTTGTCTAAGCTTTTTTCCAAACATAAATTACTAGAGAAATAAAATTTAGTTTTGCAATTCTGTAAGAATGAAACCTTAATCAATTGAATCAATTTTTTGAACTTTTTTCTCATTCGTCACCATTCATTTTCAACCATTAAAGATTTGCAATTGTTCCTTTAAACTTTCATAATTGATCATGAATGTTTTTTTTTTTGCTTGATATAAAGGTAGGGATCAAGATTGAAAAGTCCTCAAGTTGCGGATTTAACCTAGGACTTTAGACTAAATTGAAGGGACTCAGCATGTAATCAACCTAAAATACATAAGAAATGTAAGAACTCGATAGTCAGGGGTGTCGAAAAGTGTATATCCGGAACTCCGTTCTCGTAAACACGACTTGAAGTTAGTTATTTAGTTAATTAAATTTTGGATAGATATTTTACATGAATTAGAAGCTATAATGGTTTAAAGACTAAATTGCATAAAAGTTAAAAGTTCAATTATAGATTGAAATAAACTAAAGGGGCTGAAGTAGTAATTATGCCATTTAATAAATGGCTGTGTATATGTAACACCCCTTACCCGTATACATTGCTGGAATAGGGTACGAGGCATTATAGGCTTATACACATACAATCATTCAATACCGAGACCTGACTTTCTACTCCAAAATAAAACTTTTTATATCGCCTTTTAAACAAGCTTACGAGGCTTAAATCACGTTTTAAGAATAGATCGGGATCAAATCGAACTCTTTAAGAAATCCCTAAAAGTCTTAGAAAAATTTTCATTAAACAGTCCACACGTCCGTCAGGAAGAAGGGACATGCCTGTGTGGCATATCACATGTCCGTGTTCCACACCCGTGTGAAATTATTTTTCAATTCGAACCTACAGGGGTTTTCACACGGTCGGACACACGCCCGTGTCCCTGGCCCGTGTCCCTCACACGGCCTCGAGACGCCCGTGTCTTAGCCCGTGTGTCAAAACTTTGGCATTCTACTTCTGACGTCATCACCCCATAAATGTCACACGGTTTAGGCACACGCTTGTGTCTTTCAACCATGTGGCGAATCAAATTCCCAATTTCAGGCTCAAACTTCATATGGCCTGGGCACACACCCATGTGCATGGCTGTGCCTTCCACACAGCTGAGACCAACGGCCGTGTCTCTGCCCGTGTGTTTACTACTAAGCATACTAACTTGTAAACTTAGCATGCAAGGGGACACACGGCCTAACCACACGTCCATAAGGCTGACCGTGTGTCACACACGGCCTAGACACACGCCCGTGTGTCTACCCGTGTGGACAAGAATAAGGTTATTTGCCAAGCTTTTTTAATCACCACAACTCATACAAGCATAAGTCACACTCAACCATCAACTCAATCATGTATAATTAAACCAAGTAAATCAATATGCTACTTGCACAATCATGAATAACCTCATCTTTTTATAGACTAATAATAAAAAGCCATCAACTATGACCTTATACAAAGGAGTTTATCTTTGAATGAGCCAACACATTTGGCCAAAACAATATGACATTTCACTAAGTCTAGTCCCTATACATGCCATACGCAAAATGCTAAGTCTAAATACACCAAGATGTACGGATAGTGTGGGTGATCTTTTAATTATCTTCGTATCCTGAGCTGACTCTTTGACACTATAAAACAAGGGAAAAGAAAGGGAGTAAGCTTTAAGCTTAGTAAGTCTACATGTAAACAATAAGCATCATACCATATGCTAATCAATTAAAAACATTACATACTATGTAAGAACAATTCACATTTTCATAATCATGCTTACTCATCTCAACTCTTACCACATCCCAACCATATATCATATACATTGCTCACATTTACTTGTACTTATGCCCTGCACTTATCATCACAAAGCCACATGAAATATTTACTTAAACAAGTCTCTCGATTAACCCTTCGGAATGATACAAAGTACCTGGTGGTTTCGCACAGAGCCCACCATTATTCAATAATAGGGTGGTATCGCACACAGCCCACCAACAATGATAATTACGGAAGTTCCAGTTCGCAGAATCAATGTACCAATAACCTCAAACCTATTAATGAGTTCTTTGAATTGCCTGATTTTGAAAACGACAAATATTCTTCCTTGATGAGCACTATAGAGCCTGAAAATTTGAAAAAAATTCTCGAGGAACTTACAGTTCCAGGTTCTAGTGGACTATGTCAAATCAAGGAATCCACACTTGTCGAAGAGAATATTTGACACCACTCGCAAAGGTATGGTTCTATTTCATCCGTTTCAGCCTTATGCCTAGCTCACATAGGACTACAATCTCATTAGAGGAAATGGTCTTATTATACTCGATTTTAACTGGGAAGACCATTGATGTGGGAAAAATCATCTTGAGGGAAATGCGGAATTGTGTCGTTAGACGTTCACGTTCTAGCCCAGCTTACTTTCCCTTTACGATAATAATTTTGTGCTTGAAAGCTAAAATTCTTGCAAACGTAAAGAAGACAGGCTATAGCCAGGACACAATCACAGATTGGGACTTCTATCGAATAGCTGGAGACTCTATCCTACAACAACGAGTTGAAGAAAGTGAGGACGCCGAAGAATAAAAAGAATCCCATAATGCAATCAGCTGAAGTCCCAGACAATGCGGAACCAATGGAACCAGAAGTTGAACCTGATGTCGAAACTTCAATGTTTAGAGCTCAATCACCTCGCCCAGATCTCCAAGATGAGCTGTCAAAGTTGATGGACATAATGCAACATATGCAATGGCAGCAACAAGCTTACTGGAGATACTCAAAAATAAGGGATGACTCGATGAGAAGTGCTCTTACGAGAATTTACAATGACCCATTTATTTTTGTGCCTGAGTTTCCAGATTACATATTTGAACCATGGAGCCCATTATCGAAGAAGGAACGAAGTGATTCATGCAAAGACAATAATGATGGAGCAAAAGATGAGTCAAATTCAGAAGAATCTACAAATAAATAAGGGGGGATCTTGACTTTATTTTATTTTTGTTCTTAGGTCATTTTAGGATTAAGTTCAATTAGAAAATTTTATTTTCACATAATAAAGCAAGAGATGGAAATCATGAATAAAAATGAACAAGTCGCAAAGTATAAAGTGTGGTAATAGGTATATACATGTTTATGGTCGGATCTAGATAGAGCTTGTTATTTAAGCAGTCAATTTGACTCACCTCTTCTTTTCTAGAATCCTACCTGGTGTATAGTATCTATTCACATTAAATAATGAGGACATTGTTCATCTTAAGTAAGG